>JAPQNM010000040.1:3699171-3726671 GCA_029783475.1 Metacarcinus magister
TATATATATATATATATATATATATATATATATATATATATACACACACACACACACACACACACACACACACACACACACACACACACACACACACACACACACACACATGTATTAACGCACACAAAAAGAGAGAGTCGAAAGGTTCCAAAGTAAATAGAGGTAAAAGCCCGTTACGTGCCGCCTCGCTAAGAAGTTAAAGTGCAGAGTTTAAAGAAAAAAAAGTGTGTTATCGACCTTGTAGTATTGTATTTTACACAAAGATAATGAATAACGAGTCCATGTTTCTGTGTTGTGGCTGTGTAATAATTGTTTTACATGACAAGATAACATGTATTCCTTAAACTTACAAAAAAAAATTGTTGATTTATGATAAGTTCTCTGATTAATTTTTTGCTCAGTCATATAAATTCATAGATCAGTGAAGTGAATGTAAAGATATGTCCACCAATGTTGTTGTGTCCAGTGTTGATAAAAGGCAAGAACATCGTTGAGCTAAGGTGGCATGACGCTCCTGTGTTCCAAAATAGGGTCGAGAGCGTCGTGTGGGACGGTGCAATAAATAAGAACCGTCAGTATACATTCACTGTCTTTAGCGTTACTTCACATGCGAGTACACATGAGAGAATACAAAACATCATTCTGGCACACCCGGGAAGTGAAGTATATATAGTATTGTACGAGTATGTATTGTATTGTAATATTGTATGTATTTGTCATAAACTTGAAAACAAAAATGTATCCAGTAATTTATAACGATCATGATGTTGTTTGAGGTTTTAAGGGACACGTAGTTATAATAATCACGTTGGGGGGGAGGGGCAGGGTATCAATGTCACGCTGCTTCTTAGTTCTGCTTACCTACTTATCAAGATTTACGACTCAAGATCACCCAGCATATCCTTTCTAGTGTCCTGTTGTGCTATACGCCAACGCGGTGATAATCATATTAACCAAATCTTCTCATCATAAATTCCAGCTCAAGGTCGTGTGTGACTTTAATCTTTGTGTGTTCGTAAGTGAAGGAAGACGAAGGTGAATTGAAATTACACTTATATTTCCATCCTTAGAAAACGTGAACAAAGACTCATATCAAATCATCAAATCTCGGGCCCCTTTTTATTTTATATATTCCGATATCTTATGCTATCTAACTCAATATTAAACAAAGAATAATATTTAGTAAAGAGCAAACAGTTTTCTCAAGTGGACGTGTTGTATAAACCAGGCCAAACACCCTTGGTTTTGGGGAGGTGAAGAAGAGAGGACCAAGTGGGTTATTTTCCGCATCGTGTGATGGCCGAACACACTGTACTTCCGGACCGTTGGCTGCCCTAACCTGCGGCGATGAGACCCTCACCGCGGCGGACCGTGGCCATCGTCACTAAGGCGGACCAAAGTAAAAAGTGGTAGATACATGCACGGAAGAAATGTAACGGTTTGACTTGTGTTGTGGTTAATGTTCTATGGCGGGAGTGTATATTCTGTCACCTGTTTGTGTGGGGAAGCGTACACGCATTGAGAAATTAGAAAGGTGGATGAAAAAACAACTTGATAATAGGTTATGTAGGAAAAGTTTTCTGAGAAAGTTGTAAATCAAGGATGAATGGTAATATTGGTTATGGTAATAACTAATGTTGTTTATGTGGTAATATATTGTTTATTATTATTATTATTACTATTATCATCATCATCATCAACCTCAATACAACTACGACGACTACTACTTCCTGTGTTGTCGTTACATTGAATTCTTACACGTGACTTAAATGTAGCATTTTCAAACATACATACAGACAGACAGACAGACAGACAGACACCCGAGCCTCTATAAGTGCACTCGCCTGCCTTGAGGAAAACCAAGGAAACTATAGGAGGAGAACAAGTGTTATTGTCTCTATTACCTTGTTACTGTCTACACCACTTTGTCTTTGTTCACACACACACACACACACACACACACACACACACACACATACGAGAGGCTGTGATAAGGTCTCAGGATTCGTCTGGTGTTGATATCGTTATGTCTCCTTGTCCAGACAGTCACAGATGTACTATATGCTTACTAGGCCAAGTGTTATCAGTGTGTGTGTGTGTGTGTGTGTGTGTGTGTGTGTGTGTGTGTGTGTGTGTGTGTGTGTGTGTGTGTGTGTGTGCTAGTACATTGACCCCTTACTGCACTATATACTGGACTATCCAGTGATTGTATATTCTAGGTACTGGCCTGAATGACATTTAACGGGCATGATGTGATGTAGTAGTAGTAGTAGTATAACTATTTACTTTATCATTATCATTATAATTTCTATAACAATTGTTATTATTGTTGTTATAATAATAATAATAATTATTATTATTATTATTATTGTGTTGTTTCTCCGCCGTTTGCATGTATATATTAGTTTATGTTGAATTTGCTCTTCATTCTCCGTTTTCTGACTGGCTTTGTTGATGTGCTCTGTTTTCTAACTGACTTGGAGGGTAGACTACGACAAACACACACACACACACACACACACACACACACACACACACACACACACACACACACACACACACACACACACACACACACACACACACACATGTAATGAACACACAACACAGTGAAGTAACTTAAAGCAAAAGGAAGAAAATTTAAGATCTATAACAATTAAAACCGAATGGGCGGGCGAGTCTCGACCTCACTGGCTGGGGCTGTGAGGAGGGTTATCGGTGCTAATCCAGGCCTGTTAATCCCCTCCGGACCATCACCTTCCCGCCAACAGCTGCACCACCTCCAGTTACCACCCACGATTGCATCTCTACCCACCACCTACACCTGCACTTCCAGCCATCACCCTGTGTCAGCTACCTCGTAGACGTCGGCCTCCTACAGGCGGCACCTTCTCCAACACCTGAAGGCGATGCCATTAACCCTGGCTCGAGGCCATCCCCGTCCTCCAAGGTGCTACACCACCGTCACCTCACGGCACCGGGACCCACGACATACCACCACCTGACTGTACTCGACCCACCACATATCACCTATCACTATGCTAACAATTTGTCTGAATACTCTCATGTAAAGAAGAAACAAAGTCTTCCACTCCTCACATTAAGAATTAAGCAATTTTAAAATGTATATTATCAGCTTATGGCTGCATTTCCTAATAAAACGTCTATTATTATTATTATTATTATTACACACACACACACACACACACACACACACACACACACACACACACACACACACACACACACACACACACACACACACACAGGCTTGAGTCGTAGAACACATACAATAAACCGATAAATTATTTTGGTATAATTGTAGTCGTCACCCAAACACCTGATGCCTCTTTCCTATCTCTTCATGTGAATCTTTAGACCTCGTGTAAGTTAACCGCAAATTGGTAATAACGTTATTGATTACATATATTTCCTTGTTATGAAGATTAGGTTAATTTTAAGCTTGGTTAGGCTTGGTGTAATCTGTATTAATTTACACTAAGTTCTCATCTGCATTACGGTTTCGAAGCTGGTAATTTGTAAGGTTGAAAGACGTTCCTTCCACCCTAACAAGTACAGTAGAAGTGCCGTGACTAGAATAACATCGAATGCGTCATGTACGTCATGTAACGAAGGTTAGGATACGTTTTGAACTAATCTGGTAGTTATTTTTATCGGAAATCATCAAACCGTTTAGAGTTTTTTTTCTCTCGATAGGAATGGTTACAAGTAGATAACTTTAAAGTGCACTGAAACGAGGAAATCAGGAAAATAGTCGACTAAAAATGTTCTTCTTATTGTTATCCTATAAGTGGTATATTCTTATTTAATCTTACAGTTGCATCTTGAGATAATATTGTTTCATTTATCAAGTGTCGCTATGCATTTTTTTAAAATTTTATTATCATCTGATGTTCATATGATTTGGTTATCTCATCAAGCGTGGTGCTCTGTGTGATTCCTGGGCTAAGACTTGGGTGTTGGTTTGATAAGATGCATCAGTCACATTATTATTATTATTATTGTAATGAGTGTGGTATGTTTACGAAGCAGAATAGTATTTTATTGGCATATATTATTTTTTATTTTATTTATTTATTATTATTATTTTTTTTTATATACTTATTTATTTATTTTATTTATTTATTTATCTTTATATTTTTGTTCTGTGTGTGTGTGTGTGTGTGTGTGTGTGTGTGTGTGTGTGTGTGTGTGTGTGTGTGTGTGTGTGTGTGTGTCTGTGTGTGTGTGTGTGTGTTGTTGAGGAGGAAAAGCAGAATAAATTATGATAGAAATGACAACTCAGCATGTGAAGGCAGCGGCTCACTCGTGGTGTCGCACACACCCTCCTTAAGTGCGCAAACAAAACAAAAACAAAAAAGACAACTCATGTGTATTCCCATCCAGAAATAGGCTAGCTTTCAGATAGAAGCTCTCCCGAAGGAGGGCCTCATGTAATATATATCCCTTATAATCCACCTATATATATATGTATTATGTTAACTATGTTTAAATAAAAAAAAATAAAAAAAAATAAAAAAAAGATGAAAAGGTATCCTCCTTCTCTTCATCTTTTTGTTGGGATGAAGTGTGGTTGTGGAGGGAGGGATCGGAGGTTACACACACGCCTGATAACCCTCAAGCCTTAGATACAAGCCTGAGTGTCATCTGTGAGTTTGATCTTTCCCACAGGTGCTCAGGCTGACTTGAGGGGGGATGAAAGGTCTTGGAGTATGTGCTCTCGAGTGCTTTTTCTATTTATTATCTGCCTTGTCTTAATTTTTTTTTTTTTTAGCAATATGACGAAAGTTTGTGTTTTTAGTAATTTTTTTTTTTTATGTAGCGATGATTGAATTAATGCAGAGAACGTTGATTCATTGACCTGTATCTTGCCATCTGTTTCTTTCTGACAGTTGATCCACATGACCTAAGATTAAATACAGGTAACCAGGTATGTGTAGATATAACACAGGTGAGTCTAGACAGGTGTTTATCTTGGTCAATAGAAGTCAGAAAGTGTAGGTAATGTAATGTTTGAGTATCTATTAGTCATTGTCTCCGGTATTTCAAGTTGATGGAGATTATTATCTTTTTCTCTCCTTTATTCCTATGTTTCACCTTCTACAAGCGAGGGTAAAACGAGGAGAGAGAGAGAGAGAGAGAGAGAGAGAGAGAGAGAGAGAGAGAGAGAGAGAGAGAGAGAGAGAGAGAGAGAGAGAGAGAGAGAGAGAGAGAGAGAGAGAGAGAATGTTTTCTTATCGTACTTTATATATACTAAAATCTACAACGTTAGCATAAAATCTGACACAACCTCATGTGACGAGCGACCTTCATATTAACAACAACAACAATACACACACACACACACACACACACACACACACACACACACACACACACACACACACACACACACACACACACACACACACACACACATTGTCTAGACGTTACTTTGACAAGGTGGTGGTGGTGGTGGTGGTGGTGGTGGTGGAGGTGGCGTGACTGTAATATCTTTGGAGTTTGACCGATTTCGTCTAAAGGGCAAGTCTGGAGGGCGCTTGTAATTAGGCGTATTATGCTACTACTACTACTACTACTACTACTACTACTACTACTACTACTACTACTACTACTATAACAGAATCAGTAACCTTGCTATCAGACTGAGTAGGAATTTCTAGTGTTTCAAAATTTTTGGTGTTTATTATGCAGTTCGTGTGTGTGTGTGTGTGTGTGTGTGTGTGTGTGTGTGTGTGTGTGTGTGTCTGTGTGTGTGTGTGTGTGTGTGTATGAAGTGCATACACATGTGGGTTCATATATAACCTTGCCACGCACTTGCACACATTGTAATTAACGATTCATGTTACTATATTATCGTAACTATTGCAGCCACTTCATGCCTGACTAACACCACACCAGCAGGCACGTCACGACCCACCACACCACCACTATATACCACCACCACCACCATACACACCACCACATCCTCACTCCCGCATCCGCATACCATCATTCATAATCTCATGCTTTCAATGCTGTCCCACGCTCACATGTTACTGGTTATCGAGCTCTTAACCCACATTACTCTTCAAAGGGCATCGTGAGTAAGCTCCCTCCTGATGCATGACACACTCTTGAGGTTATCTTCTTCGCTAATTGAAAGTCGTAAAGGAAGAAAGAGCAATGAGTAAGGGAATAAGATATGTTCTCCTTATCTATATATCTTTTATCCTTGTTCAGTAATCCAATAAATTATGAGTTACACATGTTTGCCCGTTGGTACAGAGTTCATGAGTGGTGATGTGCAGGTTGGTAGGGTGTGTACAGGATATAGGTTGGGGCCAAAGGGTGTGACTGGTAGGTGAGTAGGGCGTCCTGTGTACATAAAATAGTGTGTTTCACCCTTCCACTGGCTACCCTTCCTTTCACTCCTCATTATGGGATGGTAATGTGTGTGTGTGTGTGTGTGTGTGTGTGTGTGTGTGTGTATTCCTTCAGTGACTGGTTGGTTCTCTCCCTCACTTGCTATGCTGTACCCCAAGTCAATCCCATGATGGTGCTTTTCCTTCACCACCGTCACCGTCACCATCGTCACCGCCCCCCGCCCCCTTGACGTGGCGTGGCGTGGCCCTGACTGTTGGTGTGATACATTAACTCGAGGACAACCCTGACGTCAGATCTCGCCACCCTGCAGGAAGGATGGCGTTGCGTGAGGTGGATCTGCAGTTCACATTAGACAAATTACGTTGCAAAAAAAAGTACATAAAAAATAAAAAAAAAACAGAGAAGATAAGTTTGCGAAATACTTTTGATTTATTATTATTTTTTTTTAACCTGACTCAGTTATGGGTTTTTATAACTGCGCACGTTACACTGAAATGACGAAATTAGTTGAATACATGACGATCGTTCTGCGAGGTGTTGTTTTACTGTATAACTAACTAACTGCGCATGCTACACTTAACTCCCTCCACGCGTTGAAGTATGGACACAGCTACGCATCGCAAGCTACACTAGCAATACGTAATATGCATACATAACACATCTCACTCTGGTACGGAAGGTCAACATTTTAGCATCTGAGCTTGATCAGTATTTATCTTTTCTCTCTTCTTTCATTCATTCTTTTTATTTGTTTTTGATATTCCATGGATGTAGGATGATCGTAATATGTGTTTCTGATTCAACAACAACAACAACTACAACTACAACTACTACTACTACTACTACTACTACTACTACTACTACTACTACTACTACTACTACTACTATTACTACCTACGTCTCCCTCTTCTTCCTTCTCTATGGCACTTTCCTAGGGAGATGGTGGGGGGGGGGTGATGGGGGCAGAGGGCATTTACGTGAGGAGGAATAGGAATTAAATGAAGGATAGAGGGATTTGGGGGGAGGTGGGGGGGCGCGGCGCCGCACCTTATACAAGTGTGTGGTGAGGTTGAGTAACATGAATTTTAATGTACTATTGGTGGTGGTGGTAATCGACGTAACTGTATGTACCAATTTTTTTCTGTATTTGTTTATTTATTTGTTTATTTATTTATTCTTTACTTCAAGTTTGTCATCCATCCATCCATCCATCCGTCCGTCCATCCATCCATCCATCCATCCATCCATCCAACCATCCATCCATCCACCATCCATCCACCATCCACCATCCTCTTGTTCAGGGACGTAATCAGGGTCAAGCTGTTTGGGCAATAATTAAGAAGATAACTCAACTACTCAATACTATGGGAAAATAATATACTTAATGGGTTCTGTTCCTCTCACATTCTTGTATGATAACAAATAATTGACTCTATCATGTCCTATACCGTAACGACAACTTAATGGGGTGATTAGTACAAGGTAATTGCTCTTATTGATCAGTTTTTGGTATGACTGTCCTTGTTATAGCTTACTCATCTTGATTATTCACACACACACACACACACACACACACACACACACTTATTACCCTCATCCCATTATAGAAAGGGAGTGGAAATTACTTATACTGGCTTGAATTCCTCATTTTCATACCTTCTATATTGTGATTGTTTTCTTATGCATCTATTGTTTGGCTGCTCCCTCCTGTGCTGTGTGTTAGTTCAGTGTTGAGTGTTTATAAAGGTGTGTGTGCAGAGGCGATCTCATTTGTACAGGAAAATATATCTTGTTTATTATTATCTCTCTCTCTCTCTCTCTCTCTCTCTCTCTCTCTCTCTCTCTCTCTCTCTCTCTCTCTCTCTCTCTCTCTCTCTCTCTCTCTCTCTCTCTCTCTCTCTCTCTCATTTGACATTCATTACAGAATAACCCAAAAATTAATGGTCGTGTTCCTACCTAATTACATAGTTGAACAATGAGTGAATCAGTGAGACTCGCCTTGCTGACTGGAACGAAATAATTGTGTGTTTTTTTTCTCCTTCTTTCCTGCTACTTATATACTGAATTGTGTCAACGCTTATATGGTTATAGTTATGTATACCTTTTCGCATACTGTTAATCTATATCCTGGAATGGTATGAGTAATTTTCTTCAATCTCTCTCTCTCTCTCTCTCTCTCTCTCTCTCTCTCTCTCTCTCTCTCTCTCTCTCTCTCTCTCTCTCTCTCTCTCTCTCTCTCTCTCTCATTTAGTCATTATGCACTTCATTTTAATTTCATATTATCTTGCTTAAGATTAATTTCCGTGTTGCGATGTGATTTTTTTTTTCTCTCCTTGAAGTATCCTTGACCTTTCGATAAGTGAAATGATTAGGACACACCTCAGGTAACAACTCAATTTAAGTGGATTTGTTTACCTGTTAATTGCTATTGAGAAACGCCTGTTCACACATCTCAACCCGACGTCCTTCCTTTAGGGCATTTTTGTTCTTTTAGGTTATTGTTTTTTGTATGTTTTGTTTTAGCTTGTGATTTCCTTTTGTTTTTTAATATCTTGTGTTTTTATATATTTTGACTGAGCGCTTTGAGTTAACATTAACATCCTACTCCCATTTCATCTCTCTCTCTCTCTCTCTCTCTCTCTCTCTCTCTCTCTCTCTCTCTCTCTCTCTCTCTCTCTCTCTCTCTCTCTAATAAGCCTTCAAGACCGCCTCACTTACACATGATCACGATGGTTTTGTAAATACTTCAAGACTCACCCTTTGCCGCCAGTCATGCTCAATGACTGATACACTTCCCGCCATCCAGTCGCGCCACCTCCTATCAACCAATGCCTGTCGTTCCTCTGTCGATTCTGTCCCCTTCCCCCGCGCCCCCTTCTTCCGCGCCCTCCCCTTTGAACTTCCTCGTCATGTCTTCTCCACGGTTCACGCATCCCTCTCGTCTTTTTACCCCCCCCCCTCCCCCCACCCCCATAAAAGATCTTATAAAATGGTGGTAGTTTAAAGATTATAGTTTATGCGTCTCATGGTGATCACGTATTTGTGATTTTGTAGTATAAATTATAATTATATTACGTACTTAACAGCTGACCTCACTTTTTATTCTCTCTCTCTCTCACACACACATATTTAGAGAGAGAGAGAGAGAGAGGGGGGGGGGTTCGTGGTGGTGGTGGTGGTGATTATATTTGTGATTTCTGACAGTGTGGTTTACAGTACTTCCTTGATGCTTGCCCTTCCTCCCTGTGCTTGTATGTGTAGTAGTAGCAGTAGTAGTAGTAGTAGTAGAAGTAGTAGTAGAAGTAGTAGTAGTAGTTGTAGTAATAGTAATAGTTGTTGTTGTTGATAGATATACACCACATGAACAAGAACATCAGTAATAATAATAATAATGATGATAATAATGATAAACACCAGAACAGACTCAAGGGTAAGGAGAACAGAAGCTTTACTTACTGAACCAGCATCACCGATAACTTTTTAAAAATCTCATCTCCACAGCATCACTAAGAACCACTACCTTCTAATCTTGTTACTATCCATCTGCATACCGCTTCTACCTTCCTTCCTCCTCCTCCTCCTCCTCCTCCTCCTCCTCCTCCTCCTCCTCCTCCTCCTCCTCCTCCTCCAGCTATCTTATCCATGCACTGATTATTTTTTTCTCATCAATCATACACTTATTATCCAGCAAGGCACTTCAATGTCGAGAGATGTTAAAGTTAAGGGGTGTGTGTGTGTGTGTGTGTGTGTGTGTGTGTGTGTGTGTGTGTGTGTGTGTGTGTGTGTGTGTGTGTGTGTGTGTGTGTGATTTTGGGATCGTGTTCTTCCTTCTGGAATGTGGATTTCTCTTTTTTTTTATTTTTTGATTCTCTCTCTCTCTCTCTCTCTCTCTCTCTCTCTCTCTCTCTCTCTCTCTCTCTCTCTCTCTCTCTCTCTCTCTCTCTCTCTCTCTCTCTCTCTCTCTCTCTCTCTCTCGCTAATAACTTTCATTGTGAATATGAAACACATTAGCAAATTAATTGATAAGCCAACCATTTTCTTTGTCTGTAGGTCTATGTATGTATGTATGTATGTGTATGTATGTGTATGCATGTATGTATGTTTATCAATATTCTTCTGTCAACATACGTATTAGTATTTATAACTTTGTATTAAACATATTGTCAAATTATCAATTGATTTCCGTATTCATTTGCTTAATTTTAACATAATGAATACCCATCTTATTATTATTATTATTATTATTATTATTATTACAGTCACGTTTTATTTATTCATTTATTTACATATTGTTTTATTGTCAAATGGAGTGTGTGGTCATTATGAAGCAATATTCTGAGAAGTCATAAGTTCAATATTTTTTTTTTCATCTTTAACAACCATGGTAGAACGCTGTAGGTCTGCCTCGCCTTGTTTCCTGTAGTAGTTCCTGACGGCTTTGTTTCTTGTATCCGGTGCAGCACATTCAGTTGGAGTGTGTCAGCGTCATTAAAAGGAAGGAAAATAATAAACGTGTATAACTGTTGCCTGTGTAGTATTTTTTTTTATAGTAACAATACAGTAATATTACGTACATACAGTAGGAAAATATAAGAATAAGGAGTGTGTCAGCGTCATTAAAAGGAAGGAAAATAATAAACGTGTATAACTGTTGCCTGTGTAGTAGTAATAATAGTAATGTTGATGCTAATAATGATGATGATTACTATTACTATTATTATTATTATTGTTATTATTATTATTGTTGTTATTATTATTATTATTATTATTATTATCATTATTATTATTATTATTAGTTTCTTTCTCTCTGTGCTTATTCTGTTTCATTATTCAATTTATTCATTTATTGATACATTCATTTATGTATTCATTAATCATATACTCTATTATTTTCTATATCTATTAATATATTAGTTTCTTTTTTCCTTGTTATGTATCTTTGTTATGAAGCATATGAAGTGTTTTTATTTTTATTTTAATTTTCTTACGTAACTTCAGGTCCGCTTCCTGTTATTGTATTGAATGGCAACACCGGACTTCATTCTAATGTATTTTTTATTGATTTCCGTGAATTTGGCGGATGCTTATTTTTTTCTCGCCATGCAACTGACGTATTTGTATTCATCCTTTCCTCTTTCCTTGTGACGTGTTTCGATAGCAATGAGTCACCGCGGAGAGTTAGAGGATTTCGTGGTATGTGATTCACGGCTTATGTTTTGCAAGCGTGGTGGTGGTGGTGTGTGGTGTGTGGTAAGTGTCCTTTAATGTTACATCATTTCCACCAGCAGCATCTGTATAAAAACGCAGTACGGTTTGACGTTCTTAGCTGCTCTTAAAAAAAAAAAAAGGAAAACAATCTTTGTGGTCTGGGTTTAAATTTTAAAGGGACGAATCCTACTCTTTGCGTGTATATGTCTGTATGTGTGTGTGTGTGTGTGTGTGTGTGTGTGTGTGTGTGTGTCGACGTGGTGTGAGCCGTTCTCTCGAATCTATGACGTGGATTTTCGTCAATGACTTTCCTCAGAGTTTCGTGCTCTACTCCCACATTGATTATTTCTGCTACACGCGCTTTTGACTCACCTAGCGCATCGTACGAGAGTGAGGTGACCGGTCAGGAGCCTTCCGTACATAGGGTCGATTGATAACCATAGCGGTACAGGAATATCGTCCTTCCTTAGGTCTCTAGTGGGAGGAGCTTTAATGTCACACCACCGCTCACCACCAATGAGAGCGAGGATGCTGGTAGGCGGGAACGGCCAGATGGAATTTGTTCTGGTATTATTAACTTCATATCAAGCAAAAACTATGATTGTTACACTAAATATGGGACTTATCAGTGAAGATAACTATTGAAATGTGCCGTGAGAGACATGTGTGAAGACCTTAGCGAGGTATGGCGTGTTAACCGTGAGAAATGATAAGTTGGCATCTGTGTGGAGCTCGCCGGGAAGTTTAAACAAGAGTCATGTTGTGAGAGTGACGCTACTAAGGTTGTGTGGTGCTGCCTTTCAACGGTGGCAGACGGTCAGGGACGCTGCGGTGATAGCTTGACTGAAAACCAATTCGTTCCTTGAGAAAACCGTGTGATTGGAATACGATCAGTGTCCTTCATCTTGAGCGAGCAGTGCAAGGTAAGGAAAGACAATGTTACGTGTGTGACAGGTGGACATGTGAGAAGTGCTAATGTGCAGCTGTCAAAGTGAGCCATGTGCTGGTGGGATGTGAGTAGTGACGTGGGCACGCAGCCAGTGATGAAACGCACTCAAACTTGCCTCAGTGGAAGGGAAATGTATGTAAGAATAGGATGTGCTTATCTATTATCGAACTCTTGAGTGTTGTATGTGTGTGTGTGTGTGTGTGTGTGTTCTTCGGGGGTTCAGTACTTCTGTGAAAACTAGTTATTATTCTATCATCAGCCTTACAGTGGAATTTTGAAATGTAACGAAGAAGATGTTACCTGTGCTCGTTTCATCTCAGGTGTGACTAGTATCGCGTATCGAGTGTAGGTTACTTGCATGCATTCCTCCCAAGTCCGTTAAGGTGAGGAGGACCAACGCGAGGAAATTCTTACCGAGGTGGTAGTGTAGCCTCCGGCGGTGCTAGTCTGACCCGCCCTCTCTCCTCTTACCCCCCTCATCCTCTCTCCCTCACTCACTCTTTCCTCCTCCATCCTCTCCATCCTACCCCTCTCCCCCCCACATTTCCTCCCCCTGCCAACACCCCACTACCGGCTGTCTCTCCATTCTCCAACCCTTCTCTCCAGTGTCAACGCTTAAGAACTTCCTTCTTTCATTTTTATTGCTTCTGCCATGCCGTGTTGTCTCCGGTTCAGTTCATAAGACTAATAACATAAAGTAACCAATAGGATTAACGGAAAGGCTGTAGAAATTGCCTGATATTTTGATGATAAATTTGTATTCTTGTCTGCTTGAGCACGAGTTACCAACGTTTGTTATGTGAAGGTCAGGCAGGTAGTACTGCTATAGTGGAGTGGAAGAACGTCCAGGAATGCGTGTGTGTGTGTGTGTGTAGTACGGATTCCAGTTTTCTTTGGGTTTCAAATGTAGTTCATGCATCTACATAAGTGAATGTTAGTCTCTCTCTCTCTCTCTCTCTCTCTCTCTCTCTCTCTCTCTCTCTCTCTCTCTCTCTCTCTCTCTCATATTAATTTTCAACATGACCGATGCCTTAGATGTCAATGTTTGAAAGAAGGAGTGTAAGCTTTCTGTTAGGTTGAGCTACCGGAATTTGAGAGAGAGAGAGAGAGAGAGAGAGAGAGAGAGAGAGAGAGAGAGAGAGAGAGAGAGAGAGAGAGAGAGAGAGAGAGAGAGAGAGAGAGAGAGAGAAAGTGAAATAATGATCAAAGCGGGTCTTTCCCCTCAAGCAAGAGTTTCCGGCGTCCAAGTCAGGATGAAACATATAATGACATCGAACCAACCTTCTCCACATCCGACGTCTCTCAAATGTCAACAAATCGGTCGTTCTTGCCACGTCCTGCGTAATAGGGCATCAGTCAGGTTGTCTTTCAAGTATCAATTGTCTTGGCTACGATTAAGTTCAGTGGCTATAATCACTAGTAACATTTCAAAATATAGGTTCTAGTCTTAGTTTATTTTTTTTATATAATAATTAGCCACGTAAGTCGAACACATTAGTTGCTTCAGATGTGATTCCTTCGCTATATACTTGAGTACTCGAGGTGACGCCAAGCCTATTGTAAGTAATGTCTTGAAAGTACTATGTTGGTTTGGTTTCTCGAGGTCATAGGGAACCTTTCACTCGGTATTGTTAAATGAGTGAACGTGCGAAGAGAGGAAGAAGTTTGTTGTGGTTTGAGTGAGTTAAAAAAGAAATGTTTTGGGTTGTAAAATGTCAAGTAGAGCTCTCTCTCTCTCTCTCTCTCTCTCTCTCTCTCTCTCTCTCTCTCTCTCTCTCTCTCTCTCTCTCTCTCTCTCTCTCTCTCTCCTCATTTAACTTACATATGACAGGTTGCTCTTCCCAAATCGGCAGCAACACACACACACACACACACACACACACACACACACACACACACACACACACACACACACACACACACACACACACACACACACACACACACACACTTGCTGTACCCGGGTTGGCTATTCGTCCTTGGAGGGGGAGTGGTGTGATGGCCTGGGGTGTGTGGGGGCACGCTTGCCAAGTTCACAGTGGCTGGCAAGGAGCGAGGTCACTTATTATGGCTATGCTTGTTTTATCGAAGCGCTAAGTGGGTAGTCATGATGTGTTTATATTTGCGTTTGCATGATACTTCCATTTTTTATTTTTTTTTATATATGTTTTTTGTCTCTTACTACGATGGTGTTTGGATATGTATGTTAGCCAGGCGCTGTCTGGTTTGCAATGCTCTGGAACTGGTTTGTATTTGTTTTTGCCGTGTTTGGACTGTCTGTGTCTCCATAAATACATTTGTACACGTCTCTTTTATCTCAGGGTTCCCAAGTGACGTATTCAATTTAATATCACCGTCAAGGGATATCTATATGCGTGTTTATTTATTTGTTTATACACTAATTTTCCTTGTTGATTTTACCCTCTTTTCGTTTCTCCCGCTTATGGAACTGACGCTCTCCTTGCTTCTTAAAATGTCGCTTCTGGAGACGGTCGTGTTTAATCTGGCAGCATCTGTGGGGTATTTCAGCTTCGTTGCGCTTTATTTTCGACCCCTTTCGTCACAAATTAGGAGGTGGAGGAGGAATGCATGATGCTGGCAAGTATGGTGGGCTCGTGAAGGTCGTAAAGGATGTTCATCTACCCAGAGAGAGAGAGAGAGAGAGAGAGAGAGAGAGAGAGAGAGAGAGAGAGAGAGAGAGAGGGAGAGGGAGAGGGAGAGGGAGAGTAGGGGGCTGATGTAGGTCATTATTAAAGGGTTTTAATTTATATCATCTTAAGTGTTTAGGTCAAGTTTTCCTGCGTGACACCGGTCTTCTCTCCGTCCCACTTCAATTCATTGTCGATCGACCCTGGATCCGGCGTGAAAGCGGCTACACCCAACGAGTTTGAGGGCAGGAAGTAGATGTTTGTTCTTGTCTTCAATGTCGTCACCATCAGCGTCCATCACCCTACCACTTCTTCCCTTCCCATCCTGCATCCTTGCTTGCTTCCCCTTCCCCGCCCGTCAAAAGATGTCAGTCAAATCAGCAAAACACTCTTGTTTATAAAAGGTGCTGACGGTGGGGTGGGAACAATTTGCTTTTCATGTTGTTTTCTGTTGATATATATATATATATATATATATATATATATATATATATATATATATATATATATATACACACACACACACACACACACACACACACACACACACACACACACACACACACACCAAAAAAAAACAAAAAAAACTGATGTGATTGATAAGTATAGGTCACAGTAAAGATTCATCAGTGTGCAAGGATCAGGAATCGCAATGACCGAACTTGACAGAACCAGATATAGCCATGGAAAATGAGAATGCATAACAGTCTCTTGGCATTCACATTCTCACCCGACGCTTGTATAATAGTGTTAACGTGTGCAGAGAACAAGGCTAAAGCTCTGTGGTGGCGTGCTGTCAGGTCACAACGTAATCAGACTAAACAAATCAGTGAGCTCGTTTAGTTTAGTGATGCAAAAGTGACTTCAATAGTAACAATACACTTAATTTTGTTGAAAAGGTTATTAAAACGTTTGTAAACATTCATATTACGTTATCAGTTCCTATAGCGTAACATGTGGAATTATAATTATAAGTAAAGGTTGGAAATGTAAATATAAGTAAATCTATTAATGGAACGCATGATCAAGGCAGATGCTGGTTTTAAAAAAAGTATTCATTGTGTTTGTATGTATGCATGTATGTATGTATGCATGTATGTATGCATGTATGTATGTATGTATGTATGTATGTATGTATGTATGTATGCATGTATGTATGTATGTATGTATGTATGTATGTATGTATGTATGTATGTATGTATATGTATGATTTCCTCTCATATATCTTGAAATAGTAATATCTTGGTTAGAATGCAGGGAATAGAAAGGAGGTAATTGGAAGATAAAATCAAGACTGAATTCGCTTGGACCAATTCTCTTTACTGGGATAATGCATCTATTTTTAACCTATATTTTTTCTCTTAAATCACTTGTCATCTTTCGTCCTTGTGTCCTGTTTTATTTTCTCTTATTTGGACGAGTATTGGGGATGAGAGAGAGAGAGAGAGAGAGAGAGAGAGAGAGAGAGAGAGAGAGAGAGAGAGAGAGAGAGAGAGAGAGAGAGAGAGAGAGAGAGGGAGAGAGGAAGGGTGGAGTCGTCTTATGTGGGTGAACGTGGGTTTCATGCCAGATACCTACTTTCTGAGTCTTCCTGAGGGCGTGTTGATTCCGTTACCCACTTGCTATGTTGCTGAGGGGGCGTGGGTGGGGGTGAAGATAGTGGGGGTGTATATTAAGTGTTGTTTGGGGGCATGGTAGTGTGGTGAGAGTGTTATTTTGGTGGTGTTAAGGGCATGGTGTTAGTGGTTCTATAGAAAGATGTTTTTAGTTTACCTTGATTTACCTTGAGGTTTATTTGTATAACATTTAGCTGTTCGCCTTGAAGGGAGTGTGTGTGTGTGTGTGTGTGTGTGGGTTTGGTAGCTGTTCTTGTTACCGCTTAGATGTTAGGGTGAGCATACACACACACACACACACACACACACACACACACACACACACACACACACACACACACACACACACACACTGTTTGGGAGCTCAGTGGTAACGTTTCGGACTGTCACTCAGCAGACTCGAGTTCGCGTCTTGCTCAAGATGCAAAGTTTCCACTGATGACCAAGCAGCTATTGTCCTCCTTGAGCAAGAGGATGGTATGTGTGATGTGTGAAAGGTCATAACCTTACTCATAGCTCAGACTATAATGAACTGTAAGCTATCTCCGAAAGGTTAATAATATCAGGCCATCATGAGTCCAGCGCGTGATCCTCAAAACCATGGGGGATGACACACACACACACACGCACTTACATACATATAACAAACACATATAACAAACTAACAAACAACGTAAACAAATCAAGAGTTAAAAATTAATGTTGATAATTTTTAATGGAACTCCTTGAATGTGTCACTTTGGATTACATGTTTTGTTTGCTGTGTAAGTAAGAGAAAAAAAGTGGTATTTATCGTATGTTACCGTGTGTGTGTGTGTGTGTGTGGGGGGGGGGGAAGCTCGGTTTGACTTTAATGATTAATTACATGTGTTCCCTGGTGACATTAAATAAATCTAGGTTGGCATCTGCAGAGAGAGAGAGAGAGAGAGAGAGAGAGAGAGAGAGAGAGAGAGAGAGAGAGAGAGAGAGAGAGAGAAGCAACAATCCTTAAGAGAAAGGATCATTGGGGAGGCGAGGTGAGAGGCAGCGTAGTAGTAGGACGTATAGAAGTAGGTAGAGAGGGAGGACGGGGAGGTGCTAGTGGTGTCAAGGGCGTCTGGTGAGTCTGTAGGTTAGGCTGCAGAGAAATGAGGTGTGTGTGTGTGTGTGTGTGTGTGTGTGTGTGTGGAAGGGACAGATGGTATGAGGTGAGGTGGAGTAAGTTAGATAAGAACAATGGTGTGGATGGTGGAGTGACGTAGAATAAGGTGGAGGTTACACAAGACGATTAAGTATCAGAGGGGGATGAAGTGGAGTGGAATGGAGTGGAGTTAAGTAGCAGTGCGTGAGGAGTTGTATGTGGGTTGAGGTGGTGGCTATTGAAGACGGTGGGAGAGAGGCCAGACGAACTGACCGCTGGCCTTGTCTTGGTGGGGAGGAGAATGGGGAGGGAGAGGAGGAAGGAGGGGAGTTCGGTGCTTCAGATAGTCCTTTCAGCTTGGGTATTACTCACCACCACCACCACCACCACACAGGCTCTGAAGGCGGAGGCGATTTTTCTTTAGATGTGGCTCATGAATAACATATTTCTAAAGGAAGGCTTTTTATTTTTTACATGTGTTCAGTAGGTTTTTCTTAAAGGAACGTGTGTATACATTTATTAAGTTAGAGGTCGTAAACATATATGAGAAAAGCCATGAATGTTAGAATACTTACGTGCTTGCAGAATGTTTGGTCAATGGAAATTACGTTGTAAATGTATCGAAACTTCATGGAAATTTCATGTTAATGGTTACTCAATCTAGATGCATTTGGATTTACTCATGTGATGTGACAGTGAATATTGCAAGAGATTCAATAGTTTACAAGAGTTACTTAACACCGAATTGGGTCATCAAAATCGAGAGCCAAGGAATATACTTATAATTCCCACATATTTTGAGATGAACAATATATTAGCTACCTTTAAGTTGTGAGGAAACATTTTACACCTTTATCAGTAAACATGGAGGCATTAAAAATTGTTTCCTGGGGCTCCTTGGCATCGCTTGGAGGGAATGATTGCGTTGTGTAAGGGTAAGAGGAGGTGGCGGGGCTGTGTGAGTGTGCAGGTGCCTCCGAGGATTATCTAAGTGAGTCAGCTGGTCCAAGGGCGTGGCGGGGCGGGGCGAGGCGGGGTGGGGCTCTGAGAGTGATCGTGTGTTTTGACTTCATAAGGTGAATATGTATACACTATTGATATGAAAAAGTTAGGCGTATGTATGAATAAGTTGATAAATCTTCTTGTGGCACTTTTTTATTAAGAGGATTTCAAGGATAGGAATGGTGTTAGAGGTATTAAAGAAAGGTTCACTGGTGTTTATATGTATCTCTTCAAAGAAACTTACCCCGTTGCAGAGAGAGAGAGAGAGAGAGAGAGAGAGAGAGAGAGAGAGAGAGAGAGAGAGAGAGAGAGAGAGAGAGAGAGAGAGAGAGAGAGAGTAACATAGCTAAGCATGGCAGATATCGACTTTTCCTGCTCAGTTGTCCCATCGCCTAGGGCAGTAACGGATCACGGCATTGTGTTCCTCGCCCACGCTTTGCTGAACGCGACAGTATTACACACCACCTTCATAACACCTTTGGGAGGATCACAAACATACAAAAACACCCTTAACAGCTACTTCGTTAGACTGTCCGTTACTCAGATGCACATACAACACTCACAACAGTTTTTTTGCACACTTACCAAACGCTGATTAAGACAAGAGTACGTACATTGAACTGAATGAAGGCAGTTGACTAAGGCGGAAGAAACTAGAGGCGCCAAGGCAAGGAAGGGCGCGTCTGCAGATCAGGAAGTAGAGCAAAGCAAGGCAGGGCAACGCTACCCTGCTTTTCCTGCTTCAATAAATAAATCTATGCTGTAAATTCAAGTCAAAACAGTAGGTCTATCAGAGTGGTGACCTTGAGGCGTAAGGTTAATTAGGATAAAACAAAAGGCGAAGGTCAAGGGTAGCCGGGGTGATGCCAGGAGCGATGGTGGTGAAGGCGGAAATGGGCGGGGGTTCTGGATCAGCCCCATCGCTTCCCCCTAGCCCGTCACTCCTACAGGAAGTTAGACTGTCAAGAGACTCGCACCCGTCAGCCAGGCTCAACAAGTACAGCAAACATATAAGGTAGGTTCTCGCCACAAAACAAACTCGCATTCTATCGCAACAATGAAACGGAAATAATATTAGTCCATAGTAACACGTTGGCTTTGAAGAGAGAGGTGTATGTATGGTGTCTCTTGCTTTCAGTAGTCGATCAACACATTCCAGTAACGCTGAGACTAGTATATACTGGTTGCTATAACACGTGTGGGTTGTCAGCATTGTTTATGTGCACTCCAGTAAGGATCAAAACAACGGTATTAAGGGTAAGCTCAGAACCGGTTAATGTGGAGTCTTGAGAATGACCTCCAATGCATTTTAATTTTAGTCCATGCAGTTTGGGCCACCTACACCTCCTTCTTGTAGTGCCATGTGTGTGTGTGTGTGTGTGTGTGTGTGTGTGATGTGAGTTAGACCAGAATGCAGTTCCGTCTGCCAGCTTTGTCAGAAAACCAAACGTTGGTTCCCCCGACCATGGCGATCTCTCTCTCTCTCTCTCTCTCTCTCTCTCTCTCTCTCTCTCTCTCTCTCTCTCTCTCTCTCTCTCTCTCTCTCTCTCTCTCTCTCGTTTGTGTGTTTGCATACCTGGGTTGGCATTGAGGTGACTGTTTTTAGAGTCAAACATTGCATTGCGAGGCTAAATATCAGTTACTTTTTTGTTTTGCTTTGCTTTTACTCTGTCATTATAAACTTGTGTTGCGAAATATACTTTAATGTTATTTTCTGATTATAATAGGGAGTAGTTAGACAGGTTGGCTTATATATAAAAAAATTGTAGCATACCAACGGATGGACAAAATATAAATGCTTGGTGATTGCTTGTAAACATCACTAAAACATATGCAAATCAACCTGTCGATTCCAATTATTTTTCTCCACAATTCATAGTTTTCTGAATATTTGGTCAGTGCGCGGAGTGGTCTTAATGTAAACATCATTTTCACTTCAGTATAACGTATGTTGACGATTTGTCTTGCGCAAGTCTCCACACAATTGTTTTTGTTGACATTTTTGTATTTTTTCTTCATATATACAACCCAAACTAGTAACATTTGCAGTCCTTTACGTCACTGCGAGGTGTGTGTGTGTGTGTGTGTGTGTGTGTGTGTGTGTGTGTGTGTGTGTGTGTGTGTGTGTGTATGTGTGTTATAATGGGGAAGAGATAGTTATTTTCCCTTAGAAGCGAAGTGGTGGGAAATTAGGGCAAGGCAGGGAGTATTAAGTTCACAGGAGCAATCTTGTTTAATTAGACCGTGAAACTGCAACCTCATAATGTTCTTTAGGAATTCATTGGGAAGAGGATTAGTGGGAGAGGCGATTAGTGTGATGGTTGGTGTGTGTGTGTGTGTGTGTGTGTGAGAGTGTGGGAATACAGCCTCAAGCGCATCAGGTAAAGGGCTGCGAGGTGTACGTGTAGGGGGCAGAGGTACAGCTCTAGCAAATTGGTGGGATGCATTGCGGGTGTGGTTTGGGGTGTGGCTTGAGAGGTGCGTGAGAGAATAAGGGTGCGGCTGATGGCTAGGGAGGGGCGTGGGGTAATGAGGGCAAAGGCGGATTGCAGTGTAGACTAAATGCACTGAAGACTAAGATGAGAGGGACGGCAGCAAGGGATTTCAGATTACGTCCTGCAGTTCCTCCTTCAGACTTAACTTGAGGGTGTGTGAATGTCTCGGAGCTTCAGCCAAAGATCACCATTTTTTTTTCTTCTTTTTTCTAAACCTTATTCCTTTTCGCAACATTTGATTGAGAACATTACTTGCAGTTTTCTCCTCTTTACTGATGGTGCTTCGGAGCGAAAACTGTTAACATGAACATTGACTTTCCCCCTTCAGAAACGTAGTGTAAATATGCTGTATCACTTCTTGTCATAATACATAATAGAGTGAAAAGTGGAAAGCGCTAAACTATGCCATGTTTAACTATTAACTATTAACCTCTCCTCTCCTCTTCCTTCGCTGCTTGGTTAGTTAAGCGATGATTGTTATGATGGAGGAGCATCTGCTATACCCTTCCTTGTCCTTCAACTCACGCCATCAGAAAACAACACTTAAGTCTCATACATATTTAGTGATGCAGACGAGGCTCCTGTCGTGATGTTTGTGTCAATGCATGATCCGGAGAATGGGAAATACCACGACTTATGATGTACATCCTTCAGGCAACAAGGGCAAACAAGGAAATCAATGCAGTCGGTAATGCTTATCATATGACTCATCTCTCCCATAAGGAAATTCTATTCAGAGACCCACTTATACACTTTATTTCCTAGTGTAAAGAACTCATTCCTAGAGGAAGTAATGTATCATGCATATTCTAAGGGTTCATTAGTGACTACAAAGTTTCCTACTAGAAAGGAACCTCAATTTAGAACACGGAAAAAAGGGAAGTAAAAGCATATGTTTATTCTCTCTTTATATTTGTCAACCCTCTGAGTCCTGCTAGGGGAATATGCACCACTGTGACGGCATGAGACCTGTATGCATGTAACGGTGATGTTATGGACTACACGTCACGCTAACCACACTTTCTCCTCGGCGGGAACATACGAGGGCGAGCAAGAGTAGCATCCCGAACTGCCTCTATGTCCTTGGTGGTGGCAGGAAAGGTGAATGCACACGTGAACAGGATAGATGTGATGACCAATATAACAGATTAAATAAAAGAAGGACATTGTATGAACAAGGAGTGTGTGTGTGTGTGTTTAAAGAGGTGGTGGCGTGTCTTTGGTAAATTTCCTCCTCATTCTGTTAGTATCTCATCTTCCTATCCACACTCATCTTCTTGCTCTAATTCCTCCTCACTCCCCTCCTCCTTCCTCCTCTTCCACTCTCACAAGCGTTTCAAGTTCATGTCGCATTTTTGTCAGCAATTTCTTGTTCACCTTGAATAAAGAAAACACACGACCTTCCCATGAGAAAGGTAACATCCTCGACACATTCATTGCATGTTGACCTTGACAGAGGACGAGGATGGGTACCGCTCTTAGTATTCTCAGGCAGATTTTATCGAGAAAGTGCTCTTGTTATGTTTTCTCAGGGTCGTGTTCGTGTTGCAGCATAAAAACACGGAAAGGAAAGAAAGTTGCTTGAATGATTTATACATCCAGATAAGGAAACGTTAATCAAAGAGTAAACACACTTGTCTTGTTAAGTCAGCAGTTCTAGCAGCTATTATAGTATATATATATATATATATATATATCCTATTCTTATCGAAGTATCTGCCTCTTAGAAAATTACTTAATACCTTTTTCGTTCTTATTTATTCATTTATTTACTAGAATAGTGTAGTTATCCCTCGCACTGGTCTCGTTCTCATGATGTCTTCAGCGATGGTGTGTTGGTCGGAAATGCTTCTGTAGAGACACCGATGCGCCCTCGACATTAATTTTGAAGGTCCCCACCGAGCTGTGGTGGCGCTGCAGTGGCTGGGCCCAGGTGTGGCAGGGTTCCAGGTGCCCGCCAGGTATATAGTGGCTACCTGCTGCAGCCACTCTCCTTAACCTACCTGTCTACCTACCTTCACACATACACACGCACACACATTATCGTTATGGATAGTGTCATGCGTACAGATGAATAATTCATTTCCTGCACCAGAAATAACATTAATAACAAAAAACATGTATTCCTCTAAGTAATTGACAGTTCCTTCTCGTCATCATCATCGTCATTATCATCATCATCATCATTACTATCCCCCCCTGCTTAGTGTAGTCACGTCTATTTTTAAACCTATTCCAATGAGCATTGTAAGCTCCCTCCCTCCTGCTGCCCGTCCTTCACAACCCCCCTTCCCCCTTCTCCCTTCTCCCATTCCTCACCTGCTCTCACCTTCTTCCCCCTCCCTCCCCCGACCTTATGTCCCTTAAAACTCAAGGTCAAAGGACTCCCGGCATCCTTGAAGGTGAACTTTTGCTGGTTCCAACGCACCCTTACGTAAAAGTTGGTGTTGCTACTCACCACCACCACCAACACCAACACCACCACCACCACCACCACCACCACCACCACCACCACCACCACCACCACCACCACCATCACCATCACCACCACCAACACCTTTATGTAACTTTGTCTTCACTGGTATTCACTCTCTTCATCCCTCGGTACAGCTCCCAGGGGTGTCGTTTTTCGTTCTTAAAGGGCTTGAAGGTCCAGAGGGCTTGCGGTTTACCCTATAGAGAGAGTTGGATGTTGTAGCCGCTCCGCTCCGCCCGCCTTGGAGGTAGAGGCAAGGGGGAAAAAATTAATACTGTGACCTTAGCATTTGACAGCATCAGCATCAGGGTGTGTGTATGTGTGTGTGTGTCTTGTATGCTGTCTTGAGAGAGAGAGAGAGAGAGAGAGAGAGAGAGAGATGGGGGGGGGGCGATAGTCTGTCCCTAAAACCCCTTGAGTCGTCGCTGTCTGGTTCTGTTTTCTTCGCTTTCTTTTCTTCCTTTTATGTTTGCTTTCACCGATGTTATCAGTCTCTCTCTCTCTCTCTCTCTCTCTCTCTCTCTCTCTCTCTCTCTCTCTCTCTCTCTCTCTCTCTCTCTCTCTCTCTCTCTCTCTCTCTCTCTCTTTCTACCCATGCAAACAAAATATTATAGTAAACATATAAATACAAAGCACTCAACCCACAGTCTCCTTGGGATGGGCTCTTCTTCCCATCCCATCCCTTCCCTTCCCTTCCCTTCCCTTCCCTTCCCTTCCCCTTCCCCTTCCCCTTCCCCTTCCCCTTCCCCTTCCCCTTCCCCTTCCCTTTCTCCTCCACATCAGCGTCCATTCCAGCCTGTGACTTCATACGACAGTGAGTGTGTGCGTGTGTAGGCGGCTATGTGGATGGGTGGGTGGGCGGGTGTGTGGGTGTGTGGGTTTGTTGGTGTGGGTGAGGGTGAATGAGAAAGAGAAAGAGATAGAGAGAGAAACAAAAAATATCAAGTAGAGATGACGTCATGTTTTGGAATTAGTGGCTGAAGTTATTTAAGATTCAGATACAGTATTTATTCCAAGGTTAAATAGTATAGGTGAATAGGAAGCGGATATGGGGATAATTGTAAGACGGAGAAGGTATTGCATATAACAACACCCTGCCTGCCTGCCTTTCCTAATACTAAAGGGAGTGGAGGAGTGGAGGTGGAGGCGAAGTCTTTCATTATGGGAGTGGATGGAAGGTGGAAGTCGGTGCATTTTTTTCTCTAAGACCTTCCTGGAATGCAGCTTTTGAGGAACCGACGTTAAAATGGGTCTCTTTGGGTTATTCTTTACCCACCTCTCTCTCTCTCTCTCTCTCTCTCTCTCTCTCTCTCTCTCTCTCTCTCTCTCTCTCTCTCTCTCTCTCTCTCTCTCTCTCTCTCTCTCTCTCGCTCTCTCTCAGCTTCCATTACTTCCTCTTCGCTACCCTCCTGTACCTCCCTATCATTTACCCACTTCCTCTCCATTCTCTCCGCCGCACTGTCTACCTCTCTCCCTCTCTCTCTCTACCTTCCATCGTCCTCCTCTGTAAAAACTGGATATAACAACAGTCGACGAATATCCATTTAGTTTTATGTACCCTACTTCACCAGCTTTCTCTTAAGATTCGGGAGAGATTTTTAGCGGCTCAATCTTTTATCACCTGAGGAAGTAGAAGTAAGGCTTGTGCTCCTTTACCTGTCGATCTGTTGTTGTTAGTTGAAGCTGCATATTAAAACGATAAATTTGGTAAAGGTTAGAAAGTGTAGGGGGTGGTGGTGATGGTGGTGGTGGTGGTGGTGGTGGTAAACTGTGTGCGGATGTAACTAGACAAACTACCTTTCCCTTTTACCTTCAGTGCTGTGTTTCGTCTTGAGTTATAAGTGGTAGGACTGACTCACCTCTGCGCACTTGCATCGTGGCGTGGCCTTACAATTTGTATGATGCACCTTGCGTTTACCTAAAGACGTCAGCTATTATTTCTTCCTTCCTTCCTGCCTTCCTTCCTCTTGTCTCCGTCCAGTCACATCTTAGGGAGGGGATAGCTATGAATTTTGTATTTGTGTTAAGGACGTATTGCGTGGTTTTGTTACTTATTACAACGATGGTCATGCAGGAAGACTGAAGGACGAGGAGTTTCTTTTTTTCCCTCCTCATTGTCGTTATTGATGCTTTGTTGTGGAATGTATGATAGCTATACAGGTTTTCCTTCCTCCTCTCCCTTACCTTTCATCACTTTCTCCCTTCGCTTCCCTTCTCTTGTTTTCCCTTATGTTTACTTGTATGTAAACCTTGCATGAGTTTTCCTTCCTCTGCTGTGTTAGTCTAGGTTTCATTTTCAGTTATAGTTTCTGTTTTCCTTCTCAGTGGACGTGCATTAATTAGGACAGGAGCGGCTGGCTAAGACGCAGAAGATAACCAGTGTGAGGCAGATGCTAGCAGATACAAAAAAGTTCGAGGGCATGGTAGTGGTGGTGGTGGTGGTGGTGGTAGAACACAGCAGTAACCCCGCGCACCCCACCTTCGGCATGGTGGTATGAGTGGAATGGTGTTGTGGTGCCCTCAGAAGATATTTTCGCAACCTGTTTGACGTCAGGAAGAGGGTGACGTCAGGGCAGGGTGTGTGTGTGTGTGTGTGTGTGTGTGTGTGTGGACGGCAGGGGGGTGAGGTGGCAAAAGAAACCGAAGTTCACATGACTATCCAAATATTTTAATCTCGGCGACGTAGAAAATGGATAGCAATTCTGATCTAGTCTAGGGTGAAATAGAGTCAAATCATCACTATCTTGCGATTCTAGAAGTAAGAGTAATGATAAAAGAAGGAAGAAGAAGAAGAGGAGGAAGAGGAGAAGGGGTAAGAGAGGACGATTATAGATGTTTACCCTCAATCCACGTGCCTTGAGTCTCTTCCTACCTTGCAGTAATGTTATCGACCCTAGTGACTCAAGCAGTGGCAGGACAGGCCTGGCAGGTGTCCAGTGGATCATAGGGGTTCGTTGCTCTCTCCTCCCCCCCCCCTCCTTCCTACCTGTCCTCGACGCCTCCTTCAGGTAGTGAGCCAGAGGAGGTGGTGTGGGTGGGGCTTTGGTGTGTCTTTTACCGCTTGCTTGTAATGCTTGGGTGAATGTTGTGGTGGTGGTTGAGGTGGGTGGGTGGGTGTTTTGATCTTATAAGCGGAAATGGCGGGAAATGAGTGTTGTCTATTATCTTTTATTATCTCTCTCTCTCTCTCTCTCTCTCTCTCTCTCTCTCTCTCTCTCTCTCTCTCTCTCTCTCTCTCTCTCTCTCTCTCTCTCTCTCTCTCTCTCTCTCTCTCTCTCTCTCTCTCCTGCCTTGACATGGTGATTTTTTTTTGTTACAAAAAATTACATCCTTAGGGAGGACTTTCCAACCAAAGTGATAAGTCATCTGTGTTGTAAGATACATGTTGAGCTATTACTACTACTACTACTACTACTACTGCTACTACTACTACTACTACTACTACTACAACTACTACTACTACTACTACTACTACTACTACTACTACTACTACTACTACTACTACTACTACTACTACTACTACTACTACTACTACTACCACTACTACTACTATTACTACTACTACTACTACTACTGCTGCTACTGCTACTACCACCACC
>JAPQNM010000040.1:3731671-3751671 GCA_029783475.1 Metacarcinus magister
GTGTGTAGATTTATAGGCCTCACCGCTACTTCTCTCTCTCTTCCTCCCTCCCTCCCTCCCTCGCTCCTTCCCGTCATTAACCCTTTCCTCCTCCGCCTCACCTTCTGTGTTTTATGTGTCCTCTGTGTTACCTGTCTACTGCGTCTCTTCTACATCTTCACCTCCAGACGACCTCACTCAACTCTATCTGTACACTCTATCTGTACATGTCATCCTCATCTCTCTCTCTCTCTCTCTCTCTCTCTCTCTCTCTCTCTCTCTCTCTCTCTCTCTCTCTCTCTCTCTCTCTCTCTCTCTCTCATGATGAGGTGAAAAGACTGCATTCCAGTAGTACTTTTTTCCTCCATCCTCCGATTAGCGGGGACTAGCTAACCTTAAACCAGTCTGCCGGTCACTCAGTCTCTAACCCGAGTGTTTCTTTTTCTCCCTGTAGCTTCGTGGCCACAGACGACTTCATCCACTACAGCAGCGCACCACGACTCAACACGCCCCCGACCGCCACCACCTCCTTCTCCTCCAAGAACAGAGTCTCCACCTTCGGCAGCGACACCTCCACTAGCCACAGCAGCAGTAACAGCAGCTATACGAGTGGCAGCGGCAGTAGCATCAGGAGTAGCGAGCTCATCTCCGCTACTAACAGCATCTACTTCAGAGGTGCTAAGATCGCGCCGAGGGAGAGGCAGCAACAGAGAAGGAGGTCAGGAAAGACAGGGATGGCGCCAGATCCAAGGGGGCAAGAGGACAGTGGGCCAGTGGGTTCCATCATCGCTGGCCACAGGATTTCCCTCAATGTCCACTACGATAATGAAGAACCACAGACAGGTAGGTTTTGAGGGTGTGTGTGTGTGTGTGTGTGTGTGAGTGTGTGTGAAGGGGGAGACGATATTCACACAGCATTAACATTATTATTGTCACCATTATTGTTATTTTCATCAGTGTTTTAAGTTACTCTCTCTCTCTCTCTCTCTCTCTCTCTCTCTCTCTCTCTCTCTCTCTCTCTCTCTCTCTCTCTCTCTCTCTCTCTCTATCTATCTATCTCTCTCTCTCTATCTATCTCTCTCTCTCCTTATCTTTCCCCGCTGTTCAAAGTATTTCCGTCAAGTCAGTATCCTGTTCTCATTTCCTCACTTAGTTCTGCATTCGGGACAAAGTTAAACAAAGTAAGGTAAGGTCAGGTAGTCTATTTATGGCAGTCCCTCCTCACCTGCTTCCTCCGTCAGGTGCTCTATGTCCATCAACTACGCCTACCTGTGCTTGTGCGGGCGGCCAGGTAGGAAGGCGGAAGGAATTAAAAAGAGAGAGAGAGAGAGAGAGAGAGAGAGAGAGAGAGATAATTATAATACACAATACATAGTTACACACTCAGCTTTCCTTCCCTGATATTTTATTTAAGGATCAAGACTGTTTAGTATGATTAATAGGATCTTGCCAGCATATGTTATCGCGGCTTGAATATTTCATCCTATTGATTTTTTTTTATATTGAACTATATATATATAAATACATTGTTCTGAATTACTCTCGTCTGATAGAATACTAAGATGATCTACTACTACTACTACTACTACTACTACTACTACTTCTTCTTCTTACAACAACGTTTTTTCCATCCCCTTCCTGTCTTCCTAGGTATAATTTTCCTACTTTCATTTTTTCTACATTCTCTTCTCGCTTCTCCATCTTTAAACTTCCACGGTATCCTCCCCTTTACTCTCTCTCTCTCTCTCTCTCTCTCTCTCTCTCTCTCTCTCTCTCTCTCTCTCTCTCTCTCTCTCTCTCTCTCTCTCTCAATCATCTCATTATCTCCTTTAACGTCCTTTCTTCTCCACCTGAAGGCCCACCGGCGTCTGGGAACCAAGGGCGGTGAGGTGACGCCCGTGGAGGAGAGAGTTGCCAGCACGGGAGCCTTGCCGAGGGACCTCACAGACAACTCATCTCTGCCTAAACCTCCCAGCATCTCCTCCCTCGACCCTGCATTGAAGATCACTCACATTGACGAGGTGGCGACAGATGAGGTGAGTGTTCCATTGGGGTTATTATCTCTCTCTCTCTCTCTCTCTCTCTCTCTCTCTCTCTCTCTCTCTCTCTCTCTCTCTCTCTCTCTCTCTCTCTCTCTCTCTCTCTCTCTCTCTCGAAGTTTCGTGTCGTGGGATCGCTTTATCTCTCATATCTTGTTTTTTTTCTTCTCTTTCCTCATTTGGCTTTTCCTAAGTGTCTTTTTGTGTACGTGTGTGTGTGTGTGTGTGGGTGGGTGTGGGTGTGTGTGTGAGTATTCTTCCACAACATAACAGCATAACAATAACAATAATAACAACAGGATAACTAAACCGCGCAACACAGGATGACGGAGCGATCAAGCGGAAAGTTACTACGTTACGAAACAAGATTTTTGACAATAATATAACTGCTTGATGAAATACAAGAATAATAATAATGAGGGTAAATGGACGGCTCTTATTGTAGCTAATGAGTTCTATTTTTGCCTTTATCGCTGATGGATACAATGATAATGAGGGTGTTTAACGTAATGAGTTGTGTTTTTGTTTCTGTGGTTCGTCGGTTCATTGTTTCATTCTTTCCAACGGTGCGTGACGTGAGGCGCGGGGAGACATTGGGAACAACCGGTTTTCCCTGTTCTTGGTTACATTAGTGTGTGTGTGTGTGTGTGTGTGTGTGTGTGTGTGTGTGTGTGTGTGTGTGTGTGTGTGTGTGTTGTGACCTTTTGACTTTGATAAGTGTGTTACGTCTTAGGTTTGTTTTATTCAATTGTATAAAGTTTTTGCGTGTTGTATGTTCTTCATTTATGTATTTTTTTGTATTTTTTAGTATTGGTTTGGCTTTGTGATGTGAATTTTCCTGTTTTATATATTGAATTATCCGTTAGTTAGGTAATTAGTTTGTTATCGTTTTTTTTTTCATCTTCTCTGTTCTTGATAATGTTTTTGGCAATTAACCTTTATTTTAATTATTCATTATTTGTGTTTTTCCCTTCGTGGCTTTCATGATGCAATGCTGAGTTTTTTTCTTCTTCTTCTTCTCTATTACTAGTACGTTTTCCTTTTCTAATTAAAATAATGTTGTCGTTTCAATGCTGTTTAATTACACTCGTCAATATTAATTAGTATTGGATCACGCTGGGCATTTTTCCCCCTGCATTCACAATCTTTATATTATTTTTCTTTCTCCAATTATTTATAAATCATTATTTGTCATCTGGTCAAACAGTTTATCAGTAATATATTCTTTTTTCTTTTCCTTTTGTGTGTGTGTGTGTGTGTGTGTGTGTGTGTGTGTGTGTGAAAGAAGAGTTCGCGGTCAAGGCGTAAAGAAAGAAATAAAAAGTCAAGCGAAAATCTCCATCAGTCAAGTGTTCGACAAGAGGAAAGTCACGCGTTAGAATCACTGTTCGAGGCTTCACGAACGCTCGGGTGAACCTTTTAGCCAGCGATGATGTCTTCAAACAGTTTTTCCTCACGTTTTTATCCATACCCCCCAAAAAAAACACACCATAAAACAAAAGTGTAGTGTTCATATAAGGAAACATTACCTCCGCCACACTGACATCACGAGTAGGAAAGAAAAGATAAACAAGCTTCAAGGAATAGACGGAAATGTTCAGCGTCACCTTAACAAGCAACCACAGCCGGCGTACGTCACCAAGGGGAAGTGGAAGTGTAGTATAAATCTTTCCTCATTTTTATGCTCTAGATGGTAAAGGAACGTGTATTTTATCCTCCAGTGGCCGGCGGGTGACAGTGAGGGCGACTTCCGGTGCTGATCAAGGGCGTGAGGCTCTTTTACTGATCACGTGGAGGGAGGGAGACAGTGGGGGGGGTGAGCCGGGTAGAAGATATGTAAGGAAGGGTAGGATATAGGAAGAGGGAAGAGGGTAGGATAGGGGGTTGGGGGAGGGGGGAGAGAACACCAAATGCATGTTGAAACGACCGGTGGCAAAGGCGGTAGTGAAGTGAAGACAAGAGAAAGAAAGAAGGTGCAGCATCTCTTAGGCTAGAAGACACTGTTGCAAAGGCTGCCGGGTGCTGTTGCGAGCCATTAGATGCCACAAGTCAAGGGAAATAAGTATATAGAAACTGGGAACTTGGAGACCAGAGCAGCAAGACGAGGAGGTGGTGGTGGTGGTGGTGGTGGTGGTGGGTGAGGGTCAAGGGGAGGAGCTTCACACAACGTTGACGGGAAGTGCGGGGAGGCGGCGAGGACATCTCAGACTCAGTTGGCCGGCGGGAGGGTTGTGTGACGCTGTGCATTTGTGTTAGCTTATTACCTTGGTGCGCCCTTCTGCTGAACCCCGGAGTGCACGTGCGTTTGTGTGTGTGTGTGCGTGTGTACCGGGTGAGGGAGGTCCTTGAGTCACGACCTGAGGGAGAATACGTCAGTAGACCCCTACACGCCGGCGGGGAAGCATCGCTCTCAATGGGTACTGAGAAAGTTGGTGTAAGTTTTTGTTGGTGGAAGAAGGAGAGAAGGAAGGTGTAGTGTGTGTGTGTGTGTGTGTGTGTGTGTGTGTGTGTGTGTGCGACGCCGGTTCTTCAGTTTGAATTGTGCGGTTTCCGAGGCGCTGCTGTTTCGTCGGTGTTCAAAGGTTTATTTAAAATCTTCAGCAACACTAGAATAACACTGGCAAGTTGTGGATTATAGTGTCCTCTATCTACCTTTGTGTTGTTTGTGTCAGTGACAATGAAGGGAAATGAAGAAAAACACAACGATGGTGAAGAAGCGAAAAAGAGCGCGACTGTGTTTTGTTTGCGGGTCTGAAGAGGTTATCGGCACCGCGTTCTGCCTTCACAGGAAGAGGAATACAACCGGAACCACAAAGAAAACGTGACGCTGGTGAAAATAACGAACAACAAAATTTAACGTACTCAACCAAAGCGAAAGAGAGAAACAAAGAAGAAAAAGGAAGGGAAAACAAATATATTCGTAACATTTAGTGACAGGAATTGGAACTTGGTGTATTTTTTAATCGGAAGGCAAAAAATGCATACGTTTTGACGTTTGAGTTATTTTTATTCTTCCTATTTTTCATCACGGTATCAATGAAACGATGAAAGGAATTAAATAGTTAGAAGAATGTCATATTGATTGCCTGTACGCATCGTAAGAGTGAGTGAGAGAGTGAGAGTGGCGGCGTAGGGCGTACTGAACATATAACGAGACCAAGCTATAACAATCTTAATGAACTTTTATATGAACTTCCCAAACGAACAGATGGTGAGAAGCAGGCCAGCCAACCATCTTCAGTACTGCCAACTATCCCTCCCTCCCCCCTCCTCTCTCTCTCTCTCTCTCTCTCTCTCTCTCTCTCTCTCTCTCTCTCTCTCTCTCTCTCTCTCTCTCTCTCTCTCTCTCTCTCTCTCTCACTCAATGCCATGCCACGGTTATCCTTGGCACGTCACCCCCTGCAACTCATACCAAAGGGACATAATTAGAGCGAAGAGAGATAGCTCGACCAGTGACGCCTTTATCAACGCAGCTCAAAGCAAGGAAAAAGGAAGCAGAGAGAGAGAGAGCGAGAGCGTCGTAAAGGTTAATGTTACAGCTTACCTTCCCACCCACGCAGTAAAAAAGAAAGTGCAAGGAAACACACAAAAAGCGATATATTCAGTTAACATATAAATCCTTGATACTCTTTAGCCATGTATGCTCTGTTGATCGGGGACAGGAAGGAAGCAGGAGTGTAGTGCTGGACGTGGCAAGGTTAAAAAGGGGAGGGAGAAAACAAGGTACAATCAAGGAACAACCTCACATCTTAGGCAGACAGTTAGCAATCAGCGTGTTACCTTGGCAGAAAGACAGGCAGGCAGGCAGGCAGAGAGACAGACAGACAGGCAGGAAGCTATCATCGTCATGCACATGGTCCACTGGTGCTCTTAGACGGAAAATAACTCAACAGGTGAATAAGAATACCAAGAAGAGAGGAATACAAAAGAAAAAGAAGAATCAACGTCAAGTAGACATAAAGTTCTTACGGTTACCAGTTACATATTAGAAAAAAACCTGAAAACTTGCGAGAAAATTTTACGATTTGATAATTAATAAGACCCCCAAAACATGGTTACTCTTCCGCGCACACACACACACACTCACCCTCCCTTCCTTCCTCCTTTTCCCTATCTTCTTCCTCCTCTTACCACACTAATTGTTCTTCCTCCTGTTTCCTTCCCTCACTGTAATTATCACTTCTCATAGCCTTTCTCCTCGTAAATCATCCTCCTTCTCCTTGCTTCCCTCCTGCCCTGTTGCTATTCATTGCCCCTGCCTCCTCCTCCTCCTCCTCCTCCTCCTCCTTCTCCGTCCTGCCTTCGATACCCTTTCGTTCGCGTGTTAGTTGATTGAAGGTGTTCGAACAAGGGTCGGTATTGGTGGTTCCTTTCTTGTACTTCATCGGGGCTCAGTTCGAGGTGGACAGTGGCCCCACGAGGAAGTAGGAGTCATGGTTCGTTACTTGTGTGTGTGTGTGTGTGTGTGTGTGTGTGTGTGTGTGTGTGTGTGTCTTTCATCCTCTCTGACACAAACCCTTTTCAGCTTGTCCAAAGTTAACATGGAAATGATATCTTGGGTTCTTTCTTTATATGGAAGAGAAATATTCCTAAAGTGTGTGTGTGTGTGCTGTGTATATGTTGAACCTGTCTTGTTTATACATGACAAGTAGGTATACGTATATATGTCATGTTACTTAACGGAATCCTTAATTAAGTGTACAGGCAATTCGTGTATTTCTTTACCTTGGTTTGAGGGTAAGTTAAGTGTTCCTCAATGTGTTGGTGGACGCTAACAAACTGCTTTTTCCCCTCTCTCTCTCTCTCTCTCTCTCTCTCTCTCTCTCTCTCTCTCTCTCTCTCTCTCTCTCTCTCTCTCTCTCTCTCTCTCTCTCTCTCTCTTTTTTCTTTCTCATTGCTTGTAATAATAATGCAAGGAGGCGAGAGTGTAAAGGTTAGAAGACTGCCAGTTAGCTCCAGCCGGTTATACTGTTAGGTTAGAGAGAGAAAAAATAAGGTAGACTTTCATAAGTAAGTATTGGGGGTCGTGACATTACATCATAGGCCGTTCTTTGGGGGGGGGGAGGGTCTAGTCTCTCTCTCTCTCGCTCTCTCTCCCCACCCTTCAATTACCACGTGACACCCTCCCCACCCCACCCTTCCCCTGCCCCGCCCCGCCCTGTCCCGCCCTGCCCCAGTAGCACAAGGCCTAACTGAGGTGGCCCAGTTGGAAAGTTACCAAGACGTATTCGAATGAACTAACGTCATGCTGAAATTACCTAATGCGCATTCCTGTTTGTATTTATATATATAACGTTAATGTCGCCGTTCAGATCGCTGCGGTTGAAGTTCAGTGGGGAAGAAGTTTTAAAAGTTCATTTCTTCATGTAAGTAATTTATTTGACTTTAAATCAGCTGTGTCGGTGATTTGAATGCAATTTTGTTTGTTTTTATTAATGGCTACGATGGCTAAAGAAAACGGGGAATGGACACAAGTAATAGTCTTGTGTGTCTTATTATATAGTTCGGTTAGCACTGTTGATTCTACTTGAGCAATTAGTACTTTCTGTTAGTATTTATAGGAAAAAAAAGGTCAGCTATACCATATATATAAATAGAAAAAAAACAACTCGGTACAGTATAACTTGGCATGGATATCACCTGTGAACTTGACCTCAATTACCGTGTTACCTGTGGCGGTTATATGATAAAACTCCCCTGTTCTCCTGACCCCTTTCACCCTCCCCCCCCTTCACCCTGCCCCCCTTCACCCTCCCCCTCTTCACCCTCACCCACCCATTGCAGGAGAAAATGCATGCGCGAGGAAGTGTCTAATACAATGTTTTATTAATTTGTATTGATTAGGAGGAAGGTAATATGTGCTCAGGGTCGGGTGAGGAGGAAGTATGGGGCGGGAGGGTGTTTCAAGGTCAAAGTAGTGGTACGACGCAGTTAGTTAAGTTGTTGTGAGTATTGGATTGCAGGTTATTGTGTGGCAGTAATAGTTGTGTTTGTTAGTAACGTATTAAAGGGTTTTCAGCTTATGAGTGAAATATGTATACGTATGTAGGATGTATTATGTATTTTCATGTATTTTTCGATAGTTAAGATGGTTTCCGATAGTTAGGATGGTTTTCGATGGTTTCCGCAATAGTGACAGGGATGGATAGTTTACCTTTCCATGCCTTCCAACTACCTTGCACACGCGCCGCTCGTTGACATACAATTTAGACCAATTAATACCTGCCACCAGTGCTCACGCGGCCAGACCCATGACAGGTAATCAGGTAATCAGCCTCGTATGGGCGGGGTTGGCACGTTCTGCTGCTTCCCCCCCTCTTCCTCCCCTCTCTGTCTAATAAACTTGGCGACACGTGCTCAGGGATAAATCTAACCGTGGTGCCAAGGTATGAGTAACTGGGTGATCGGGCAACACATTGGTCCCGTGAAGGTTTGCTGTGGCGCCGCTGAACTTGTTGCAGGTGTGGTGGTGTTTGTTGATTCGTGAAGGTTCATTGGTTATGGCATCTGGCCCCTCGTGACGTCATACGAGAAGGTGACATCCAAAGCAAGACGAGGTCGGTAGAGGCGGAGTTGGACACCTGGGGGTGGATTCAAGGGGCGGGGCCAGCTCGGAGGGGGGGCGGGGTGGAGGTAGGGCGTCAGGGGAAAGTGTGGGCACTCTTATGGCAGTACCTGGGCGGCTTCCACCTGTAACGCTGGTGTCTTTGGATTTGTCTATAAACAAGGGACAGTTTAGTGCCCTCTAGTCTTCTTCGCCCCAAGGCGGGAGGACTTTGTAGTGAGTGGACAAGACCCTGAGCAAAGAAGGAGACTCAGACGAAGGTAATGAAACTAATCAGTGGATCCTTTACTTGTGAACTACACCGGAGGGCTGTGTGTGTGTGTGTGTGTTATGAAGTGGGTCTTGTGCATTGCATTGAACTGAACTTTGTAATGAAGTGGTGCGTGTAAAGGCGGCGAGAAAAAAAAAAAAATGTGAGGTTGGTTCCAATGCAGCAGCGTATTTTCATCTCGCGCTGAGGACTGATTGGAGAGTTTCTCCGCCACGCACCACGAGAGGCCGGCGTCGTGTGTTGCCGGCGCGGGTCCAGGGAACCACACATCCAGCACACTGACCTCGCGTAACCAAACCGTGGGAACCTGTCACTTCGGGTCTAACCTTACCGTAGATCACTTTTTTCTTCTTCCATAAGTGTGCATTGTGGAAGAACGCGAGTGTATTGTATTGTGATGTTATCCCGTGATTGTTGGAGTGTTAAGACTAAACCACTTCTCTCCGCTGTGACACGAGGACGTGACGGATTGTTTGGTTTACAACTGCAGTGTGAGATCACTTCACCGTCTTGAAAAAATTATATCAAATAAAAAGTGGTTGCAGCTCTGCCAGCCGATAACAATTATGCAACGTCAATCTGGCGTCTGTTCCCCAACTGTTGCCTCCGGATGGAGATCAACTGTGAGATACCTCGGCGCACAACTCGTCTCTTGCCTTTGAATAAGTGGAGGATGTACTACTTCCTTACCACTGGGTACAGGGACGCGTGGTTGACTAATGGGCATATAAATACTAGTTGATGGTATTTTCTCCCTCTCCTCTGACGCCAGGAAGTAGAAAGCTGAGGCAGGCAACGGGCGTGAGGGTGAAAGGAGGCAGCAGTCTTTACCATACACCTGCAAGTCTTGGATAGGGTTGTACTATGCAATATGAAGTACCGTAGTTTCCTAATTTCATATTAACGCGTCAATGATGTATAAACAGACGTCCGCTTGTCTTCCCTCCTTTCAAAATTAATAAGATGCATTCCTAACTTCCGACAAGTTTGAATTATTTTGTTCGTCGGTGTGATGTATGTGAACTCGTACATACATACATACATACATACACTCGTGGTATAGCTAGTATAGTATTCTTGTTGCTCCAGACCGATTAAGATTCCCTATCAGTACGAGGTTGTGATGTAGGTTGTGTATGAGAGAAGGGAGACTGTTGTGTTATCATTCTGGTGTACGTACAAAGACTTCATTGTTGAGTGTGGTACGGTTTATCCAAAGAAATGAAAGTTAACACCAATGCTCTCTCTCTCTCTCTCTCTCTCTCTCTCTCTCTCTCTCTCTCTCTCTCTCTCTCTCTCTCGTTATGTATTTGGTTGGCTTCAAGTGGATAATAACGGAGTCAAGAGTGTAGCGTCTCCTCGGCCTTAACTCGCCTTTTCTTGTCTCGTGAAGCTTAATTCCCGGCGGCACGACAGTCGGGGGGGGAGTGACACCTACCTCGTGCCCCGTGAATGAACCGCTGTGATTTGGTTCCTTGCGCTTGTATCAGTGTGGAAGATTCTACAACTTTATACTATTTTCTTGCTCTTATTTAACTCCTTTTTTTTCCCTCTGTTCTTATTTGTAGCTATTATTATTGGTCTGTCATTTAATAGTTTGTGTCCTCATAAAAAAGGATGAAAAGAAGGAAAGTCAAGTTACCTGCTTACCTTAGACAAGACATAATCGTCATAAATGTTGATAATCTAGATAGTTTTCAATGTGGTTCAAATCGTTTATCTCTTTGTACAGCATTCTTGGGTATTCATGAAGAACCTTGTATTCACCCCACAGAAGGAAGAGGGTGAAGAAGGGAGTCTGGAGTCACCTGTCCCCTCGTCCTCGTCCCTATCAGAGGCACGACCTGATACTCCTGAGACCACATCTGCTTACTCCTCACCTGAGACTCCCACCACCAGCACCACCACCTCTCACACCCCCGAGATGTTCAAGACGCCACTCAAGCAGGATGAATACCTCAACGGTGAGTGTGGTGCCAAGGCTGAAGGCTGCTAGGCATTTAAGAGTTGAATGGAGTTGTGTTGCCAGAGTTGAGATGATGAGTGTATGAATTAAGTGATCAGGCAAAATGTATAAATGTTCCCTTAATGGTGTGATGTTCCTGTATTGCCTGATGTGTACTGTTCTCTGTTTCCAATATTTTGTCCCTTTTTTGAAGTTTCTTAGTTTTGGAAAAAAGTTTGAAGGCAATATGATTTTTTGTTTCATGTGAGTTTACATTTTATTCAATGGGTCATTTTATTTCAGGACCAGACCAGATCATTCCAACAGACAACCTCAAGACTTGGGAACCCCATGGAACCACCAGGGTGAAGATAGGAGACCAGGGTCCCTCAGCCCACACTCCAGTCTCAGTGCCAACCCTCCTGAAGAAGGCTGCTGAGAAGTAAGTAATGTCCTCTGAAGTAACTGTTGGATAGCAAATCAATAGCCTGTCATTGCAAGTGATACACAACTAAAAATGTTTTGACCACATTTTTTTTTCCCATTTGTTAATTATTTTGTTCCTTCCCAGATTCCCAAACACCAATGCCATGTGTGTGAAGCGAGGGGGTGAGTGGAAGGGCACCACCTACAAGGAGTATTATGAGCAGGTCCGAATCATGGCCAAGGCCTTCATCAAGCTGGGTCTTGAGCCTTACCATGGAGTCTGCATCCTGGGCTTCAACTCTCCTGAATGGTTCATTGGTGATCTAGCGGCCATCTTTGCTGGGTATGAACTTGAATATTTTCTATAATGTATTGATTTAATGATATGCCAGATATGGGAGATAAAATTACTGTACTTTTCACCCATTGTCAGGCTTTTTCCATTATTTGGCACTTTCATATCTGAATATTTGTGTTTGCACAATAGAAGAAATTATTTTAATTACACTGCCCTACACTCGTTTGTATTAGTAAGCCTGATATGGTCGGTAATTAATAACAGAACCCATAAATAATTTCAAATACAAGAAAGAGAAAGCAAGTTTTTACAGCAACCAAGGAATTGCTGTTGGTAATACTTCTAGACTCTTATTTTTCATAAATCTAACTTGGGTGTTTATTTTTCAGTGGGTTTGCTGCAGGGATCTACACGACTAACTCCCCTGAAGCCTGTGAACACTGTGCCCGGAACTGTGAAGCTCAAATCTGGATCGTTGAGGATCATAAGCAGCTGGAGAAAGTGCTGAAGATCAAGAGCCGCCTCCCAACCTTACGCACCATCATCCAGTACACTGGCAAACCCACTGTTGAAGGTGTCATCAGCTGGGAAAGTGCTATGGCCTTGGGTAAACAGCAGCCTAACACGGAGCTTGATGCAAGGCTGCGACGCATTGCCGTTAACCAGTGCTGCACACTTATCTACACCTCTGGTACTACTGGCCCCCCCAAGGGTGTGATGCTGAGCCATGACAACATCACCTGGACAGCACATGCTAACTGCATCAATGCAGATTTCCATGCTGGAAGAGAAGCGATGGTCAGCTTCCTACCATTGTCCCATGTTGCAGCACAGATGGCTGACGTCTACATCAGCATGTATGCTGGAGCCACGTGCTATTTTGCTATGCCAGATGCCTTGAAAGGTAGCTTGGGACAGACCCTGAAGGAGGTGAAGCCCACGAGGTTCTTGGGAGTCCCTCGCGTGTGGGAAAAGATACATGAAAAAATGATGGAGGTTGGACGCAAAACAACCGGAGTTAAGAAGTCCATCGCCACCTGGGCCAAGTCTGTTGGAATAGAAACAAATATTCGCAAACAGAGGCAAGACTTTTCAAAGCCATTTGGATATTCCATTGCCAATGCTGTTGTCTTCAAGAAAATTAAAGGTGTTCTTGGTCTTGACAGATGTGACCTGTTCCTATCAGGTGCAGCACCCATTGCCCCAGATATAGTTCAGTACTTCCACAGCCTTGACATTCCCCTTACGGAAATTTATGGAATGTCAGAGTCCACAGGGCCACACACTATTGGCTTGGAGAAAGCTTTCAAAATTGGTAGTGTTGGGCGCACTGTGCCAGGCTGTTACACCAAGCTGGATAAACCAGACCATGATGGGAATGGTGAAGTCTGCATGGGTGGCAGACATGTATCCATGGGCTACTTGAGGATGGAGGAAAAGACTCATGAAGCCATTGATGATGAAGGTTGGCTCCACTCTGGTGATATTGGCAGACTGGATAGTGATGGTTTCCTGTTCATCACTGGCCGCATTAAGGAGCTCATCATCACAGCTGGCGGGGAAAACATTGCTCCAGTGCTAGTAGAGGACACTCTGAAGGCTGAGTTGCCGTGTCTCAGTAACAGTATGCTCATTGGGGACAAGAGGAAATTCCTGTCGATCTTGCTCACTCTTAAGGTATGATTCATTGATTGTTTATATATACTAAACAAAAGTGAACATTTTAGTGGGAGTTGAGACGAGTTGCAAACAATTTAATTTAATCTTGAAATATCACTTTTCAGACTAACATGAATCTGGACTCTGGTGAACCTCTGGACAGCCTTACTCCAACCTGCATTGATTGGTGTCGCAGCATGGGCTCGTCGGCAAAGACCATTCAGGACATTCTGGTGGGACCCGATGCCAATATCATGAGAGCCATCCAGGAAGGCATTGATCGAGCAAACAAGTTGGCTCCTTCCAATGCTCAAAGAATACAAAAGTGGACAATTCTGCCAAGAGATTTCTCTGTACCAGGAGGAGAATTGGGTAAATATACATCACATGCAATTTTAGTCTAACAACACGTATACTAGTTGTGTGTTTATTTTTCACTAAGGCAAAGAATAGAAATGCAAGTTATACATTAGGAATATACAGTCCATGTTATAGTGATATGATGGAGCTTGAATTTTATCCTCATTGCAAACCAAACTTTCTCCTCCAGGACCCACCATGAAGCTCAAGAGGCCCGTTGTCGTCCAGAAATACTGTGAGACCATAGAGAGGTTCTACGAAGGCTGAACAGGATCCCTTCTCATGGGGTGTGTGTTCTGCAGTGCAAGCTAATGGATCAAACTCGTGAAGAGTGGGGTCACGTCTATGATCAAAACACTAGAATATTTTGTTCGATAGATTGGTTTGTATTGTTTAAATGTGCATATTGTACACTACACAAAAAGGCATTAGTGTCGGGAGCATGTTTCAGATGCATTTAAAGTTATATATATATATATATATATATATATATATATATATATATATATATATATATATATATATATATATATATATATTATATACACATATATATATTAATTTATACACTTAAAGTCTTGCCATGTGCCATTTCAGTATGTGCCTTGATAAGTATATATTGTCCTGTATTGAGTGGCCATTGTACATATTACTTATTACTGTGAGACGTGTTCGAGGGCTGTGTGTCGTGTGTTACATTCTGTTTATCATAATACAATGTGCAATGCAAATCCCTGTTGATGGCCGGTGGATACTTAGTATTCATCCGATTCATGCATCTGGGATCTTATTTTACTGTTTAAGTTAGGAAGTTTTGGAGTTGGTCCTCATCGTTTTGAGGTCATGTTTTCAGCAGATGTATATTTTTTGACAGTAACTTGTTCTTGCCATACCTCAGTTATACCAGCGTGAGATCAGTCTCAACAATGTAAATATTGTATTTGATAGAAACTTCTTGGTGGACCAGTAGTGACATAGTCTAGTGTAAAGAATGTATGTAGTATCTAAAATGTTGCCGTCAGGAGTGTGAATGAAAGGGACAAATTCTTCTGTACTTACTTATAGTGTTAAGCAGTACTGTGTTTTGTTTGATATTCTCAATGTGGGATGTGGTGACTGTATTAAAGGAAGTGAATTGGTTTGTCAAATATTGCACATATGCCAGTCAGATGGTGATTGTACCTAACTATCATGTATATAAGGGTAATAATGTTATTTGAATAAAGAAAAGAGAATCCAATGATATCTTTCAGTGACTGTCAGAAGTGCATGAGTATGTATGGATGGGAAGAGATAAAAGTGGCAGCAGACCCAGTCCATTCTGAAAATAGTAATACGGGAAAAGAGAAAGAAAAAAAAAAAAAATTATATGGTTTGGCTGGATTAAACGTCCTCAGTGACTTCTTGGTGGAAATTATGGTGTTTGTAGGAAAAAGGTTTTAGCAAATCTCCAGTTTGTTTGGCAGATAACCAGTGTAGGGGAGGCGGTGGTGCAGTGATCAGCGTTCGGGGTTCGAATCCCCGATATCCGCTGAGCACTTTTCAATATTTGATATCACCGCCGAGTGGCCAAAGACTACCCAAATTGCTGCCATACTGTCCTCAGACGGGACTTACAACGTTAATGTGCATCTGAGGCATATTCAAGAGAGAACTTAATCATTCGAGGCGTCACTATAAAAATTCTAAAACCTACACCAAATAACAGGCGAGGCAAGTCCATCTGTGCCTCTATATGCCTACTGGTGCCAACGGTTAATGATATAGGAAAAGGCTACAAGTGTTGTCACTATACATTGTTAATCTGTAAACCTTGGAGAAGCACACCTGCATTTAATAACTTTCACAGGTGTTTACAGTTTCTGAATGAATTACGTAATTGTTGACGATGTGTATTCTTCAGTAATGATATAACATCCTAGGCTATTTATTTTCCCTGGCCAGATTCAACCACCCCCCCCGTGAAAATAATATAAAGCTGCAATCTATATGCAGGCTTTTCAAATTGGCAAGGTTCAAGATAGTGATTCAAATGTATTTAATGTCGATAATTACTTAACTAAGATGTTATTGCAATAGCTACTCAGACAAATTATTTAACGTGAACAACGGAAAGAAAAAAAATTGCACCTTAAAATTATAACTTCAATGATAAAAAATAAACTCAAATAAATTAATAGGTTAAGTAAATTATATGACACAACTGAGAAAAAATGAGATGTTATATAAACGATCATCTCTATAAAACATCGTGAACACGTGGACAGTAACAAACCATTATTCAGCAAGGAAGGACGTGTTGTTTAGCGGTGCCTGCTATTACTTCATCCTTTGTGTGATACAATAAGAACAGTTGCTGGATTCTCAGAAATGTGTCCTTGTCCATTCAAGAACGCAAACAATTCCAGGAGTCGCCAAAAAAGGTAGATTAACATTTAAAAAAAAAATTTTTGGTAAATGTTTACATCGTCACCATGATGCACCTCGATCTAAGGGCCGGTGTGGGTTCACTCGAGGTACCCCTGCACTCAAAGTCCCCCTCCCTCTGCGCGTGCGCGGGAGGCGATTTTGCTGCCAGCCGCACGACTCATTCTTCTGAGCGGGACTAAAATAATGTAAACAACACAGTCGCACTGCTGCTCCGATGCTCTGGAAGAGGATTGGTAATCACAAAACATGTAAGAATAATAATATTGGACACGAAATTAATGTATTTGAGTAGTCAAACCATCCCAGGAAACCATGAGCCGAATATATCATCTACCGAATTCATCATCAGAGCAGCAGTGCGACTGTGTTGTTTACAAATTTTAATATTGGACACGAAAATAATGTATCTGAGTAGTGAAATCATCCCAGGAAACCATGAGCCGAATATATCATCTACCGAATTCATCATCAGAGTAGCAGTGCGACTGTATTGTTTACAAATTTTTAGTCCCACTCAGAAGAGTGAGTCGTACGGCTGGCAGCAAAATCGCCTCCCGCGCACGCGCAGAGGGAGGGGGACTTTGAGTGCAGGGGGTACCTCGAATGAACCCACACCGGTTTCAAGAACACAACATTTTTCATCGTGATGCGATGGAGCATGAGGCGCCCGACTGTGGGGTATACCACGTGGTAGGTTTCAAGAAGAACAATTTCTCAACACCATGGCCGTGGCGCACGACGTCGAAGGCAAGCGTAGCAACATTCACCAGCAAGTGTGTGGCGGCGTGATTGGTATGCTTGACTAGGCGGGAAAAACGTAAACATTGCTCCGAGAAACGTTTCCCAGGTTTCGCACTCCATCAACATGTCCACTTCTAAGGTAAGATTTGCATGTTTCTCGATTTAATTATAATACTAGACTATTATTATCAATTATATAGGATGTCACTGTAGAAATTAAGGTAATCAATAAGTGTGTTATTCAAAAATAAGGTCTTGTATTCCCAGTAACATGAGTGGGCATACCCTCGCCTAACAGATCCAGCCCTCACCCTTCTCCGTAGCCTTGTTTCCATACACATAACAACACAGTCACGTTAACATGAAACATTTGCAAAAGAATATTGATGATAACTTCTAGTATTACACTGTAGGTATGAATGCGTGACGGGAAGTGGTTCATATAGACGGTGAAATTATTGGTAGGACTCACAAGAGTACCTGTTCTTAAAGCCCTTTGTTATATTGTATTGCATGAATATTGATTTATATATATATATATATATATATATATATATATATATATGTATTATATATATATATATATATATATATATATATATATATATATATATATATGTATGTATATATATATATATATATATATATATATATATATATATATATATATATACATATATTAATAATTTTTTTGCCATATCCACTATCATTACATGTTTGTAACCCTTGCTAGTTCTAAATAATTCATCTGTTCACAAAACTCACTGTAGCATACTTTACAGGCTGCACCAATCAATGATGACCAGGTTCATCAGTTGATTGAACTCATTGAGGGAAGGGCAGATGTCTTGACTTCTAAGTCAACTGACCCTTCCCTCCCAGGAAAGCGGACAAGGGCTTGGGAGGAAATTACCTCCCTTTTTAATGCAGGGAACCCGGGACAGTCTCTTCGAACTGTTAAGCAATTGAAGAGAAGCTGGGACCACATTAAGAGAAAGTAAGTCTAATCTGCACGCACACCAAAACACACACACACACACACACACACACACACACACACACACACACACACACACTGAGTTAAGGGGTTAGAATAATATATAGTAGATAAGTGAAAGAGTTATGTAAGGACTGTGGCTAAAGAATTCCACCTCACATCTGTACGTCCTAGAAGGCTATATAGAAAATTAGTAATATATTTCCTTCCCTAGCTTTTAAAGGGAAAGATTTTTTTAAGAATACCAGGGTATAATACCCTAGTATTCTTTAAAAAAATCTTTTCCTTTAAAAGCTAGGGAAGGAAATATATTACTAATTTTCTATTACCACTCCTGTAGATTTCACACATACATTACATAACATACTATCTCAGGATCTTTTTAGAAAAAATAACACCGTGCTACTTTGGGATTTTAACATTAATCTCCTTGAGCATTCTTCCCATCAACCAACTAACCACTTTTTAAATTCTATGCAAACATTAAGTTACTTCCCGCACATATCTACTCCTACTAGATTTCCTGATAATCATAATTTAGGTCAACCCTCACTCCTCGACCACATTTGGACAAACTTCACTCCACTATCTACCTCGGGAATCATCCATTACCAATTATCTGACCACCTCCCCACTTTCCTACATTTTGCATTAATGTCTCATCCTTGTACTAAGCATAAAATAGTCTACAGAACCTTTAACAGATTTCAACATAACTTAGTTTCCACTAATTTATCTGTAATTAACTGGAATGCTTTTCTTTAATTCTGATGACAAATGTAAACTTCAACAATTTTATGGAAACATATTTACTCAGCTTTATGCACTTTCCACTCAATTATACACTACCAAAATTCTAATTTACACTAACATTTAGTATCCCCTTCTTCCATAACATTAAATGATATCTTCTCTTAGAACCAAGGCACTGGACCGGGAATACAGGAAGAGAGTGAGGGGAACCGGGGGTGGACCACCACCAACTCCACCAAAGTACAGCCAAGACCAGGAGACAGTGCGCTCCCTCATGGCTAAGGATTTGGCAATGGGGGACCAGAACACAGAATATGGAATTGCTCCCGTGCATGGTAATAGTCTTTGGTTTCAGTAATTGTCATTCAAGTAAATCAACAAATAGATCTCAAGATGGGCAAAATAATTGTGAAGATCTGGTGCGAGTGGTTAGCAGGAAGGATTTCGAGAAGGAAAGAGATTGTGTGGATCACAATGATAACTGTCCTGCTTGCAAGAAACAATGTTTAGATGATGACTTAGTAATGGGAATTACCATGGAGAGATCCTTAGCCTGGTTGTGTCAATGAGACATTTGGTGACTTCTGTTTTTGGAAGGTGTCAGAGGTCTGACAATTGATAATCATGTTGAAAATTCTTATCTTTTATTTTTCTTAATTTGTTGGTTGAAATAATGGTTGTTTTTTATTTCAAAGAATTTAATTTTTTTTAAAGCAAAACTTCCTGTGTGTGACTAGTACCTTCTTCTCTTGCAGATTTTAAATAGAATACAATTGTACTAAAAATTTTAACTTATGAAAATACAATTTTCAGTAGCATGGACAACCTCAAATACTATGATTTACTCTGCTACAGTCTTCTCCCTTCAACACAAAACATCTTCCAGCAAAGCATACATCCCTTGGATCAGTGCATCAATGAGGAGTGCACTGGCAGGCAAGAACAGTGATGAAGGTCCACAGGACACCAGGTGCTTATGGAAATAATCTATTGGCAATTTCAGACCTCCTGGTTTGTCCTCCCACCACATTGTCCCGATAGTCTGGCTCAGGAATGCCTTGGTAGTGGTTCTCCTCCACATTATCAGGGCTTTCCTCCAAAGGCAATTCATTTCGAATTGCAATGTTATGGAGGACAGCAGCTGACGTAATGATATTATTTGCTGTCCCTACATCAGTCCTAATAGTCTTTGAGAGGACAGCAAATCTCCTCTTCAGCACTCCAAAGGCTCGCTCAATGCAATTTCGAGTTATGACTTGTGCCACATTGAAGCGATGTTGGTGTGGGGTATTTGGGTTGCCATAAGGAGTGAGGAGGTAGCTTCGCAGTGGATAGGCACTATCTCCCAGCAGAAAGCCTCGGTACTGTCCATCTTGAAGAACCTGGCAGAGACGAGATGAATTAAAAATTCTAGAGTCATGTGCACTACCTCCCCAGTTCACCACAAGAGTAGTGAAAACAAGGGAGGCATTACACACGGCCATAACGTTAAGTGCAAAGAAGTCTTTGCGACAACGATACAGCTCGGCTTCATCTC
>JAPQNM010000040.1:3756671-3769171 GCA_029783475.1 Metacarcinus magister
TTATCACATAAAGTACTTGTATTTAAGTACAATGACATGTACTTGGACTTGGATCTAAGTACATAGCAAAGTTACTGTACTTGGACTTGTACTTGAAAAATATCCAGGTACTTGGACTTGGAGTTAAGTACAGTCGCCTGTACTTGGACCCAACCCTGAAACTCACACTCTTCATGATTTTATAGTGGCGTGTGGTAGTCTCGTGGTGTGTGGTTGTGTGGTGGTGCGTGTTGTGGTGCGGTAGAGCCTTGTTGTGATGTGGTGTGGTGATGTACTGCTGCAGAGGAACTGTGGCGTGGAGTGTTCTGTCCTGAGCGGCATGGATGCTGCTTATATATTCAAACAGGAAGGGAAGAGAGAAGGGAGAGAGTGGGTGAGGGATGAAAGGGAAGACTGGGCGGGTAAGAGGGAAGGGAGAAAATGATGGAGGGTCAGGAAAAGGAGGACATAAGGGAAAGGTTGATGGCTGGTGAAACATTGATAATAGAGTTTTATGAGTACAGTGTAATGGTTAACTGGTGTGGTCATAGTGGTGGTGGTTAGGCCCGTCCAGAAGGGAGATACCGACATGAGTAGTTTGTGGGGAGGATGGATGAACATACACATATAAAAGCACTTATGTATGGCTTATATTGGAAATTGTTGAAGATAAGTAGCAATAGATTTAAAACATATTGGGACACACACACACACACACACACACACACACACACACACACACACACACACACACACACACACACAATCACACACACACACAATCACACACACACACACACACACACACACACACACACACACACACACACACTTTGCCCATTTACCTTATTATGTGTTACGTCACAGTTATCAGGAAAATTACGCGACCTTCAGCTGCTTCCATAACCAACAAAGAATCCGGTGGTGGGTGCATGCCGGGCGAGGGAGGAAAGGTGCCGTCAGGAACATGCAAGGCCGGTGTTGATGTGTTGCATTGTTGGGTAAAACTCGTCAGTGGATAAGATTCACCTTGTGGTTTTAAGATGGATTTTGTTTTCTTTGCATGTTTTGATGTTAGAGCAAGTGAATGTGGTGTGTATAGGTCCTGCTGCCACGAGCTGATATGCTACGACGATCGACAAGATGATCGACTGTAAAGCGTTGGTCGCCCGTCACCATCCGTGCGTGCATTATGTTTATCAAGGGAAAGTCAGAGGACGTGTGTGTATGAATAAATCTTAATTTTATTATCAATACTGGTCTTACATAATTCGTCTGTTTTATAATTTACATTAACATAACGGGTCTCTTGGCGAATTGATCACTCAAACACTTCACCACGCGCACGCTGCTCCTCGGCGACGCGGATCTGTTCAAGGGCGTGGGCGGGGAGAGGGTGATCTGTGGGGATCAGTGGGGACTGGGGCTGGAAACCGTTCTCGTCGGCGATGTAGCTGACCTCAGCGAAGGTGCCGTCAGGGAGGGTGAACCTGTGGAAGGAGACAAGAGGTCAAGATGGAGAGTCAGCTGGTGGTGCTGCTGCTGCTGCACTAGTGCCTGGCGGCCACTTGTGATCCCAAACACTGCTGAGTACAGTATAGAGACAAGCTGAGACAGGACCCACCTGTAGGAACCCTGCATGTTGCTCTGTCCCTCAAAGCCGGGGCTGCCGCTCCTCTCCTCGGCGATGCCGTTGTCTGCTTCGAAGGCATAATTGAAGTTTCCGTCGCCGTTGTCCTGACGGTCGTCACGGAGGACGAGGACGATTGGGCGATTTGCTTCGAACTGTGGGGCGGCGGCGGCCACGGCGGCCAGGCAGGCGAGGAGCACCTGTAGGAGGGAGAGAGTGTGTGAGTGTGAGTAAGAGTTTGAGCGTAGGTTTGACAAAGAGCATGGCTGCAGCAGCCTAAAATGATCAGGATGGACAGCTGATTGCTGCAACGGAAGATCGTGTGTCGTAAAGGTGAAGGAATACTCACCAACTTCATTGTGTGGAGAGTGTGAAGACGTACCGGGGACGATGCCTCATTGTGGCAGCGTGGGCTTTATATACCCAGCTGGGCCGCGGTGGCCAGTACGGCAGAAAGGGGGCGGAACAGGAGGGGGAGGAGGAGGAGGAGGAGGAGGAGGAGGGTGAATGGTGCGCTACCTAACAGGTTAGTAAGCAACACAAATAGGTTGGAGGCTTTGCAAAGTCCAAGAAAATTATAATGAGTTTACTTTTGAAACTTAAATTTGACTTGCCTTTTAAAACAGAACAATTATTTATGATTTATTTGCCGTGAGTTGATGTTTAGAAGCGCAGGAAGGGATGATGAGTGGAACAGCGGAGTGAAGGTAACCCAAGGTGACCCCCGCCCGGCACTCAGTTCTTAGCGTCCTCCACCTCGCCGCCACCGTTTGTCTCTCGTCAATACTTGGTGGTGGTGGCAGTTTGCACTTTTTTTTTTCTTCTCATTTTTGTTATATACGACTAGGTGACCAGCAATTTCCCAGCATAACATTTTCATTGACGTTTTATATAGATCATTATTGTATTATTATCATCATCATCGTTATCATTGTTATCGTCATTATCATCTTTTCATCCACCTCCTTTTACCTATACATCCACGTACGTACTTCACAACTCCAGCACCTGTCTAATCAATTATTCCGAAGTCCTGGTATTCACTCAACCTCATTAATCCCTCAACATTCACTATCATCTTGACACTTTGACTCCTTTCCTTGCCTACCTTACCTGCACATCTGCCTACCTGTCCACCTGCCCTACTAATTTTTCGTTCACCCTCGAGACATAACCTTCCTCTCGGCTATCTTTTAACACGCCTCTTCTGTATATCCTTTCTATTTACACGACACACCTTTAGCTATCACACATTTATACACGAACCCGAGCAGCCAGCGGAAGAGATGGATGAGAGAAAAGAGAGAGAGAGAGAGAGAGAGAGAGAGAGAGAGACCTCTTGAGTAAGCAGGGCAAGTTAGAGAAAGGAGAATTTGCGAGGATGAAAACGAGAGGTCATAAAAGAGAGAGAGAGAGAGAGGAAAAAAAAGAGAGAGCAAAAAGAAGCTAGATGATTGGCAAGAAAAAATGGGAAATCATAGATAAGCCTCGGAGAAGAAAATTAAGGTAGACACACACAAGGTCCATATTAAGAAGGAAAGGCAGATAGGGAGGTGAAAGGGGCAACGAAAGGGAAAGTAACTAAGAGGGAAAAAAAAAGGGGCAGGATTAAGGGAAAAGAGTGAGGCACAGAAGATAGACGAAACAGGTGGAAGAAAAAGAGAGAGAGAAAAAAAAAAAAGAGGATAAAAGATTGTGTTCTGACAGATGGGTCATAGAAGAAGGGAAAGGAGGTATAAAATGGGAAAGTGAAGGGAAGGGGAAGAAGAAACAGGTATATTTGTGTATACGTGGTGAGGAATGGGAGAGGTGGGACATGAAAGGGAAGTGGGCGGGAGAGAGAGAAAGAGAGAGAGAGAGAGAGAGAGAGAGAGAGAGAGAGAGAGAGAGAGAGAGAGAGAGAGAGAGAGAGAGAGAGAGAGGTAGCTTTAAATCAACAATATAGTTAATATTAGTGCTTCTGTGTTTATCTGAAGCTGTGAGTGGTGATGCTGCAGATTCACCGTCACGGGACATTGGTAACGCTGCTCAGGTGTTCTGTTAATTAACCTGTCTTTATAGATAGACTTACCTGCCACGTGTGCTTTATTCATTTTAGATTTGCTGAAGGTGAATTATTGAAGCTTGTTATTGTTATGTTTATTTTATATATATATTTTCTTTTTACTATTTTCATTTTTTTCATATGCAAATTTATTTCTTTGGTTGTGAAAGCTTTTTTTTTTTCTTTATCTATATGTATTTCTTCATCGTTTACTTTGTGTCGAGTCTCAGTTTGTTTTTCATTGAGATTTACGAAATTATTTATTTTCTTCCCCTTCTGCAAAGATCTTCACTGTTTTTGCTATCCCATTCTTACAACCTTTGTCACAGTTTAATCTACCATCTACCACCACAACCACATTACATCCCTTCTAACACACACACACACACACACACACACACACACACACACACACACACACACACACACACACACACACACACACACACACACACTCTGTAAGCCCGCTATTCGTACTTTCGGTGTCACTGGGTCACTGTGTCTTTGGTAGGATTGAATGACAACCAAAAGGTGATGGGAGAAGGGCACCTCCAGGCAACTCGTCTCCCCGCCAGACGCTACTAGTGAAAGTTACGAGAAGCAGAAGCCGAGGCAGGAGGAGGAGGAGGTAGTGGTAGTGGTAGGGATGGTGGTGATAGATAGACTCCTTATCCAGGTCATTACTAATAGGTGTCGCGAGGAAAGAAGAGAGGAAAGAGGAGAGGAAAGAAGGGAGGGAAAAAGAGGGCTGCAAGGCGATCATAGGCACGGAAGACCTTCGGGTGTGCTGAGGAAACTAAACTGGAATAAACGAGGTGCTTCATATTATTGTTATATAGATTGCTACTATTACTACTACTACTACTACTACTACTACTACTACTACTACTACTACTACTACTACTACTACTACTACTACTACTACTACTACTACTATTACTACGACTATTATTACTATTTGCTTGGTGGCACTTATAGAAGGCCTCTTAACCCTGACTGGTGTGTGTTATCCAGGAAGAGACTGTTGGTAAGATGGCTCCAAGGTGTTGTTGTGAAGGTGTTGCTGCCTCATCGTGTCTGTATTTTTCCGTCGAGTGTCCTTATCGTAGGACTCGTGCATGACCATGAGTAAATGTTTGTTTGTCCCGCTGGTGTTAAGTTGGGAGCGTTTATACCTTGAACAAAATGCACTTCCGTCAATGCCGTTTCCTTCTACAGTGATTAGTTTGCGATATCCTTGTTGAATTAAATAGTCTTTTGCTCATGTCGCTGAGCTGTGAGACACGTCAGTAAATATCTCGTGTACCAGCCCTGGATATAACAACCTATCTAAAGTTTGATATCTTTCGCCACTATAGAAGGTGTAATGCAACATTACTATTATCTAACTTCTTTATATCATGCTCTGAATGAATGAAAATGGCCAAATTATGTAACCACCACTTCGCATTTAATTCTCTTGTTTCAATCTTTCCTTCTTCACCCTCCACCCCCCTCCCCACCCCAGCATCATCACCCCATTGTGACTTGCCGTGCAGAAAGGGAGCCAGCCTGAGGTAGGCGGGATCGGAGGATAGGTGATTAATTGTGTCCACGACTGTACGACAGACAGGGTGTACTTATGAGGAAACAGTGAATCAGTCTGTCTGTCTATCTATCCATCTATCTGTTTATTTATCAATCTTTCTATCTATTCCTGTTTTTCTGTTTTTCTTCCTTCTTACTTACCATCACTTTTAATTAAGTGTTTATTCTTATTTATCATATTATTCATTCCTGCGTTATTCAAGACTCATAAATGTAGAGAAACTAGAAATACAAGTAGATTCCGTGACCGAATGTAGTAAGTAGACGCACATTTGCCAAGTAGATACAGGTGTGTGTTCTTAATTAACACCTGTAAGGCTGCCAGGTAGAATGTCCTTACTTTGGTATGTTGTAGAGGAGTTCATTCCGTTTTCTATGCAATTTTTTTTCTGTGGTGATGGCGGAGACTTTTGTGGTTTATCTATTGGTTAGTTTCTGTTGTTATTTTTATTATTATTTTTTCATGTCTCGTATTTTATTTTGTGATATTAGTAACGATCTTGTGTTGTTACCTGAGTGGATGCGTCAGTTAATTAATAAGGCTCAAGCGCAGTGGTTCACAAACTTGTTCAACTTGTTACCCAATTTAACATGCCACATTAGGCGTGCTACCCCTTTCACAAACTGTTATCAATATTGATGTATATGGCTATATTAAAACACTAGATATATTTTATTTTCTGTCACCATTACTCCATTACTCCCGAAAAAACTGTTATATTACCCCCAGTTTGGGAACCACTGCTCTAACATCAACACCTTCCCACTTTGTGTTATCAAGGGCACTTACCTGTCCTTGTTGCTGAGTAACTTTTTCCCATCACCGCCGTCACTTCATTCATAATATCATCATCATCACCATTGCTATCAAGAACACCATCTTTCATCATCACCACCACACCATCACCACAGTCGTGGTACCACGCTCCTGCTTCTCATAACTTTACTACACCTGAAGAAGCCTCTTGCTACTTAGATTATAAAATGGAGTTTGGTTTTCAATATAACCAGAAATAAAGGAAGAGATAGCGAGTCTTCCTCCGTGACGGAGACTTGCCCTCCAGACACTATTAGGAAGAGTTACGCGGCACAAATGACGCCGCTTTGGGACTTTGGGATGTAACGAGTCTTTGCAGTGCTTGCAAGTGTTGCCTTATTCTGCGGCAGGTCACGTTAGCAGTCAACAGGCACGTGAGGTATTGTGAGTCCGGGCTGCGCCCTGCGCTGTGTGTTCATTTAAGCGTCACGTAAGTCGAGGTTGTTGTGTTTGGTGAGGATCATAATGAAATAAGGAATACTTGGAGGACATAAAAGTGTATTTAGTACAAAAAGATTTCAAGAAAGAAATGCCGGCGAAACGTATGTATTGTTTACTGGAAAGGGAATGATCCTACTCGAAGGTGATGCCCCTAGCACGCTGGTCCTCGGCGATGCGGATCTGTTCAATGGCGTGGGCGGGGAGAGGGTGAGCTGTGGGGATCAGTGGGGACTGGGGCTGGAAACCGTTCTCGTCGGCGATGTAGCTGACCTCAGCGAAGGTGCCGTCAGGGAGGGTGAACCTGTGGAAGGAGACAAGAGGTCAAGATGGAGAGTCAGCTGGTGCTGCTGCTGCTGCTGCTGCTGCACTAGTGCCTGGCGGCCACTTGTGATCCCAAACACTGAGTACAGTATAGAGACAAGCTGAGACAGGACCCACCTGTAGGAACCCTGCATGTTGCTCTGGCCCTCAAAGCCGGGGCTGCCGCTCCTCTCCTCGGCGATGCCGTTGTCTGCTTCGAAGGCATAATTGAAGTTTCCGTCGCCGTTGTCCTGACGGTCGTCACGGAGGACGAGGACGATTGGGCGATTTGCTTCGAACTGTGGGGCGGCGGCGGCCACGGCGGCCAGGCAGGCGAGGAGCACCTGTAGGAGGGAGAGTGTGCGTGAGCGTAGGGATATGAAGGCAAGTGTGGTTAAAACAGTAGTTTGGCTAAAACTATGTTTAGGTGTAAGTTGACTTAGCAGAAAGGATAGTGGGCCCTTGGCAAAACACTGCAACCAAGGGCATGGCAGACGCAGACGAAGGAAAATGAGGAGTACTCACGAGCTTCATGTCTGTAGTGTAGGGATGTGTCGGGGACGATGTATGCCCAGTGGTGTGCGGCCTTTTTATATGCGCCGCCGACCGGCCCCGGGCGAGTAAGGAAAGGAAAGGTGGAAGGTTGTCAACAGGGGCGGGTCTCTGCTATAATGGGCGGAGTTATGGTTCTAGTTTCCATAAAATGCTTTACAAATATATAACTTGTCCTCATCACACCTGTTAGCGTGACAATGTGTGATTTACGAGCACAAGTAAGTTACTCATGTGATCATGTGAACATTATTAGGGAGTAAAGGAGGAAAAGATTAAAGGAGGGAGGGAGGAAAGGAGAAAGAGAGAGGGAAGAGGATGCTGCTGGCCTTCTGTGGTGACCAGTTTGGCTAGCGGGGAGTAGAATAAATTACCTTCTCTACTTTTTTTGTATCTCCCATTTTTCAATTAAAATTTTCATCTGTTTGTCTTTCATGGCATGTCACCCTGTTTTGAAGAGCGATTTCTTCTTTCTCTTTTTCTCTCGCTTTCTTTTTCTTTCCCATACACACACCACCACCACCGCCATCATCATCATCATCATCATCATCATCTCTACACGTGTATCTATCTCCATAAACAAAACACAAACGATGGTATGTCTCAAACAATTACATCCTATAGACAATTTCACAAAAACACTGCATTTCCCTCCCCCCCCCCACACCCCGCTCCCTCAGCTGGACATACAACTGGATCTCATACTCTTAGTTTCACCACCTCCCTATATCACCTCTATCCATTCCGTCCACTACACTCTGTCTTCCCTTTGTAGCATTGCATGGATGGGGAAGGTAAAGAGGGGATGGGAGAGGGCGAGAGAGGAAAAGATATACACCTTGTAGGATGCCAGCTCTAGGTAAAGTCCCCCCCCCCACCACCACATTAATTCCCTCCGTCTCTCCACCACCACTGATTTAGAGGAAACCAGGAAATGCATGCACATTCACACCCCTTAACACATCCCAACACGCCCGGCATTTCCCTTCCATCTCCTCCTCCCTCTTCCACCCTCACACACACCTGCCAGATCTTCCTAATTCTAGATAAGACGAGAAGCTTTCCATGTTTCACCTTCACCTACGACCCCCAAGAAAAAAAGTCCCCTCAGAACGCCTCTCAAACACCTCCTATGGTCGTCTTCGTGATGGCTTCCTTCGATCCTTTTAAACTACCTACCTTTTTTTTTACCTTTTTCTCTCTACCTTTTTTCTTCTTCTACCCTTTGCTCTCTACCTCACTGATTTATGAGCGTCGTGACCTTTGGATGGTTGTCGCGTCCCTCTTGACTGTTATGCAAGAGGAATGCCCGGAGGCGCTTCGTTCAGTATCCGGTAGATGGACTAAAGCTAACTGTTGATTATGGTGGGAGGTGTTGTAGGTATAGGGTGACAATGGAGGGTATGTGTGATGACCGGTGATTTACATAGGCTAGTGTTAAGGTACCGAAGATTTCAGTTACTGTTTTGTTCCCTTATAGCCTCGTAAAAGTGTAGGGATTGTCTTGGATGCACTCCTTCATTCTCTGTGGCTGTGGTGAAGAGGTTAGTAGTGTCATGTGTCTGAGGCTGATTCATGACCTTGAGTGAGGCGGGTGACATCTTTAGGCTTCATAAGCCGTCCTTCAGATGTGCTTGGTTGCTATATGGACCCCTGTGATACTACCTTGGGAGGGATCTATTAATACTTTGTAGCAGTGACCCTGAGCCTCAGAAAATGGTGGAGGCACCACGAACGGTCTCCTACACCAAGGACATCGATAGAGAGTCAGGTGTCGGTGTACTTTTCCCTCGTATGCATTTACCTTTACCAGTGAAGAAGACAAGAGTTGGATTATAGTTGTGAAGGTTAGGAAAGAAAGGAGAAGGAAATGTTTGCAAAGTGTTTGTTTATTGAGATCTTTGACATACTTGTTTTCTTTGAACTCTCCTTATAAGTTTGGTTGTTTTTGATTATCCACGAGGAAGTATTGATGTCCCTCACTTGCCGTGACGATGTTGACTCATGCCTACTGAGGACTAACTTCAAAGGAGGCAAAGGTTATTTTTATTGTCACTTCCTTTATTTCACATTATATATATTTTTTTTAACTCCTCACAACGAACAAAGAAAACACTTCAACTTACCCCATCAATCATAATATTAGAAGGGCGAAATGCTCCTGTCATGGCTGCTTAGTGAAAGGTTATAGCCTCTCCCCTTCACCCACCCCTTAACATACCTTAACGCTGAGGAACGATGCGCATTTGTTTATGGATTAACATACGTGGGCGTGGATAAGGTCAGTGCATTTTTCTTTCCATTTCCACCTACATCTCGTTTTCTATATCCACACCTTCCCGTACCGTCCTTACCTTTCACCTGTTGGCCTCAAAATCTGGACTCCTGTTGATATGTGATAATTACTGTCGATTCCACCTCAGTGATTACCTGTTACCTGTTACCTGTTTATTTATTGATTTATTTTTGTATGTATGTATGCATGCATGTATATATGTATGTATTTATTTATTTATTTTGTTTATTTATTCATATATGGACAGAGGAGAGAGAGAGAGAGAGAGAGAGAGAGAGAGAGAGAGAGAGAGAGAGAGAGAGAGAGAGAGAGAGAGAGAGAGAGAGAGAGAGAGAGAGAGAATCAGCCAATCAGCTAAACAATAAAAAATCACACAGCCAGACATCGCAACACACACACACACACACACACACACACACACACACACACACACACACACACACACACACACACACACACCATTCCAACCAAGTGTATTTGGTGGCCACAAAAACCCATATGGACCCTAAACTTACCAAATAAAACAGGGCCTTAATCCGCGTGAGTTGGTGTGAGTGGGAACAAAGAGAAGGCGGAGTGGGCCATGGGTGGAAAGGGAGAGGGATGGAAGGCAAGTGGGGTGAAAGGATGAAGGTCGGTGGAAGGGTGAGGGGAAAGGGAACAGGTGGGGAGGAATGAATGAGGGAAAGGTGAGGGTCGAGTAACTATGAGAGGGGATAGGGAGGGAGGGAGTGGGAGAAGGAGTGGGGAGTGGGGTAGGTAAGTTTATTTAAGGGATTATTGGTGTTGTATTGGTTGGGTGGGATGTGGAGAGGTTATTAGTCCAAGAAACTTAGTTAAACATAAATATTTTTTGTGTTATTAAAGAAAAGTATGTTGATAATGGCCATGTCTGTATGAATGAAAATATAAAGTAATGTAAAAGGAAATATTTAGATACGTATGTATTTGCCAATTTTGTTTATTATAGTGTATGTAGGTCCGACAGACTCCACCGGCAGGAACACACACACACACACACACACACACACGCCTCAGCAGCTGTGTCTGGAGCACCTCTTGCGTTGGCCTGCGCGTCGCTCAGTCCCTCAGCATCTCAGTGGTCGCCGTGCAGAATTTGTCTAGATATACATAATGTTTATCCTCTATATACTCTAACAGGTGCAGATTTTTTTTCAGTGACCTACAAATTACATGATCGTGCTTATATTTTCCGTAAGATTTTTCAATGATATATAGAATTGTCGATAGATCGGGTTTACTATCGAATTTCATAGTATCCAAAGGGGCCTTTTTCATGGGTTTTGGGGGGAGGAGGAGGAGGAGGAGGAGGAGATGAAGAAGAAGAAGAAGCAGAAGAAGCAGGAATCACGAATAATCTCACGGAAAGCTATGAGTGTGCAGTCTTCTCTTGGGTCTTGATCTAGCGAGTCAGCCTGAAGCCTCGCTGGTCCCAGGTGACTCCGCTGGCCCGCTGCTCACTGGCGAAGCGGATCTGATCAATGGCGTGCTGAGGCAGGGGCGGGATGTAGGGGGACTCAGCACGGAAGCCCTCCTCATCTGCCACATAATACACTTCCACGATGTTGCCGTCAGGAAGCGGGAACCTGTAAAGATAGAGATAGGGAAGAAGGATGTGTGTTAGATTGTCATTGCCACAGTGCTCATCTCTGCCTCCTTGACACAGATCACCTTACATGGCGTTCCAATTTTTTTTTCTTATTAGATGGTAACTTTGGAAACTTATGAAACAAAACGTGTTCTTCTAGGGTTAAAACAATGACATAACTAACAATGAACCGTAGAAGTGAAACCATTGAACGGAAACTTTAGTCTTGAATCACGTCGATAGAACAACTTTAAGCTGGGAACAACTTTGACACTCCACCTCCACTATTATCACCTTCCCCTCCTTTCCTCCCCCTCCTCCCCCCCCTCCTTCCTGTACTCCTCGCTGCGACAACTCCAAGTAAACTCCCATAAGTATCCACATAACACCACATAGTCACTGCACATTACCTGGCCATTAACACACCTGAGACTGCTATAAGTAAGCGTGCATAACCTCACCTGTAGGATCCTTGAATGTTGCTTTGGCCTCGTGATCCTGGAGTGCCCACGGCGTTGACTACGATGCCGTTCTCGGTCTCGAAGTCGTAGTTGAAGTTGCCGTCGCCATAGTCCTGCCTGTTGTCACTGATGATGGCGATGGGTCGATAGTTAGGGTTGGAGGAAGCGAAGTTCTGTTGAGGTTGAGTGTTCTGCACCGGAGACAGCTGGGCGGGTTGGCTCAGCTGACGACCCTTGTTGTAGTTTCGGTTGCCACGTTGGCGATGCTGAGGTGCGGCGACGACCACTGCCACAATGGCGAAGAGTAGCACCTGGTGAGGAGGAGGAGAATGGCACTGTTAGTCTACGTGTCACTATTACCGTTTGGCACCCGCGAAATATTCCCTCTTGACGACTCTAAGAAAGAATTTCCATTAAAAAACATCAAGAATTTTAACAGTATTGCCTTTCTGTTTATTCTCCTGATCGCAAGCCACCGACACTTCATCTCCGTCAGCAAAGTGAGCGCCGTGGGCCCGTGTGTGTGTGTGTGTGTGTGTGTGTGTGTGTGTGTGTGTGTGTGTGTGTGTGTGTGTGTAATTCACCACGGTCTTGCGGATCACGCGCCGGACTCGTGATCTCCAGCTTTTACCCTCCCGGAGAGAGCTTACAGCTCATTATAGCCCTATCTATGGGTAAGGCTGTGACCTTTCACACCACACACCCCATCCTCTTGCTCAAGGAGGACAGTAACTGCTTGGTCATCAGTGAAACTTTGCACCTTGAGCAAGGCGCGAACTCGAGC
>JAPQNM010000040.1:3774171-3786671 GCA_029783475.1 Metacarcinus magister
CATTAATATTTATTTTTATCATTAATATATATTTTTATCATTAATATTTATTTTTATCATTAATATTTATTTTTATCATTAATATATATTTTTATCATTAATATATATTTTTATCATTAATATATATTTTTATCATTAATATTATTTTTATCATTAATATATATTTTTATCATTAATATTTATTTTTATCATTAATATATATTTTTATCATTAATATTATTTTTATCATTAATATATATTTTTATCATTAATATATATTTTTATCATTAATATTTATTTTTATCATTAATATATATTTTTATCATTAATATTTATTTTTATCATTAATATTTATTTTTATCATTAATATATATTTTTATCATTAATATATATTTTTATCATTAATATATATTTTTATCATTAATATTTATTTTTATCATTAATATATATTTTTATCATTAATATTTATTTTTATCATTAATATTTATTTTTTATCATTAATATATATTTTTATCATTAATATATATTTTTATCATTAATATATATTTTTATCATTAATATATATTTTTGCTCATTAATATATATTTTTATCATTAATATTTATTTTTATCATTATTATTTATTTTTATCATTAATATTTATTTTTATCATTAATATTTATTTTTATCATTAATATATATTTTTATCATTAATATATATTTTTATCATTAATATTTATTTTTATCATTAATATTTATTTTTTATCATTAATATATATTTTTATCATTAATATATATTTTTATCATTAATATATATTTTTATCATTAATATTTATTTTTATCATTATATTTATTTTTATCATTAATATTTATTTTTATCATTAATATTTATTTTTATCATTAATATATATTTTTATCATTAATATATATTTTTATCATTAATATATATTTTTATCATTAATATTTATTTTTATCATTAATATTTATTTTTATCATTAATATTTATTTTTTATCATTAATATATATTTTTATCATTAATATATATTTTTATCATTAATATTTATTTTTATCATTAATATTTATTTTTATCATTAATATATATTTTTATCATTAATATATATTTTTATCATTAATATATATTTTTATCATTAATATTTATTTTTATCATTATTATTTATTTTTATCATTAATATTTATTTTTATCATTAATATTTATTTTTATCATTAATATTTATTTTTATCATTAATATTTATTTTTATCATTAATATTTATTTTTATCATTAATATTTATTTTTATCATTAATATATATTTTTATCATTAATATATATTTTTATCATTAATATTTATTTTTATCATTAATATTTATTTTTATCATTAATATATATTTTTATCATTAATATATATTTTTATCATTAATATATATTTTTATCATTAATATTTATTTTTATCATTAATATATATTTTTATCATTAATATATATTTTTATCATTAATATTTATTTTTATCATTAATATTTATTTTTATCATTAATATATATTTTTATCATTAATATATATTTTTATCATTAATATTTATTTTTATCATTAATATATATTTTTATCATTAATATTTATTTTTTATCATTAATATTTATTTTTATCATTAATATATATTTTTATCATTAATATATATTTTTATCATTAATATTTATTTTTATCATTAATATATATTTTTATCATTAATATATATTTTTATCATTAATATTTATTTTTATCATTAATATATATTTTTATCATTAATATTTATTTTTATCATTAATATTTATTTTATTATTAATATTTATTTTTATCATTAATATTTATTTTTATCATTAATATTTATTTTTATCATTAATATTTATTTTTATCATTAATATTTATTTTTATCATTAATATTTATTTTTATCATTAATATTTATTTTTATCATTAATATTTATTTTTATCATAATATTTATTTTTATCATTAATATTTATTTTTATCATTAATATTTATTTTTATCATTAATATTTATTTTTATCATTAATATTTATTTTTATCATTAATATTTATTTTTATCATCAATATTTATTTTTATCATCAATATTTATTTTTATCATTAATATTTATTTTTATCATTATTATTTATTTTTATCATCAATATTTATTTTTATCATCATTATTTATTTTTATCATTATTATTTATTTTTATCATTATTATTTATTTTTATCATTATTATTTATTTTTATCATTATTATTTATTTTTATCATTATTATTTATCCTTCACTCTAGACTAGATAGTGTACTCGCAAACAGCCTCGTAAGGGCCAGCAGGCCTGTTGCTGTTTGTTCTTCCTATGTGTTCCTATGTGTTCCTCCTCCTCCTCCTCCTCCTCCCTGTAATTGCAAAAACGAAAAATTCAGGATTAATATCGCCCTGAATAAGTAATTTTGAAAGAGTATAGATTATATGCTGTCAAGAGAGAAATATCAACACATCTCCATTTCTAAATTGGCTTCAGTGTTCAGACTCTCCCAAAGAACACATTTTGGGAAACGACAGTATAAGTTAAAATTTTTGTTACTTTTCTAGCTCGTGTTTGACCTGACCTTCTTCACCTGTTAAAAAAAAAAATAAGAATAAAAGAAAAGAAAAGATTCACGATGTCGTTTTCATCACTCCAATACGTTCCCAAGACCTGTTCCCCAACTTACCCATCATTGCCTCTCACAACCTCAATGGAATCACACATACCTGACTGCTCCTTGTCATTTCCTTTATTACCCAACATTCTTTGACTATCATTTGTTTGACTTGGTGTTCTAAGTGGGATCGGTGTTGCATGGGGTTTGATCCTATTACCGGGCTCGTAAGGTCTCGCTGGGAACCTTGTTATGAACGTAAAACAATGCGAGGTGATGAGATTCAGTAGCAATAAGACACTTGACCCTTGTATTATAATAAATTCCATGTATAAAAGAGCTGCTGGAGTGTGCTATTGTCCTACAGTTGATGTGTGTGTAACGAGTTCTCTGAAGAAAGAAAAAGAGGAAAGAAGTATTAATAAACTATACGTCCGTGAATAGAGTGAACACAATAGAATACTTGTATGTGTATAGCGACCGAGGGAAGAGGAGGATTGCAAGGTCACTGATCTATTTCACCCTAAAAAAGTACCGTAATTCACACACACACACACACACACACACACGAAAAAAAAAAGACATTTTATACCAAGTTGCAGGAAGATGGTAATTTGGTGCAGATAACCTTGAGGAAGTAGAGGGATATGCGTGACAAAGTAGCAAGTGTGTATGACTGACTGTTGAGGTGGTGATGGTGATGGTGATGGTGTTGCTACGATGCTACGTCAACTCTTCCTCCTTTCTCTTTTTCTCTTTCTGTTCCTCTACTGCTTTTTTTATGTGTTCTTCTACTTCTTTTTTTTCTTCTCTTTCTTCTTCTTCTTCGTCTTCTTCTTCTTCTTCTTCTTCTTCTTCTTCTTCTTCTTCTTCTTCTTCTTCTTCTTCTTCTTCTTCTTCTTCTTCTTTTCCTCCTCTTCCTCCTCCTCCTCCTCCTTCTCCTCCTCCTCTTAGTACGTCTATGACCTATAATTTACATGAATGATATTTTCCATATATTATTGAGCCAGACGATGAATTACTCTCAAATTATATGAGTCTTTCCTTTACTGCCTTATCTACCTGTCCTATCTACCTCTTCTACCTGACTGATGACTCGTGAACAGGTGTAGTAGTAGTAGTAGTGGTAGTAGTGGTAGTAGTAGTAATAGTAGTGGTAGTAGTGGTAGTAGTAGTAGTAGTAGTAGTAGTAGTAGTAGTAGTAGTAGTTGTAGTAGTAATAGTAGTAGTAGTAGTAGTAGTAGTAGTAGTAGTAATAGTAGTAGGAATAGGAGTAGTAGTAGTAGTAGTAGTAGTAGTAGTAGTAGTAGTAGTAGTAGTAATAGTAGTAGTAATAGTAGTAATAGTAGTAGTAGTAGTAGTAGTAGTAGTAGTAGTAGTAGTAGTAGTAGTAGTAGTAGTAGTAGTAGTAGTAGTAATAGTAGTAGTAGTAGTGATAATAGTAGTGGTAGTAGTAGTAGTAGTAGTAGTAGTAGTAGTAGTAGTAGTAGTGATAGTAGTAGTAGTAGTAGTAGTAGTAGTAGTAATAGTAGTAGTAGTAGTGATAATAGTAGTGGTAGTAGTAGTAGTAGTAGTAGTAGTAGTAATAGTAGTAGTAGTAGTGATAATAGTAGTAGTAGTAGTAGTAGTAGTATAATAATAGTAGTAGAAGCTTTTTGAGTTGTATATACTATATTTACCAATCATAAAGAAAGATTATGGTATTTGTTTTGTCATGTCATTAATTCATGATTATATATCTATCCTTTTATGATGTATTTAAGTTTCTTTAATTATTTTGATTTTTTCTATTTTCTGGCTGTTGTTGACTCTTCATGGACATACAAGAGACTCAGAACCCCTTTGTGGCCCTATAATAAGGTTACAATCTTCCTCATTTCCCTTTTGAACTCGTTTTATTCAATTCATACAAACACATCTTAACTCGAATCATTGTGTTTTATTCCTTACACTTTCACCTTTACTTAAACACGAACAGAACACGTCAAGCTGCATCACAAAAACCCTTACCTCAATACATACAGGAATGAACTAATTAATCTTCACATCTTTTATAATGACTTATCACTTAATATAAACACCAAAAAATAAAACTCTTGATGGTAACTCAACATCCGTCACACACACAGACACACAGACACACACACTCACGTTGGACTAACACGAGGAAATCTACGTGTAACTTCCTGGTAATGAGTGCAGGTGTGACGGACAGGTAACAGGCTATTAGTGACGCGTTGTCCCGTTCTTTTTTTTTTTTTTTTTTTTTTTTTTTTTTTTTTTTTTTTTTTTCTTACTCCCAAAAGATTCCTCTTTGGCGCTGCTCCTTGGCGATGCGGATCTGCTCGATGGCGTGGGCGGGGAGTGGGTGGGGGGTGGGGATCAGCGGGGACTCAGCGCGGTAACCATTTTCGTCAGCAATGTAGTTGACCTCAGCAAATCCGCCTCCAGGGAGAGGATAGCTGAGGGGAGAAGACAAAGATGTTAGAGGGTGTTACAGGGTGATAGAAGAATATAGTGACGTGTTATAAGTAATTTGAATAGGAAAGTGTGTTTTTAATCCTTGCTTGTTACGCTTTCATACTAAATAATAAAAAAACAAAAAACAACGTCTCTTAAGTGGATGAGTTCATGATGTGGATAAACTAGACTATTTGTATGTATTCTTAAGTCTGTTCGCCGTAGTGTGGGGCCGAGGTAGAGAGTTTTTACAAGACTTAAAAAAAAAAACACACACACAGGAGACTTATAACAACACCACACACCATATCTCTCATACCAACCCATCAAGTATATCTCAATCCCCAACATGGTTTACTTACTTATATACACATCACATCACTTCACTTCACTATATCACCTGTTGACACTTTATTACTTATCAGAACAGGTGCACCACTTTCCCTCGTCCCTTATTAACACATATTAGTCCTTCTGATATTCTACCTGAGAACACCTTACTATATATAGATCTATGGGAGGAGGAAGAGGAGAGGAGGAGGAGGAGGAGGAGGAGGAGGAAGGGTAAAAGGGATGGAGTTGTGTAATAAGAAGATTAATAGTCCATAAGGCGACGGAACTCACAAGACATCCATTGTTTGTAGCATGAGAATAGGTGTTCCGTCAGGCTAAGAAGGACGTGGAAGACAGGTAAAGGAAGGAAATGTAACAGGAAGGCCGTAACAAAAAAAAAAGAAAGAAGTCCATTGACGGTAAAAGTAATGGATGTGACACTTAGAAAATAGGCACCAACGTCTCACCTGTAGGAACCCTGGATGTTACTCTGGCCATTTGATCCTGGGGTACCGAAGGCGTTCATTCGGATTCCGTTCTCGGTCTCGAACTCGTAGCGGAAGTTGCCATCTCCGTTGTTCTCGCGTTCGTCTCTAAGAATGGCGATGGGTCGGTAGTCGATCCTGGGCGCGGCCGTGGCCAAGGGCGGGGCGAAGCGAGTGGGGAAGCGGTTGTTGAAACGATTAGGGAAGCGACTGAATTGAGGGGAGGCGAAGGCAGCAGCGGCCAGGCAGACGAGGAGTACCTGAAGAAGAGAAATGTCAAGTGAGAGAGTGATGGACATATAGAGAAAAAGAATAATGATGAGATTCACTTTGTCATTTCACGTTTTTTTTTATTTATTATATTTATTTTTTACCGACAGGAAGTTAGCAATTTGTCATGAAAGATTTTGTGCTTCTAGGTAAAATGTATGAAAAGGGAAACAATTAGAACTGGTGAAGAAGTGCATGCATTGTGTTGTGTTGTTACTATTATTATTATTGTCGTCCTTATCGTAATCTCTTTCAAGCTGATGTTATACTTTGACATCTCGTTTCACCTGAGAACAAATATTATATCACCTTGATATCACTATTACACACACACACACACACACACACACACACTGAAGTACTTACAAGCTTCATGTTGTCGGCTGGAGTGATGGCTGTGGACAGTGGCTTAGTATTCAGGCGGGAGGTATATATACATAATCCTTCCGAGGTCAGGTGGTGTTGCTCTCCTCCAGATTCTGCGTGTGAGAAGTGGGGGAGGGGACGGGGTGACCTCGGGTCGGGGCGGATGCTGGGAGGAGCGTCTGAGCGTGACCAAGTAACTGTGTCCCTGTTGGTGCACCTGGGGAAGGGCGGGCCAGGGAGGGATGCGCTTTCATCTTCTCCTTATGTGTGATGGGATGCTAAAGGTGTCTTGTTACCTGGACGGGACGGGACGGGACGGCAACATCCTAAATGTCAAGTCGTGATGCTGAAGATAATAAGGTTTTGGGTTTTAATTCGACTACGCAAAAGGCTGTCCAGTTTTTAAAGACATTTTATTAGTCTTATAAAATTAATGCTTATAGTCATGTGTAGAGTTTGACAAGATCTATCGGTTAATGCAATAATTTTTCCAATATTTGCAAAAAAAAAAATTTTTGAAATTTTTTTTTTTAGACATTTTACTGCCAAATTATTAGTTCTAGAGCATTAATTCGTAGAGACAAATCTGTAGAGTTTGACAAGATCTATCGGTTCATGCAATAATATTTCCAATATTAAAAAAAAATAAAATAAAATAATATATGATCGAAAAATATCTGCAATATACTTACCCTTTTTTCTAGGGTTTATAAATTGAGGAATCAAAACACGTTGGTAGATGATGTTAGGGATTATTTTTTTTGTGTGTGTGTCTGTGTGTGTGTGTGTGTGTGTGTGTGTGTGTGTGTTAATGTGAGTGTTTATTCGTGAATAAAACGATGTGTCGTTTACGCTGCGTAGTGAAAGACAATCTAGTTCTATGAGGAAAGAATTTTAGCGAAGTCTTACCGGCCTTGGTTTTCTTAATACATTAGTGAAGTGAAGGAGAGTCAGTCATGCTTCCTTCCCTCATACCCCAAAGCACCAGGCAGGGATCCCTCACCAAGACGCCTTTTCCCCACCCTCCCCCACCCTCCTCCAACCTAATCAACTCCCACCTCCACCACCCTTCACTCCTCCCAAAAAACTCGTTCATCCTTCCTCCATGTGCACCTCACCATCAGCCTCACCCATGCAGCCTTAACACCCACCTCTCCCCTCCACATCCTACACACCTTACACTCCCCTTACACCCCTACACTCCTACACACATCATTAGACGCAGCCACACAGCTTCCCGCTTCACACACCTCTATACACATGTTATCAGTCCATCACACTCGTCTCCATCCACTGTACAGGGTGAGGTTTAATTAATGAGTCTCAAACAGGTGTTCGGACAGGAGAAGACAGGAACCAAATTTGTAGAGTTTTGCGTCACTGCCAAAATTAATACACTTGGTTTTTTTTTATTTATATTTTATTTTTTTTATTTTGCGAAGGTAATGGAACGGAGGGATGGAAGGGGGTAGGGGTGAGGGTGTACTGTACTTACTGTAATTACTGTACTTCTATGCTTTCTCATTGTTAGTGGTCTTTGTGTTGTTCACCTTTTTTTGTTATTATTTTTTATTGTTGTTTTTATCATTGCTATGAATTCGTTGTTGTTGTTGTTGTTATACAAGGGAACACAAACAGCAACAGACCCTAGGGTCCCTGCGAAGGCTGTTTGATATAACTACTCTACATTAACTACTTGAATTAGAGAAAGGATAGTACAGTGGAAGGCTCCTCCCTTCCCAGCCATCCCTCCAGCCGAAGCTGGCAGGAAAATAAGTGATACCATGTAGTATAGAAAAACTACATGGAATTTACGAGGTAAGTGTGAAAAGGAGGTATTAATTATATCTACTTATGTTAGTGGGGGAAAGTGTGACTGTTTGTCTTGCTGGTTACGTGGTGTGTGTACAGAGTAGGTGGGCGGCCTTGCTTGGCGCTTTTAAAGAAGACAGCAGTCAATCAGGCCCCAGCTCCGTTCAATCCACTGTGTAGTGCACTTTCCTATGCAGGACGCTGTGCACTGTTTCACTCCCTGTAGCAGTGACCCCTGGTACCTTAAATCCCGAAGGTGGTCACCTGCTATCAGAGCCTTAGGGTATCCACAGCCCGTCACAGGTCGAGAGTAGTAGTGGTGACCGTTAACTCAGGGCTATCTGTGCGTGTTGGCATAGTATATTGTAGTGTAGGTGTAGACACAGTGAGGAAGACTTAGGGTGGTGCGGTAGTCTTGTCTGGCGTTTTTTTTTTTTTTTAGGAAGGCAGCAGTCAATCAGGCCCCAGCTCCGTTGTTGTTGTTGTTGGTGGTGGTGGGCTATTTTTTTTCTTCCTTTTCTGTTTGATTCTTCTTCGTCTTTTACTTCTACTTTTACTTTTCATTGTATCTTCTTCCTCCTCCTCCTCCTCCTCCTTCTTCTTCTTCTCTTACATTATTATCCTTTCCCTCATTCTAGAAAGTTAGGTTGTCGTCATAAATCTCTTTATCTTCCTCCTTTTTCTCTTTATGTTCTTTGAATTTCTCTATTATCCTTCAATCGTTTTCTCTCTTTTTTTAATATGCTGGTCGGGTCACGCGTTGACCCACACACACCTGACCACCCTTCCCCGCCCTTGGTATCGCCCTTTTAGTCTTTCACTGCATCCCAGACCCTCACCCCAACCCCTTCACCCCACCCAACCCTCGTTCTCACCCCTCCCTCACCCCTCACCCTTCGCCAGCACCGGTAGCAGTGTGCATGTGAGATAAACAACACATGTAATAAATAAACAACATAAATATGGGAGGAGTACGCCCTTGGAAGCTTGGAGAGAAGAGGGACGAAGGGAGGAGGAAGGGAGGAATAGGAGAAGGGATGGAAGGGAAAGGAAGAGGACGAGGAAAGAGAAAAGTGTATAATAGTGTATATTTTAAGGTACTTCCGGTTAAAGGTGTGGGGGGGGGGGGCTGTTAGTAATGAATAGAGGACATAAGAGGAAAAAGGAAAATGAATGGAGGTGAAATAGGAGACACGCGGGGAATTAGGGAAGGAAAAAGGAAGTAATGAAGGAAAGAATTTAGTGAGTAAAAGACCCTGACTTGTAGATATGCCGTTCTTGATGGTCTGTGGTCTGCTAGGCGGGGGAGGAAGAAGGGGAGGGACGGAGAGGAGGAGGAGGAGGAGGGAGGGAGAGAGGGAATGGTAAATGAAGAGAGGATTGATTAGTATGTGTGAGTGTATCTCTTCTCTCATCATTATACACACTCACTCACTCACTCACTCACTCACTCACTCATTCACTCACTCACTCACTCACTTACTTTTTCTCTCACGTCTACTATCTCATAATATTCTTGTTGGGCTTTGTCTTGCATATTTTTGTTTATTCCGTCATATTTTTTTTCTTTGTACAATCTAATCCTATATTTCCTTGTTGAACGTCTATTTTCTTTCTCATCCATCGTCATATTCTCTTTGGTGACCTTGTTCCCACCAACCAACCACCTTCTTCTTCTTCTTCTTCTTCTTCTTCTTCTTCTTCTTCTTCTTGTCTAACATCTATTTTTTTTTCTCTCTTTCTCTTTACCCTATCCGTCACACCCTATCTCCATCTTTGCAAAGCCTTATAATCCCCAAATCACTCTCTCTCTTTTTTCTCTCTCTAACACCCTCTTTTTCCCCACATTTTGAGTCCGGAAGCCTCGTGCAAGTAGGGGGCGGGGGGGGGCGAGGGTAGGTCGTGAGGATGATACGGAGGAAAGTGAAACTGAAGAATCCACGAGGACACCTGCTCTTCATCCCAACTAAATGCCAAGGCTTACCTGTGCTTGCGGGGGATCAGGTGGAGTGGGAGGGAGGGAGGGAGGGAGAAGGGAAGGTGCGGTCGAGGGGTGGAGATGTGTGAGGAAGACTTCTTCGTATTCTTCTTCTTCTATCTTCTTTCTTCGTCTTCTTCTGATGTGTTAGTTAGTGTATATTATATTGTATATGATGTAAGCTTAGTGTATTTTTTTGGTTTACTCTTGATCATTTTACGATTGGTTAGGTTAGGTTTGGTTAACTATATATTTTTTTGGGTTAGGTTCATATGCTGCTGTATTGATGTTTTTTTTTATACCATGTAGCTCGAGGGTAGACACACACACACACACACACACACACACACACACACACACACACACACACACCACACACACACACACACACAGACACACACAAGCATGTCAGGGATCGTGAGAGACGGAGCGAGGGAATGACTGGAGGCTTGGGTTGGAATCAGCGTGCGTTACCTTGATACCTGAGAACGTAGGGTAGAGGTGGGTATGCGGCGAATATGTGTGTCTTTAGGTCATGGGTTGGGCAGTAAAGCGTGTCTAGCGGTCGTGGGGGCAGGGCTGGTGTGGCGGGAGGAAGCGGCGTGGTCTGGCGTGGTCTGGCGTTGCATCCGGGGTAGTGCGAGGGTCTGCTCCAACACGCTTCGGTCACAGGTTATTCAATGCTTCCCTGCCTCGCCTCTGTCCTCGCAGCGGCTGGGAAAGTGATTGTCTTCGTATTCGCGTCGCCATAAAGTCCTTAATGTGTAAATAGAGACATGAACACTAACGGGGCTTGACAGAGAGAGAGAGAGAGAGAGAGAGAGAGAGAGAGAGAGAGAGAGAGAGAGAGAGAGAGAGAGAGAGGGAGAGGGAGAGTAAAATGCTGAAGTGATAGAGATTTCCATAAAACTGAAGTAAATTAAAGGAAAACAAACATAGTCTTACCTTGAGTTATACGTTTGTGAAGGTGAAGAAATAAAGGTTTAGCATCGTAAAACTTATACGATGCTTAGAGGTAACTGTTAATTTGGAATCCGAAAATAATAAGAGGACAGGTAACAATACATACAAACAATATATACAAATAAAAACAATGGAACTTATAGATGAGAAATACAAACACAAAAATCGTGACCCACCTGCCCCCCGCCCCCCCCAAAAAAAAATCACTCAACGAGGAAGATTTTTTTTTTTTCATGCTTAGGAGGAAAATTTTTGAGTATCTACATCTTACTCTTTATGTATGATACTAACTACCTACACTTTACCTTTTATATGTATCCTAGATTATTATGTATGTATATTCCTCATCCTAATCCTCCACTCTCCTGCCTCTTTCCTGACACCGTTCCCACACTCTTCCCTCTTTGTTACGGAAAGTAAGTGTGTTGCAACTTTAACCTGAGCACCTGAGTGGAAATCAAAACCAGGTAAGACGACTCTACACCCTCATTATCTCCTCAAGTATTTCATCTTTGCATATCAATACTTCATGCAACCTAAGGAGAAGATATAAACTACACACGAAGGTTGCATATATATCACATCATTTTCGTAACCCCAACGGAACAGCAGAAGCAGAAACACCAACTTTTATTTATTTATTATTATCAAAATCTTCTGTATTTACCTATTTTGGAGAGGCTCAAGGTGGGAGACAAGTAGTGTGGCGGTGCCCTTCGACCCCCAGATTTAGGGAAATTGTGAGATAAGTGGCAGGAAGCTCTTGGTGAAGGGGATGAAGAAGTAAAGGGTCTGCAAGGTGACGAATGGAGGAAAAGAGTGACTTGGGTTGACGTGAAGTAGTACATGAGAAAGGCTGTTTAATGGGTTAGTTTGAAGGGGTTATGAAGGGGGCAATAGATGGGTGTGACAGCAGGTAATGGTGTTAGTGGAGGCTGGTTAATGGGTGAGAGGTGGTGGTGGTGTATGTTTGGGGAATGTGAGGTGTTGTGAGTTGATCTGATATGTATGTATATAATCTTGTAATATGTTAGGTTAGGAATGAGTGAGTTAGTCTGTGAGTGAGTGAGGGAAGCATTGAGGGAGTATGTGAAGGAGTAAAGGAGGAAGGGAGGAAGAGGAGAAGGATGGAAACACAGCATAAGGAAAAATCTGAATTTCCTTCTTACCTGTTCTTACCTGTTCTTACCTGTCCCTACCTGTTACGCTAATGAGAAACACCTTGATGTGAAGT
>JAPQNM010000040.1:3791671-3794171 GCA_029783475.1 Metacarcinus magister
ATAGCAAAATATAGATTATTATTTGGTTCTGATGCCACCCTGCTGCCTTGTTTATTCTCACCACCTTTGATTAACTAAATATTTAACTATCTAACTAACTATCTATCTAACTATTTCACTAACTAACTAACTAACTAACTGTCTAGCTGGATACCTCCGTCTCTTCCTTCCATGCCTCTCAACGCTCAACAAAGAATTTCCTTCGTTGCCACACGGGAAGGCCACAGTAACCCACCTTATAACCTTGCCTCGAGGCTCTACCTTCCCCCGAAACGACCTTCTCCACTCCACTGAAGATGATTTTCCTTCGCCTTGGCTATTAGTTTATTTTTTCATTTTTTATATATACATTATCTATTTATTTTGAGGGCGAGGAAATTGTTGATCTTGACGGGAAATCTGTAACGTGAAATGTCTATTGAATATTAAAACAATGACCACGTGATGCTCAGAATTGATGGGTTTAAACAAAAATGTATAATTCACCACGAAGCATTTACACGTGGGATGACTTTTTTTTGCGGGCCTAGTGAGCATCTGTTCCCGAGTACCTGGAGCTAAATTACCTGGTTACCATCCCCAACACGACCATTCCCCGGACCCCAGAACACCGCCACTCAGACCCAAGGCGACCAGTGTTATGTAGACGCAGACGCAGACACAGCCTTTCCTTGCCTGAGGGTCTTGTGGCGCGTCAAGGCTCCTGGGACGATGCTGTTTCTTGGTTTCCCTCGTGCAGTCATGACGGGAAGCCTTGCAAACATCACCTTGCAAGTTGTAGTGTGTTACCCCTGGGAAGGATATTCACACGGCATGATATTCGTAGATGCATGACACTCGCCAGCCTGAGATGCCCAACACGTGCATGGTGGCGCAGCGGGAGGGGTAAGCGATTTTTTTTGATCTGTCATTGTAACACCCGAGGCTCCTGCAGGTGGCTAGGTTCTCACTGCACCTGCTTTTAACACTGTCTGTAGAGCAGTTCAAGCAGACAGTGTTGCTTGCTCCCACTCTTCTGTTACCATGCCCTTACTCACTTCAGCTACACCATTATTCAAATTTTATGCTACGTAAATAGAAAAATCATTAAACAAAAAATAGACGGTTAGGTAAACAGACAGACAGACAGATGTAATTGTATATTAACGGATGCCAGACTCCATGATTCACACCACCATGTACGTACTTATCACTTTAAGCCGAGACTCACCACATCTCAAGGGTCGTGTGTGCCAGGCAGGTGACGGCCGTAATTGGAGGTGTTACTGCGTTACCCTCCATCCAAGGTATCAGCAGCTTGCACCATTGTCTTGCTGTGTCCTTAGTGGAGAAGTGTTGTGTGGGGAAGATCCTCGTCGTATTTGATGTAAAGTTGATTATTTCTCGCCAGTTTATGTATGAAACGCATCTAGTGTAATTGGTTTTGAAAGTAGTTATACCTTTACTAGATGAAATGTTGCCTTGAGTATTTACAACATTTTTTTATTTATATATTTCTAAAGGTGAGGAAAACTAAAAAGGCATATCTATTTTTTTTTTTTTGTTGTGAAAATGGTCTGTCTTTTTCACTAGATAAGATAAAGCTTCGATTCTTTATCTTCTTTATTCATTTATTATTCTTTAACGTGAAGGAAATCTAAGCTACTTGACATCACCTTAATGGACAGGATTCCGAGAGCAGATAATGATGTCATCACTATTTACTGAACATCAATTTTCACAGTATTTTCCACGGAGAGGCGACCACACCTACACACACAACGCATACACAATCATACTCCAACACACACACACACACACACACACACACACACACACACACACACACACACACACACACACACACACTTCTTCATCCATATAGTAAACACTTTTAATATTTCACCGTTTCACTACATTATTTGGAAGACTTGAAAAAACACTGTCACTCCTCAACTAGATTAATAATATTTGAATGAAAGAAGATTGCTCCCAACATTCCTCGGTGACCTTTCATACTATGCTAGAAGGCTTTCACACTTGCTGACGTGCTGACGCCTCCACAACACACTCGTTCAAACATTCCTGTATTCTGAGGGCAATGCTGATGGTTTATTGGTGGCAGGAGACTATTGAGAGAGAGAGAGAGAGAGAGAGAGAGAGAGAGAGAGAGAGAGAGAGAGAGAGAGAGAGAGAGAGAGAGAGAGAGAGAGAGAGAGAGAGAGAGAGTACTTATGTGTTGTTAAAATACCTGTAAGATTGCTTCTACAGTAATTATTTACCTGTGAGTAGACACGGATGCAGGTAATTGCTTTTGCTTTTTTTAACTTAATTGTTGACTTACATAATGAAAACGGGATATGGTGTGTGTGTGTGTGTGTGTGTGTGTGTGTGTGTGTGTGTGTGTGTGTGTGTGTGTGTGTGTGTGTGTGTTTGTTTAGGAAATAATGAACAATAGAAAGACGAAAAAAAATTAAGCACACACACACACACACACACACACACACACACTAACATTATC
>JAPQNM010000040.1:3801671-3804171 GCA_029783475.1 Metacarcinus magister
AGAACTTAAGGGAAAAGGTTGGAAGAGAACGTACAGGTTAATTGATGAAAACCTTAGTGCTTGAAGGAAATGTTGCTTGAGTGAAGGAAGAAAAAAAGTATAAAAGTTGAAACGAAAAATTAGTGAAGGACATATGAAAAAAAAAAAACTCACTAAATTGATAAACAACTACAATAAAAAAAATATATCGTGATTATTGGAAAAGAAATATAAAAGAAAATGTAAAAAATGAAAATATAAAATGTACAATAAAACTCAAAATAAAAATTAGAAACACAAGGAAGAAAAAACAAAAACAAACATTGAATAAAGAAAATATATACTTATCAAAGAAATGAAAGTGAAAGTGTATAAGGAAATATAAATACAACGTAGAGGAAAAATGATTGACGAAATAAGGAGGAGGAAGAAAACGCAATAACCATAAAAAAAAAGAAAAAAAAGAAAGAAAGAACAATGACTAAGAATGTAAGAAATAAAATGACAAAGAAAGAAAGAAAGAAAGCGAGAAAAGGAATAAGAGAGAAAAGGTAAAGAGAAGGTGCCGAATCAGGGGACAAAGAGAAAGACGGAAAATATCGACAAAGAGAAAGGAAGAAGATTAATGGGAGGAGAAGGGAAATGAGAAGAGAGAGGGGGGAGAGAAGAAGGAGGAAGGGTAAGGAAGAATACTAAACGAAGAAGGAGAAAGAGAAGAAGAAGAAAAGGAAAAAATAAAAAAGAAGAGGAGGAACACAGGAACACATAGGAAGAACCAACAGCAACAGGCCTGCTGGCCCTTACGAGGCTGTTTGTGAGACTACTCTATCTAATCTAGAGTGAAGGATACAGGATAGTAAGGGTGAAGGCTTCTCTCCCCAGCCATGGCTGGCAGGGAAAGGAAGGCCAACCAAGACCAGACTATCACTACTGTCACTACCACTACTGCTACCACTACTTCCTGGCAAGCGATGTCAGGCCACTAGCGACGTCTTTTGAATCGACATTTCGTAAGTTAGGTACATCAGGATGAACTTACTCAAAGTTTGCTACGTTAACGGATAGTATTTTAGTTGTGGATTGGCTTCTAAATATTTGTCAAGTCTATTTTTGAACGTAGTAATTGTTTTACTGTCGACGACATTGGTGAGCAGGGAGTTTCAAACGTTAACGATCCGATTGAAAAAGAAGTGCTTGGCTTCGTTTGATGTGAATCTTTTACCAGTAATCTTAAAAGAATGATGTCTTCTTGTTATATTTGATCGATCAAAAGTAATGTAATCTTCTGCATTGATATTATCGAATCCTTTGATTATCTTGAACATTTCAATTAGGAGGAGGAGGAGGAGGAGGAGGAGAGAAGAAGGAGAAGGGGTAAGGAAGAATAATAAACGAAGAAGGAGGAAAAGAAGAAGAAGAAAAGGAAAAAAATAAAAAAGGAGGAGGAGGAGGAGATTCGTTACATCATCAGAAAATAACAGAGTAACCCATCACTGACGTCCCTTCATGACCCTTCACGCCCACACAGAAGAAGAAGAAGAAGAAGAAGAAGAAGAAGAAGAAGAAGAAGAAAAAGGAGAAGAAACAAGAATAAAAAGAAAAAAATATATAAAGAACAAAAAAAAGATAAAGAAGAAGAAGAAGAAGAAGAAGAAGGACAAGAAGAAGAAAAGGAAGAAGAAGAAGAAGAAAATGAAGAAGGAGCATAATGATGATAAAAAAAACATTGTTCAGACAGGTAAAGCGAAAACAGAATGAACTTATAATATAATAACAACAAAGATGAAGAGGAGAAAGAAGATGGAATAAAGAAACAGAGAAGAAGAGAAAGAAATAATCAAAAAAGATCAAACGAATCACAAAAGCGAAGCAAGGAATAGGAAACCAGTAAAGACAAAGGATAGAGAGGAAGAAAAGAAAAGAAAAAAAAGCAATGAAAAGTTAAAGTAAATAGAAGAATCTTGACTGAGAGAGAGAGAGAGAGAGAGAGAGAGAGAGAGAGAGAGAGAGAGAGAGAGAGAGAGAGAGAGAGAGAGAGAGAGAGGGAGAGGGCACAGGGTAAAAGTGAATGTGTCTGTGCGTGTGTGTGAGAGAGAGAGAGAGAGAGAGAGAGAGAGAGAGAGAGAGAGAGAGAGAGAGAGAGAGAGAGAGAGAGAGAGAGAGAGAGAGAGAGAGAGAGAGAAACAGCATGACACCAAAATTCTAACACCAAATAATGCCAAGTAATCAAACAAACATTCCTAAATAAACAAACAAAATTATCGACAACTTTTCAAACGCTCGAAAAAAAAATCGATAGTTATAATAATAATAATAATAATAATAATAATAATAATAATAATAATAATAATAATAATAATAATCACAATGGACACGTAATTTAGTGGAAAGACTGTGACAACCTAACATTACGGGATTGTTTTCATATCTCTTCACCAAATAAAGAGAGAGAGAGAGAGAGAGAGAGAGAGAGAGAGAGAGAGAGAGAGAGAGAGAGAGAGAGAGAGAGAGAGAGAGAGAG
>JAPQNM010000040.1:3811671-3821671 GCA_029783475.1 Metacarcinus magister
AGAAGGAAAGATATTGAAGGAAGAAGTGGAAAGAAAACTGGAAGAGAGAAAAAATAAAATGTGAAAATAGAATGAAAGAAAAACAAAAGCCATGGAAGAAAGAAGAGGAGTGAGTGTTGCGTGTAAGTAATGAGAACCTCGGTACAGGAGATGATGCACACTCATCTTTCTCCCCCACCTCCCCCCCTTCCCTGCATCCCGTCCCGTCCCCACTTTTGCAACCCGTCCCCACCTTACACCTCATCCCCATCCCCCCATCCCCATCCACACAATTAACAAACAGTTTCCATACCTCACAAAACTCCTTCCCCACCACACACCCTCACTCCCTTCAACACTCGTCCCCTTCCCTTCCCTTTACCTCCTCTACCCTGCAACATCTGTACCCAATACCCATCCCTCACCACCATCCCCCTACCACCACCACCACTACTACCTCACCTCCTTCAATTACCAGTCTTATGCATCTTCCTCTCCTTCGTTTATTTATATTTTCTCGTTGTCGTGTCCAGCCAGAAGTTCATGGTCGGGGCTCTCGTTGAACCAGTTAAGTGCTCCTCCCAGTCAGCGGCACAGTGGAGTGGTAGGCCAGCGGGGGAGTGGGTGGAGTTCTTGACAGCCAGTTTTTACGCGCTGAAGATGCTACTGGCAGATGAGTCCAACAATGGCTCTAGTTTTTCCTCCTGAGTGAAGATGCCACCGGACCTCACGCCGGGAGGGGCTGTCGACCTCGCTGGGTGCTCGGGTTGCTGCAGTGTTGCTTGCTGGTCTTGTTCTTGACGCCTGCCTCTGTCTGACCTTCCCTTACCACTTAGCGACTCCTTTCCTGCCATCCACCGTCCACCGTCCTGCCTCCTTATCACCCCTTAGGCTGTGTTCTGGATGACTTGCACGGCACATCAAGGGACGGTAATCATTAGTTGTTCTTGTCTCGTTCTCTTGAGTCTGGCTGGGAACAAAGACAGTCGTGCTTTGTTGTCTTACCTTCCCAGACACTACATTTCTTGAGATTTTCGTTTTAACACTTGGCTGATCATAACTTTAAGGCATATTGTAAATTGCACTGTTAGCAAAGTTTCTTCTCTTATGTGGTTAGCTCGAAATCATGTAAGAACTCAGTCTAATAAGATATACGTACATGAAAACCAGTCATTCAGTCAATTCAAACAGATGTGTCGGGGTGCTGCTGGGGCGTTTCCAACTACCTTTAGGGGTGTGTGTGTGTGTGTGTGTGTGTGTGTGTGTTGTGTGTGTGTTGTGTGTGTGTGTGTGTGGTGTGTGTGTGTGTGGTGTGTGTGTGTGTGTGTGTGTGTGTGTGTGTGTTTAGGATGAATATTTAACAATGGTATCTAGGTGGCTGAGGGTCGTGTGAAATCAGTCTTCCTCAGCCCTTTACTTCCTCACCTTCCTGATGTAAGTTCTCTGTGACACATAACTCAATACACCAACGAGCGGGAAGAATGTAGCACGACGCCTTGGAAGACAAAAAAATATAACTTGTATGCAGGAAAAATATCAAGTTAATATCGACTTTTAACGCTGGAGTAAGATGATGAGCAAAGGAAAGTTATAAGGAACATAATGCTGTGAAGATACATGAAGAGGTTATAGATGAGACAGTGTAAGTGTAAGTGTAGTAATGTTGTACCTGTGTGTAACTACTAATGCGTGACGGAGGTTGGATGGCTGGGGTTAAGGGATGTGTGGAATGAACTTACTTGTTCTTTTTCATTGTAATTTGTAATCCTCCTCCTTTATATGAGTGTGTCTGGCAAGAAGAGGTGCCGCTTGTACTCGGGTGGAGGTGGTGAATGGTGTTGGCAGTGTTGGTAAAGTTCAGTGGGTACGCACCACCACCACCATCACCACCACCACCACCACCACCACCACCACCACCACCACCACCACCACCACCACCACCACCACCACCACCATTAGCTCCCAGAAGACAACTGAAGGAGGAAGGAAGCACCAGCGTTGATCTGCTCGGTCTTTATTAATTTGATGACATGCCTGGTTATGGTTATGGTAATGTTCTATTGAAGTGACACTTTTGATTTAGTTGACACGGTAGTCATCGTAGCCTTGGGAGGACCTGTGTTCGTCAGAGGAAAGCCGTGGACGGACGTGGACGGGGACACCGAAGGGGACTCGCTTAACCGTGTCTCCGTTGACTCTCAGCGAAGCGAATCTGCTCGATGGCGTGGGCGGGAAGTGGGTGGGGTGTGGGGATGAGAGGGGATACTGGGCGGTATCCGTTCTCGTCGGCCACGTAGGTCACATGACCTGTGCCTCCCTCAGGGAAAGGGAAACTGGAAATGGTAGAAATATATGTCTCAGCGTGACTCGGGTCAACATACATCACAAGTATTGAAACACTTGGTCGTGAGGTGCTGACGTATCCTACCAAACGTGACTCACCTGAAACTACCATCAATGTTGCTCTGGCCCTTCACGCCAGGTGTGCCTCGCGCCTCCACGTTGATGCCATTCTCCGTCTGGAATGCATACCTGAACCTGGCGCCGTCAGGACCTTCTTGATTTCTGGGACAAGATGGCGATGTGTTTCCCATCTTGCTGGTAAGGGCGATTGAAGAACTGTGGGGCGGCGGTGGCGGCGGCGGCCAAACACACTAGGAGAGCCTGTAACAACGACACCAAATCAGTCCTATTTACCTAAGGTGCTGCGCTGCGGCGTCTCGTGGGCTGCTGATGAACAACTCAGGATCAGGAGAAGCAGAGTCGTTAAGATTTTCATATCACTGTTTTGATGTGACTGAAAACGATTTCAGACTAAGTCATAATGTAAGGAGAGGCGTTTGAGGCGCCTCCTGCTGTGTACTCACGAGCTGCATGTTGAGAGGCGACGGTGAGATGAATTGTGACTTGACAATCGATCGGAGCTGCATTTATACACGATGGAGGGTGTGTCTTTCATTCCTGCTCACCTTTCTGGAGCGCCCCAAGGCCCTGATTAAAACAGGACAAGTTTCAGGATGCCGCTTCGTAACCTCCACTGACCTGACCTCTTGCCACACTACCGCCAGGAGCACTCACCCCTCCCCCATCCATCCCTCGCACGCCTCGTCTTCACACCACGGAGCATGACGGTCAAGCAGCAGCAAGGAAAACACTTTAGTCCTTTGTTTTATGGATCCGGAACAACATTATTGTCCCGGGTGACACTTGAAAACACATCCCTGAATACAATACAAAGAAAGCTCAAATTACAATTACTAAAACAAAAGGATATGCTCTTAATAGTAATAATAATAATGATGATATTATTAAAACAACAGGTGTTTTAATATTGATAAAATAAGAAGCATCATCCCACGTGTCTTTTATGGCTTTTCCTGAAACACTCCCGGAAATCTTGAAGGTGAAGTAACCTACAATTAACTCTTTAATGTGAAGCAACGACCAAGAGAACCTTCGTACACAGCACATCCTTCACTGCTTGTCACGCGGCGCACTGCTACTCGTGATAAACAGGAATTAATAGAAAAAATATACGTTAATGTGTATATTGTTCTCAAGCATGGCGGGGGGTCAGTCTGCCTCAGTGTGTGTGTGTGTGTGCGTGTGCGTGTGTGTGCGCGTGTGTGTGTGTGTGTGTGTGTGTGTGTGTGCGTGTGCGTGTGCGTGTGTGTGTGACGTTTGGAGATGATACTGGTGTGATTTTGTGTTTTATTGTGTCTTATGTGATGGGTCAGTGTTTGTGTGTATTTTTTGTCCGTATGTATGTTTTATTTTTACGTGTATGTGTGTATGCGTGTTTGGGTATAATTTTTTTTATTTTATTTTTGTGCGTGCGTGTGTGTGTGTTTGTCGTGTTTAAAGGTGAGAGGGATGCTATTGCTGCTGCTGCTGCTGCTGTGGTATTGTTTGATATACTCTCGTTTTCTTTGTCATATTTTTTTCCCCTGGCCGCAAGAATTCATAATACCGAAGGAAGTGTAGCCAGCCTTCCTCCATCGCTCCTCCTGTTCGAATCCTACAACACGCAGGAAATACAGAGACACGTAGCCTACTTATTCTTCACCTTGTGTTTCAGACTTGCAATACGTCGCTGTAAGGTGTGTGTGTGTGTGTGTGTGTGCGTGTGTCCCTACGTAAATCAAATAGATAAAATATAAATTATGCGGTAAGTTTTTAAATGTGAGCAAAAGGAGAGAGTGAAATAAAACTTTTGATAAGGAACATTTATAGAATATGGCTTTGGTGGACAGCTCAGTAGATTTTTTTTTCTCTCTCGAATATCATCCTGCGATTTGGGAGAAGAAAAAAAAATGTCTTTCTTTCTTTTATTTTCTCCAATCATTCTTTTGTTCTATGTCGTTTCGTCTATCCGTGACCTTTGCCCGCCTTCCATTCATTTATCTTCGGTATACATATATTTCTTTCCCCTTTCACCTCACAATATATCTTTTCTGCTGCGTCCTTATCCGTCACGCTAGTGTTTGATGCGCATTTGTTTATTCCATGTCAAATTTATTACATCTCCGGGTTCATCTTTTACCTTCCATCATTTCTTTATCTTCATTGTTTCCTTTCTGTATCGCTCTTTACTATACTATTATTTTGTGTTTCCCTTTATCATCATTCTTTTGTACCATCATTATCTTCATATTTTTACTTACATCATCAGTACGTATCATCTTTCCTATCTCTCTATATCCTTATCACCTGCGTTCATTCTCCATAACTCGTAAGTCTCACATTCTCATCGCTACACAAGTCCCACCTCCCGGAACACACGCGGCGTCTTCTCTCCGCGTGTCCGCCCGCCTCAGGGATTGTAACACTGAAACGGAAAGGCAGTGAAGCAGCACGGACACTCTGATAACTTTTAAAGGAGGTGATGGATAAGCTCCGTGTCTCGCCTTGTTTCCAGAAATGCTCCGTGTCGGAATGGCGGCGACTGGAGTTTTTCCCTTGATTGCGTAAAACTTAGTGTTGATCGAGGTGTGACGGTCATGAAGGGAGCTGTGAGTCTGTCTGCGTGGGATGAAAGGATTGGATAGAGAAGGATTATTGATGTGGTGGTAAAAGATAAAGTTTGTGTTAGTACGTAGCTAAGCATTCTGATTCAGCTTGCGAGTCTCCAATGTTCTCTTTGAATAAATGCTTGACAAATTTTTTATTGAAATATTATAAAAGAATATATTTTGAATTACACTAGTTTCTATTAATGGATAAGTAGATATTTGGATGCAATAATACTACCACCGTCTTCCTGCGGCTCGTAAAGGGCGAGTGTCATATGACCTCAGATGTCTGGCGCTTACTGTTTTTCCGCATCAACTCTCAAAAGGCGATCAAAAGGGACGGAGCGAGTGGTGTAAAACCATAAACGACTAACCTACTATCCTTTAGGCAGTGGTTCTCAACCGGGGGAGAGGGGGGTGGGGGTGGGGGGGGGGCGAGCACAGGACGGAAGAGGAAAAAATCACGGACTCACTGGCTATTAGTACAAAAATTGCAGATGATATGCATACTATTAGGCCTAGTACTACTACTACTACTACTACTACTACTACTACTACTACTACTACTACTACTACTACTACTACTACTACTACTACTACTACTACTACTACTACTATTACTACTACTACTACTACTACTACTACTACTACTACTACTACTATTATTACTACTACTACTACTACTACTACTACTACTACTACTACTACTACTGTGGGCCAATACAATAATAGCTTAGCAAAGGACTATCTATTTATCTATCAATCTATCTATTTATTTATATATCTATGGTGGCATAGTTTTAGGGGGTGGTGGCGCAGGGAGGAGGGGGCCCTCAACTGCATTGAACCAGTTTTGGGGGGGCTCAGCTTGCAAAAGGTTGAGAACCCCTGCTTTAAGGGAATATTAGCTGTGTATATATATATATATATATATATATATATATATATATATATATATATATTGTTGTTAATCATTAGAAAATAATAAAATGAGAATAGGTAATCAAAAGCAATAAATATAACAATTATTTAAAAAAAAAAAATTGTCTTCTGTAAAAAGTAAAACTTTCTTTGGGGAAATCTTCCAACCCTTCACCCTCGTGTGATTGAGTCGTCTGATACTATGTACTCCCTGCAAGTATGAATGATGATATTATCAATATTGTTATCATTTATACTTGACATCAGCTAAATTGTCACCCCAGGTTAAATTATGTACCACAATGTTGACAAAATTGCATTCAGTATTCCGGACCTAATAGTATCTTCCTCATCAGTCTAATGAAGGCGACACACTCAGTTTTAAGATCAAAGGGCATCCTTGTGAATTACATAACCCCTGATTAGTAGCAAAAACCGTTAATGACTTACTATCATCTGAGAGGGGAATCTGCCTGTAGCCTTTACATAGATTGATCTCCATAAAGGTAGTACAGTGGTCTAGCGCTCGGTTGAGTGAGCCTAGGGTCCCAGATCGAATCCCCGATATTCGCTGACCACTTTTCATTCTTTGATATCACCGCCGAGTGACCAAAGACTACCCAAATTGCTGCCATACTGTCCTCAGACGGGACTTACAACGTTATATGCATCTGAGGCTGTAGCAGCGATTAGCCTCGCATGTTCTCAACATATTCAAGAGAGAACGTAAACATTTGAGGCGTCACTATAAAAAATCTGATAACCTACGTCAAATAACAGGCGAGGCAAGTCCATCTGTGCCTCCATAAGCCTACTGGCGCCAACGGTTAATGATATAGAAGAAAAAAAGATTCCCTAAAGGATCCTAAGGCTTTATCCATCAACATCAAACTGGCTAAAGTCATTTAGGCCTCTAAAATCTACACAGAATCGCCAGGTGTTATTAGGTTTTTAACAAGTATTGAAGGAGAACAATAAGGTGAAGTAATAATTCCCAGTTCAGTCATTCGTTCAACTTCATCAAAGTGCTTTTGTAGGTGTGGAGGCACTGGACAGGGCTTACGATGAACTGTTATGTCACAAGTATGGTGATTGTTATGGGTGATGGTATTGATAAGGCCTGGGCTAACAGAACACACCAGGAAATTGGCTAACCAACTAATTGGCGACACTCATTTAGCTGATAGTTTTGGGTTGGTGTTAACCTTACTTCCTGTTGCCATTTCGACCACGGCTACGTCACAAACGCCACCAGGTGCTTCTGTATCATCAACAATGCAAACCGGACACATTGATTGTTTGGGAGCACACTCGTTTTCATACCGGACATATTTCTTGAACATATTAATGTGGTAAAGTTTGGTCTTACCTCGGCTTTTGAATCCCAATAATCATAGTTTAAGTTAATGAATACACAACCCACTATTCATGAAATAATATCAAGTTAACGCAGAGTAACGGGCTTACCGAAGGCTGGCGGAGTGAGGAGAGCTCTCCCAGCGGGGCAAGTAAGCTTGGCTCGAAGCTTCTAAAGTGGACTAGGTAGTGCTCCGAACGAATCACAGAGACAAACGAGCACAATTTACTCACTCACACACAACCACACACACGTGCTTGTAATTAACAGGTTTAGCCCTAAACATATTTACAGAGTAACACAACCAAACCATTACATCATTCAACAACACTCAGCGGCACCACCACACACTGATTTTTTTTCTTTTTCTAACATTAAAAGGGCACTGGCTAAAGGAAAACAAAAATACGCAAAAAAAATTCCGCTCGTCGCCAGACCCTGCAAAGAAGACAGTAGGAGAAAAGAAGCAAAGGGTGGAGGTCCAGTTAACATTAGTTAACATTGTTATATTTATGTTATTTTTAACTGTTATCTCTTCTTATCGATTAACATGTCATAATCAGAGGTGAACACTTCCGCAAACATTTCCATAAATCACAACTTCGGCAAATTGTAGAATTCCGAAATCTTTTACGAATTTGCGTTTACGAATACACTTTAGCAAATATGTTCTCTATTTTAGTTAGCACGTGGACGTAATAGCGTTATCTCCTTCGTGTTGTTATTGGCTTCAGGTATGTGTACATGATGAAGGTTTGTTACCGGTTATGTTGCGTTGTTATCCCTGCAACGTTCACCTTCAGACAACGGGGCCTCGGAGGATGGCCTGGGAAAGGAACCTCTGACCTCCCACCCTCGGCCCGTCAGGAGGGTCGGCAGGCAGGGAGGGAAAGGCTCTACCGTTATATTAATGTCCTCTTGCTTGGATTGTTTATTTGTTTATTTGTCTGTGTGTGCGGGGTGTGGGGCGGCATATTTCTCGTGCGTTACTGTGAAAATACATAGGTTTGATTTTTCGTTTGATTATTAATAATTTTTGGTACTTCTTCGTCTTAAGGTTTTTCGTGTATGCATTGTGAAATTGTTCGTCTATCTTGTATATAATTTTCCGTGTTTACTCAATTTTCCTAGTATCTGTTTATTCTCTCTTTCTTTTGATCTCTATTTGTTCTCTACCACCCTGTCAAACGACCCGCTCATGTGTGTGTGTGTGTGTGTGTGTGTGTGTGTGTGTGTGTGTGTGTGTGTGTGTGTGTGTGTGTGTGTGTGTGCGCGTGTGCGTGTGCGTGTGCGTGTGTGTGTGTACAATTGTGAGTGGTGAGTATCCGGTAAAGTGAATGTGCTTTGATGAGTAACCTAACTGGTGTGTAGGTGAGGGAGTGTGAGGCTGATTGGGCAGGTTAAAAAGTGTCGTGCAGAGAGAAAAAGAGAGAGAGAGAGAGAGAGAGAGAGAGAGAGAGAGAGAGAGAGAGAGAGAGAGAGAGAGAGAGAGAGAGAGAGAGAGAGAGAGAGAGAGAGAGAGAGAAAAAAAATAATTGAAGCGCCATGCAAGTACTTCTTGACCTCATTAACACATTGTAATATTCCAGCCACTTGTTGTTGACTTGCCTGAACGTTCCCAAAGTGATGAGTGGGTAACTTAATAATGAGAACACTTGGGTGGTGATGATGGTGATGATGACAATGATAATGATGACAAATGATGACAATTTCTGGCTGGAGTGGAAAATATTACGACTTTTTATATCATTTTAATATAATAAGTTTTTTACGTATATTTGCAGTTTTTTCGATTTCTCTTCTTTCTTCTTCTTTCCTTAGCTTCCTTTTGTTTCTCTGGTTCATACCGTGTTGCTAATGGAGTGCCGACATGATGCTACAGCTATTGCTTGATAGGCCTCCCACTGATCATGTGGCTTTACATCTTCAGTAATTGTGTATAGGTATAATTGTGTCATGCAGTGGAAAGGCCAGACAGCGCTATCGTAAGTGATTAAGAAAACAAAAAATATCGATTGCGGCGTATTTATTATAAACATGATTAGCATTGGATTGTGTCCAGTGCTCAGGGATGCTGGTTGGAGCCCCGAAGCGACAGATCTTACTTATGTACAAGCGTGGCACGTCAGGAAGTTGAGAAGAGTCCGTGTGGGCTGCGACATGCCCTGCAGGGGTTGGCCACGTGGTCGGAGGTGAAGTTAAGATGAAGAGAGTAAAGCTTTTCTGTGTAAACGTGTGTGTGTGTAAGTGTGTGTGTGTGTTTGTGTGATGTGGAAGGGGTAGGCACCTGTGTGGAGGTGTGTGTAGGCAGGCGTGGTGGTGGTGGTGGTGGTGGTGAGGGGAAACGGACAACACCAAACCGTAGTGTGAGTGGTGCCCTTGTTTCGTGGGTGTTGTGTGTTCCTTGCAGGAGTGAAGTAGTCCATCTGTGTAAGTGTACAGTGTAGGGCCACTTGACACTCGGCAGCAACTTTCACTTCTCCTGCTCACAGACCCTAGCAGGGCAGGTGCTCAGCGGGGGGGTGGGGGGGGTCGAAGTTATGATCATCCCGCGAGTTTTATATTTGAAATATTTACTTCCTACGGGTGATTCTGGTTCCCTGGTCGTCCCAAGTGGCGCCCTGTCTCACCAGCTCGTCAACGAGGGCAAGAGTCTCGAGCACGTGGGCGGGCAGAGGGTGAGCGGTGGGGATGAAGTCAGACACGGGCAGGTAACCGTTCTCGTCAGCGG
>JAPQNM010000040.1:3826671-3831671 GCA_029783475.1 Metacarcinus magister
TTTTATCCCATGATGTTCCCACGTGCGGCTTTCATGTATGTATATATGCGTATGTATGCACGTATGTGTTTGTGTGTGTGTATGTGTGTGTGTGTGTGTGTGTGTGTGTGTGTGTGTGTGTGTGTGTGTGTATATCATCAACCATTACCCTTCCTGAAAGAGCTCAAGAGTTCACAGAGACGGATCTATTGGTAAGGCTGAGACCTCTCATACATCACACACACCCATCCACTTGCTCAAGGGGAGACAGCAACTATTTCCTATCAGTGAAAAATCATTTGCGACCTGAGCCGGGTTCGAACCCACACTATGCCGGGTGACAGGCGCAGTCGTTACCACTAAACCACGTGAAGAAATGTGTATGTGTGTGTATGTGTGTGTGTGTGTGTGTGTGTGTGTGTGTGTGTGTGTGTGTGTGTGTGTGTGTGTGTGTGTGTAGCTATTACAACATATTAGATCACATTCCAGAGTTTTCCAGAATCCCTCCACATTCCACATTTCCTTTACAAAACTGAATCCATAAAGTAGAACAAATATTGACCAACATGTATAATAAAATCAGGCAACACAAGACGATAAGACCACAAGAGGACACAAGTTGCATCAGTCTCCCGTTGCCTCGCGTGACACCCAACACTCATCTCCCTCGAACAACAAGAAAAACAAACTCAACACTAGATAGAGACAGTTTTCTTTGACAGGGAAGGGAAGACTGGCACAACGTGAGAGAGAGAGAGAGAGAGAGAGAGAGAGAGAGAGAGAGAGAGAGAGAGAGAGAGGGAGAGAGGGAGAGAGAGGTGAAGGGAGTGACATTGTGAGATAAAACAGAACGGAAGGAGAGTTATAAAAAAAAAATAAAGTGAAGGGAAGGGAAAGGGAAGGGAAGGGAAGGGGCAGGTTTACTCACTCACATCAGTACCAGGTTTAGGAGGTGGGGGAGGAGGCGCGGATGTCTCTTAAAATGAATAGATGAAATTAGATTAAGGTTGAAACAGATATAATTACGTTCAGTCCATTAGATTACAAAAAAAAATACTTATCTAGAGTATTTATTTACGTAATACTAAAGTAACTTTGCGGGGAACAACACCGTCGGGGCTGAGACTCTATTGTTAATGATGCTGTTGTTATTGTTGTTATTATTATTATTATTATTATTATTAGTAGTAGTAGTAGTAGCAGTAGTATTAGTATTATTATGTGTGTGAGTGAGGGTAGATGGGCACGGTAAAGGGGGAGGGACAGGGGATGAGGGAGCAGCCTATATAAAGTTTGTATCTCTCAGCCTCTTTATCGGACACAGGTAAAGATATATAGTTATCCCTCCTTGTTATCTCCTTACTATCTTTTAAATTTCATTGTTATCTATTTGTAATCTCTTATCTATCCGTCATATCACTTTTTGTTAATTGATATTATTTTGCATCCTAATAACTTTTAATCGGTTGTATTACCCTATTAACCTCATTTTAGACATACTAGCGTTATCTCCTTCGTGTTGTTATCTTGTTATTGGCTTCAGGTATAAATGACGAAGGCTTGTTACCGGTTATGTTGCGTTGTTATCCCTGCAACGTTCACCTTCAGACAACGGGGCCTCGGAGGATGATGGGCTGGGAAAGGAATCTCTGACCTCCCACCCACGGCCCGTCAGGAGGGTCGGCAGGCAGGGAGGGAAAGGCTCTACCGTTATATTAATGTCCTCTTGCTTGGATTATTTATTTATCTTGTTTATTTACTTATTTTACGATTATTTCATTTATTTCTTTTATTCTTTATGCATATATTTATTTACTTTTATTTATTTATTTATTTTTTCTTTTGTGTATGTATGTGTGTGTGTGTGTGTGTGTGTGTATGTGTATGTGTGTGTACGGATGTGTTTGATGCTGTGTGTGGTGAGTATAGATGAATGTGCGTTGATGAGTGACGGAACTGGTGTTTAGGTGAGGGTGTGTCAGGCTGATTGGACAGATGAGAAACTAGGTGACTGGCTTAACTGTGGTGTAGATAGATTGATATGTAGATAGATAGATAGATAGATAGATAGATAGATAGAGAGAGAGAGAGAGAGAGAGAGAGAGAGAGAGAGAGAGAGAGAGAGAGAGAGAGAGAGAGAGAGAGAGAGAGAGAGAGAGAGAGAGAGAATAGAAGCGCCATCCTAGTGTTTCTTGACCTCATTAACACATTGTAATATTCCAGCCACTTGTTGTTGACTTGCCTGAACGTTCCCAAAGTGATGAGTGGGTAACTTAATAATGAGAACACTTGGGTGGTGATGATGGTGATGATGACAATGATAATGATGACAAATGATGACAATTTCTGGCTGGAGTGGAAAATATTACGACTTTTTAATTTAATATTATTTAAATTTTTTTTCTTCGTACATTCGTAGTTTCAATTCCTGTAGTTTTTTCTTTCCTAAGCTTCCTTTGTTTATGTTTGGTAAATGTTTATTTACGTCATGCAGTAGAAAGATGGCGAGACACAGCTTTCGTAGGTGATTAGGAAGACACAGAACATCAATTGTAGCGTGTTTATTATAAACATAATTAACATTGGATTGTGTCCAGTGCTCAGGGATGCTGGTTGGAGCCCCGAAGCGACAGATCTTACTTTATGTACAAGCGTGGCACGTCAGGAAGTTCAGAAGAGTCCGTGTGGGCTGCGACATGCCCTGCAGGGGTTGGCCACGTGGTCGGAGGTGAAGTTAAGATGAAGAGAGTAAAGCTTTTCTGTGTAAACGTGTGTGTGTGTAAGTGTGTGTGTGTGTGTGTGTGTGTGTGTGTTTGTGTGATGTGGAAGGGGTAGGCACCTGTGTGGAGGTGTGTGTAGGCAGGCGTGGTGGTGGTGGTGGTGGTGGTGAGAGGAAACTGACACCACCAAACCGTAGTGTGAGTGGTGCCCTTGTTTCGTGGGTGTTGTGTGTTCCTTGCAGGAGTGAAGTAGTCCATCTGTGTAAGTGTACAGTGTAGGGCCACTTGACACTCGGCAGCAACTTTCACTTCTCCTGCTCACAGACCCTAGCAGGGCAGGTGCTCAGCGGGGGGGGTGGGGGGGTCGAAGTTATGATCATCCCGCGAGTTTTATATTTGAAATATTTACTTCCTACGGGTGATTCTGGTTCCCTGGTCGTCCCAAGTGGCGCCCTGTCTCACCAGCTCGTCAACGAGGGCGAGAGTCTCAAGCACGTGGGCGGGCAGAGGGTGAGGGGTGGGGATGAAGTCGGACACGGGCAGGTAACCGTTCTCGTCAGCGGTGAAGGAGACCTCAACGATCTGGCCGTCATCAAGGGGGAACCTGTGGATCAAGAAGGTAACTATAAACTTCACCTCTGGTGTGGACGCGAGTACACACACTAATGGTGTCTAAAGAGACGGATTCCGTGACGAAGAAGCTGTAGTAATTGTAGAGTGAATGGATTTTCATTAAAAAACATTCGCATAAATGTGTACATGAAAATCGTTGTAGTTGTAAGTTGAGACTGAGAATACTTGTGTCTCACCTGAAGCTTCCAGTCATGGCCTGGGCACCGTTGGCAGTGGGGTAGCCAGACACCTCCTTGTAGATACCATTCTCGGTTTCGAACAGGAAGTTGAAGTTTCCGTCGCCATTGTCGGTGCTCTCCTGCCTGATGATCTCAATTGGATCAGGATTCTGTTGGGGACGTGCGAGGGCGACGGCGGCCAGACAGGCGAGGATGACCTGAGGAAGGACGAGGACGTGACTCATGTAGTTTGTATCAGTCGTGGGAAGACAAACTATGAACTGAACTAAGACAAAATAGATATATAATTGTGATTGTTAATGTTTAGTATTTGAACACTCGTAAGTGTCCTTGGTTCCCGTCTATAATTCCCTTCTATAATGAAGGTGACGGGCCGGCATGTCTGAGGCTACACTGTGGGCTGCTGTGAGCCGCGCTACTCACGAGCTGCATGTTGTCGGTGTGGAGGAAGCGACTGGATTGTCCTCGGAGGTGAAGATGCGCCTTTTATACAGCGTTCAGGAACGTGGTTAGCCTTCAGACTTGCTTCTTGTGAGACTAAACTTCCAAGGTCGTGTACATCCTTCCCTCGAGCGGCGAGACAAGGTGGTCGGTGATGGTGGTCGGTGATGGTGGTGGTGGTGGTGGTGGTGGTGGTGGTGATGGTGGTGATGGTGGTGGTGGTAATGGTGGTGGTGGTAATGGTGGTGATGGTGGTGATGGTGGTGGTGGTGGTGATGGTGGTGGTGATGGTGGTGGTGGTGGTGATGGTGGTGGTGATGGTGGTGATAGAGGTGATGGTGATGGTGGTGGTGGTGATGGTGGTGATGGTGGTGATGGTGGTGGTGGTGGTGGTGGTGGTGATGGTGGTGGTGGTGGTGATGGTGGTGATGGTGGTGGTGATGGTGGTGATAGAGGTGATGGTGGTGGTGATGGTGGTGATGGTGGTGATAGAGGTGATGGTGGTGGTGATGGTGGTGATGGTGGTGATAGAGGTGATGGTGGTGGTGATGGTGGTGATGGTGGTGATAGAGGTGATGGTGGTGGTGATGGTGGTGATAGAGGTGATGGTGATGGTGATGGTGGTGGTGATGGTGGTGATAGAGGTGATGGTGATGGTGATGGTGGTGCCCACGTTGACGTGATGGTCATTTACCGCTGAAGAAATGTTTGTCTGTCTGCTTGTGTGTTAGTGTCCGTTTGTCTGTGTCTTTCAGTTTTTTTTTCAGTCAGTCTCTGTTTGTTACCTTTGCCAATGATGTTGAACGAGAGGTTATGTTTTAACTTTGTTGTTTCGTTGGTATGTAAACAACTTCCTGGCAACACCATGCATCGTAACCTCATGAAACTTCAACAACCTGACCCTCTACTCTAAATCCTCACTTCATTACATTTTGAAAGATTAAAGTCAGAAGGAAGGATTAGGAAAATATAATCGTCTACATTAGTATTTCTATTGGACATTGTGTTGGGCGCCACCTTCAACGAGCCCAACACCCAACACCAATCT
>JAPQNM010000040.1:3836671-3849171 GCA_029783475.1 Metacarcinus magister
GCCTTTTGATGTTTATATCCATCTTGACGTAATTATTGTCATGGAAACTTGTGGAGTGATTGTTCAACTCCTTTCGGTAATTTTCTTCCTGACTTGACTCTACCTGAAGGAGATCGAGTTGTCATGAGAAGAATAAGATTGTTGTTCATTATACACTGATATGAGTGCAATGTTTTATCGTATGATGTAATGGTTTAGTTTGGACGCTGTAGTGTTGGCGAGACAGTATTCAGTTCATACGAAGGGAGGGAAGCAAACGTAGCGACTTATCTTGGCATCTTTTATTAACAAGTATATCTGACTAAATACAGCGGACTGATGCAGGGACTTGAAATAGTCTCTGATCTGTCCTGACCGGTATATGTCGTGTATGTATGCTTCTGTATTGCATGTTAGTGTGAATGTTTGTTTGAATGGGGTTGTACAGATTTCTTAGAATGTTCCTTGAGCTTCCGTTGCTTCACACACGAGGTGCTTCAGCCGAGGTCTCGTGCTTGTCGTCATGCGTGGTCGTTTACAATCTCCTGCCTTGGTTGTCGAAGGTGATGCCCTGGGCGCGCTGTTCCTCAGCGATGCGGAGAAGCTCGGCAACATGAGCGGGAGCAGCGGGGATGAGAGGAGACTCAGCGCGGTAACCGTTCTCATCAGCAGTCCAGCTGACCTGGGCGATGGTGCCATCATCAAGCTGGAAGCTGTTCAAGGGAAGGGAATGGTGGGGTTATAGCTACAATACTTTCCTTCTGTACATTGCATGAAGCTTTATACTAATGATAACAAGAATCCTTTGGGAATCTAAGTAAGACAACGTTGTAAATCATAAGTAAAGAGGTTTGATGTCCTCCCGTTGGAGCAGCACTGAGGTCCTCCGTAGCGGGACTCACCTGTAGGTTCCCTGCATGTTGCTCTGGCCGAGGGAGCCGGGCTGGCCCACCACGTTGGTGGAGATTCCGTTCTCAGTCTCGAACAGGTAGTTAAAGGTGCCGTCGCCGTTGTCAGTGCGTTCGTCGGTCAAGATTCGAATGACTGGAGCGTTCAGGTCTTGGGGGGCGGCGAGGGCGACAGCGGCCAGGCAGGCGATGATGACCTGCGAATTAAAAGGTGACATTATAGATCGAGACGTAAAAGAGGACGCCTAGTATACTGTAATCTGCCAACCTAGCAACGTTGAGGTCAGTTCATGATCCACCTGTAGGCATCAGGAGCTGCCTTGCGATGCCTTGACCCAGGCAACTAGAGACACCTACACTACTTTACCTAACCCTCGTGGGGTCGGATCAGCTATTCACTCGGCAAACCGTGACTTTAAGCTCACGTTCTTCCCTCCAGGATAAGACCCTACTGAAGGCGACTCTGAAGAAGGTACTTACGAACTTCATGGTGGAGGTGGTGGATGATCGTGTGCTAGCGGAGAGAGCGGGCAACGGATGGCTGTACTGAGACGGGCGGGCTCTTTTATACCCCTGGCAGAAGGAAGGGTTTCCTCGAGGGAGTTTTTTTTGTGTGTGCATGTGTGCCTCAAGGTCGGCCACACACATTCGTACCTCGGGGTGGGGTGGAGGCTCATGGAAGGTACCAACCCTTGGCATTTTCGGCGGGTGGACTTGGGTGTGCAAGTGGAAGAACCTGTGTCGCCAAGGCTATCAGCTGTTACTTTCAACAATTCTTCCTTGAAGGACGAATGCTAGACGCACACCCACTCACTGGATTCACGCATATCATTTTTTGTTGTTGGTGTCTTTATCCCTCTGTGTGAAGAAAACATCAAGTGTTTTCATTCCTTGCTGCTGAAAGCTATGTTTGTATCAACATGCACAGAACTGGCTTCACTTTTAAGTATAAAAGCTTAACAGTACCAATTTTAAACATTTCCTTAACATAAGAGTTACGTAATCTTGTTTTGGCGTAATTAAAATTTGTAATATGAAGAAAAATAGTATTAGAATAAGAGTATATTTTGTCTAAGAATTGTCCACACATCCACAATATGTACGTGATTGTAATCTCTCCCTCTCACAAGATGACTTTTCACTGCATAAGTCAACCATTACAAGTAGAAAGAATCACCAAGGACTAGTGGAACGAGGCAGACTAACACAAGTATTTACCTGGCAACTCGAGTTATGTTTTGGTATATACTCTCTCTCTCTCTCTCTCTCTCTCTCTCTCTCTCTCTCTCTCTCTCTCTCTCTCTCTCTCTCTCTCTCTCTCTCTCTCTCTCTCTCTCTCTCTGCTGTGTAATGTATTTTGATTAGTAAAAGTTTAAATTCAGTGACAGATTCTCATTCTTCCTCACCCCTCTATTTCAATTCTTTTCTTCCTCCTCCTCCTCCTCCTCCTCCTCTTCCTCCTCCTCCTCCATTTACAACCTTACTCTTCCTCTCCTCCGTGTCCTTCCTTTCCCTTTCATTAATTTTTTTACCAAGTAATCTACCAAACGATGCTCAGAGGTACAACGAAGAATTTAGAAACGAAGATGATATTAATTGTTATTTCATTCACGATGAGTTGCAGGTAATGTGTGTGTGTGTGTGTGTGTGTGTGTGTGTGTGTGTGTGTGTGTGTGTGTGTGTGTGTGTGTGAGAGAGAGAGAGAGAGAGAGAGAGAGAGAGAGAGAGAGAGAGAGAGAGAGAGAGAGAGAGAGAGAGAGAGAGAGAGAGAGAGGTGGTGACATATAGATTACACGTTATTACCACATTAAGCACCAAACAGTTTTAAGTGTACTACCTCCTCCTCCTCCCCCCCCTCCAACCCCCTTTCACCCACACCCACATTCACCTCGGCTAGGGGAAGGAAGGAAGGCACCAGCCACCTCCACGACAAACTTTTTTTTCTCGCTCAATGACGTAACGTAATGTAACGTAACGTGTTTCTTCATGTTCAAAATGACGTGTAGCAACCTGCCTTAATTTTTGTATCATATCGAAAATCTAAACTTTTTTGTATATATCTAAATTCATGTATAATCGTGAGAGAGAGAGAGAGAGAGAGAGAGAGAGAGAGAGAGAGAGAGAGAGAGAGAGAGAGAGAGAGAGAGAGAGAGAGAGAGAGAGAGAGAGAGAGAGAGAGAGAGAGAGAGAGAGGAGAGAGAGAGAGAGAGAGAGAGAGAGAGAGAGAGAGAGAGAGAGAGAGAATAGACTTTCCATGCAAAAGTCACCAGCTTGTCAAGGGTGAGTGAATTCATGGTGTTTGTGGTAAAGCTAAGATAAGTACACTCTCAGCTTGAGCTCCTCCGCCAGACACAGACAGACAGACAGACAGACAGACAGACAGAGAGAGAGAGACTTGATGTTTGAAAGTGTCTTGAGTGATCGGGAAGAACAAATGCATTACGGTCTTGCACAAGGGAAGAAAGTGCAGAAGGAGAGAAGGGAAAAGGAGAAGGAAGGAAAGGAATGGAAGGAAAGGGAAGAGAAAGTGTGGTATAAGAAAAGGATATTATAGAGAAAATGAGCGAAAAATAAGAAAAATAAAGAAAAGAAAGATTTATATTAATGGATGAGATGAGAAGGAAAGACACATGGAAAATATATTTGGAGGAAAAGTGAAAAGTGAAAAAAAATATTGTATGCAGAAGACAATGAAAAAACAAAAATGAATAAGTAAATAATATAGAGATGAAGATAAAGAAGAGGAAAGAGGGAATGAAAGAGAGAGAGAGAGAGAGAGAGAGAGAGAGAGAGAGAGAGAGAGAGAGAGAGAGAGAGAGAGAGAGAGAGACAGAGAGACAGACACAGAGAGAGAGAGAGAGAGGAGGAAAAACAGTAAAAGTGAAGGAAAATTTTGAGTAAAGGAAGGAAGGGCAAAGGAGCAAAGAGCGCGGTGAACACCCTCAGATTATTTGGTGTTCTAGTCTGCCTCACGTCACCACCACCACCACCACCACCACCACCACCACCACCACCACCACCACCACCACCACCACCACCACCACCATCACCACCACCACCACCACCACCACCACCACTATCATCACCATCACACACTCCAGCCCACCACACACCTTTAAACTTTGCCTGACATCATTCACCTTCACGTGATACACATATTTTAGTGCCCAAAGCAATTTCATCATCATCATCATCATCATCATCATCATCATCATCATCATCATCATCATCCGAGCAACATTCACCTTCCCTTGGCACTCTCATCTGCCTACTTACACACAGACACACACACACAGACACCCCCCCCCCACCACACACCCACCACACCACACACACACACACACACACACACACACACACACACACACACACACACACACACACACACACACACACACACACCACCCTTACTCATCATATTTTCCTTCTCTGCGCGTTACTCAGACACACTCACCACATTCTCCTTCCCTTCACTGAGCGCCGTGACCCACCACCTTTTACCTCCCTCCACCACCACCACCACCACCACCACCACCGTCCTTCCCGCCCCTCTACAAGCGCCACGCCCGACAACTCTACGGAAAATATACACTCATTGAGGAAACAAGCCACTCAAACTATACCATCCTTGAATCCCTCTAATTTTTTGTATACGAGTGACATATTTGCATCCTAACACAAATATATAACGTGATGATCTATGTGTTTATGTATGTGTATGAAAGGAGAGAATTACATGTGGAATGAGAGATGATGATTGTGGAAGTGAAGGTGGAATGTATGTGAAACCAGTGGAGTGACTGGAAATAAAAGAGAGAAATGGTCTTCACGAGGCTATGAAATGAAGAAAATTACTGGTGGAATGAGAGATAGAGATTGTGGAAGTGAAGGTGGAATGTATGTGAAACCAGTGGAGTGACAGGAAATAAAAGAGAGAAATGGATTTAATGAGGCTGAGAATTCTGAGGAGATAATCGATTAAGTGTTATGAGGCGCTGATTAACGTGTGTGTTTAGGGAAGGTGATGAATGGGGAGTAAAACACGTCTGGACAAATTGATGTTTTTTTGTTTTGTTTTATTTTATGGCAAACCTTCAAGCTGAATTAAAGCAATTTTCTGACTTACTGTTATAATGACGCTGATAACCAGGAACTTTTTGAAAGGCAGGAAACTCCAAGGTCCTCGGTAATGACGCCCCGGAGATTGAGTCACTGGGTTTAATTATTGGTGGGGTGACGGGGGAAGGGGGCGGAGCGGGGCAGGAAGGGGCGGGAAGGATGGGGCAAGATTTTATAGAAGAGAAGAAACTACTTTTTATAAACTAGCTTCCAGGTGTGTTCAGTCCTCGTTCACCCATTGTTTGTAGGGTCAGGCAGAAAGCCAATGATAACAATGATTTAGAAGAGGGAAAAAATGGGCTGTATAAAAGAAAGGTTTTTACTCCAGGAAGAAGAACATGATCTACCCAAGGCACTAGTCGAAGGTTTTAGGGTTACGGATCAGCGGCGGTAATGAGCTCCTCGCTATTAGGCTTAGGAACTAAACCAAAGAATGATTTTTTTTTACCGATTTTTTTATTGGTTTCTTTACAATACTCTGTGCCAAGTCCACCTGTACTGGCCGAGAGCTTAGAGAGACCATGGACCCGTAGAAGGACGTGAGGACGGGAAGGTCATGATGTTAGTGGTTGGATAACATGGTAGCAACTATAAGTGAGTCACCGTTGTTGGCTCAAGGATGGAAAGTGTCTAGCGCGTAAGTCTTCTTCCCTGCTGGTCGAAGGTGATGCCCCTTGAGCGCTGCTCCTCGGCGATGCGGATCTGCTCAATGGCGTGGGCGGGCATGGCGGGGATGATCGGGGATTCAGCGCGGTAACCGTTCTCGTCAGCGGTGAAGGTAACCTCGGCGATGGTGCCGTCATCAAGGGGGAACCTGGCGGGGAGGAGGAGGAGGAGGAGGTGAAACACGAGGCTTAAACAACGTAGGAGGACAGGTTAATAGCATATATGGGAGGTGTGTGGTAGTGTGTGTGCCTGTATGTGTGTCTGTGTGTGTGTGTGTGTGTGTGTGCTTTGTTCTCACCTGAACACGCCCCTCATGTTGCTCTGACCAGCACTCCCGGGCGTTCCCACTACGTTCTTGTAGATGCCGTTCTCGCCCTCGTACTCGTAGTTGAAGTTACCGTTGCCATCGTCAGCGCTGGTGTACCTCAGCACCTGGATGATCGGCCGGCGGGGCACCTCCTGGAACTGTGGGGCGGCGACGGCGACGGCGGCCAGGCAGGCGAGGATGACCTGAGGGACGGAGGAATACGTCAGTGTAAAGAAAATGAGCCGTGGGTCGTCAGTGTTAAGTTTTCCATTCAGTAGCGTCCCTTCAGCGTGGGGCTCCTTGACCTACCCTCACTATCTGACCTCCCTGCCCGTCTACCCAACACCTCATGACAGGAAGATCCAATGTCCATCTCATGACTTTTTTCTCCCTACTGGTCTGTCTGTCCACCTGGCATCCCGTCCCGTCCCGTCCCGTCCCGTCCCGTCCCGTCCCGTCCCGTCCCGTCCCTAAGGTTCTGGTCACCTAACCCTCTAACCACTTCACTAGTATTCCCCCGCGGCGGGTCACCTCGCTGGGCTACTCACGGTCTTCATGGCGGCGGGGTGAGATGTGATGAGGACCGCTGAGCCTCGTCGCTTATATACGCCGGTGTTGTTTCTTGCCCCCAACCGACGGGACAGGGATGTGGCGTCAACATTCCGGGGCGGGGCGGGGGGGCGGAGCAAGAGGGAAGTAGATGTCCAGCTGATCCCTGACCTGGCCATCTAGCGGCTGTGTAAAAGAGAAATTAGAACGTGTTTTCAAACTTTTAATGGACAATAATACAATACGATGTGGCTTTAAAAATATCCTGAATCGTGTTTTACGTTTATTTATTTTATATTTTTGTTGTTGTGTGATGTGCATGCAGAGTAGGAAGTGGAGGAGGAGGAGGAGGAGGAGGAGGAGGAGGAGGAGGAGGAGGAAGAGAAGGAGAAGATGAAGGAGGAGAAGGAGAAGGAGGAGGAGGAGGAGGAGGAGGAGGAGGAGGAGGCAGAGGCAGAGGCAGAGGCGGCGGCAGAGGAGGAGGAGGAGAAACAAAAACTTGAAACCAGCAGAGGATGTAATTAATTTGATAAGCCATTTTGTGCGAATTTGAATAAGACCTTCTGGCCCTTTCTCCCTCCCGCAGACCTCCCTTCTTCCTCCTTCATTCTCTCTCAAAACTCCTGCTTCTCCTGCTCCTCCTCCTCTTGCTCCTCCTACTCCACCTCCTAATCTTCTTCCTATGTTCCTCCCGTTTTGCTGAGCCCACCCACCACTCCTCCTTCCTCCCCTAAGGTCATCTTTTTACAACTCCTCCTCTGCTCCTCCCTTCCCTGGTACTCCCCTCTTCTTCCTCCAACTACTACTACTTCCCTAATTTCTACAACTACCCCTTCCCTTCTTTCCTTAACTGTTACCCTTCCCCTCTCTGAACCTCACCTTTCCCTTCTAATTTATCTACCCTTCCCCTTCTTCCTTTCCCTTCTTCCTTCCCCTACTTCCCTCCCCAACTTCCTATACTCTTCCGCCCCTCCAACCCTCACCCCTTCGTTCCCTGACCCTCCTTATCCCTAACAGAATCTTCTCATTCAACTTAGCGCCTCAGGGATAACCAGGCTCGAGGTGGGTGGGTGGGTGGGGGGGTCAGGGATATGGAGGAATGGTGGGCGGGTGGGCGGAGGTTGGCAAGTGTGGGCGGGGCGGGGAGGGGATGTGGGCGGTGACAGGGGCGGGGGTAAAGGGGGGGGAGGGTTGGATCCTTGTTTTCGAGGGAGGATGAGGGAAGGATGTCTTTGGGGCCAGTTTTTGTAAGGATGATTGAAAGTGAAGGTGAAGAAGAAGAGGAGGAGGAAGAGCAGGAAGAGGAGTAAGAGGAGGAGGAGGAGGAGGAGGAGGAGGAGGAGGAGGAGAAGGAGGAAGAAGAAGAGTTTGGTTAAGCCCAAACGGGAAGATGAGCTGTGGTATTGTAGGTGGTGGTGGTGGTGGTGGTGGTGGTGGTGGTGGTGGTGGTGTGGTGGTGGTGGTGGTGGTGGTGGTGGTGATGGTGGTGGTGGTGGTGGTGGTAGTGGTAGTGGTGGTGGTGGTGGTGACAAGACCTAACAAACAAACAAACAGACAAACAAAGACATAAACCCGAAAAAAAGAACATAATATAACCTATTCTGAATAAAAAAAAATATATAAATAAACCCGTGTACGTACTCACATGAATACATACATAAATAGATGAATCGATGTAAAAGGAATCGCGGGAATGAATAAATGAATAAATAAAAAAAACATGTAAAAGTACGATTCATTCATTCCAAAAATTCTGGTCCTTTGTCAAAATTCCTCTTGATACTCTAATAGAACCAAACAAACTTTAAATTATGGCCAGGTAATAAGGGAGGGAGGGAGGGATGAGGGTCAGGAGAGAGAGAGAGGCAGGGAAAGGTAGGGTGGGCGTGGAGTGTGTAAATAGGGAAAGGTTAGGAGGAGGTAGAGGAGAGAGTGAGTGGTGGGTGAGAGTATGGGTGGGTTGGGGAGGGTGTGGTGTGGGCGGCGGTTCTTCGAAAATTGGAGGAAATGCCTGGTCTTGTTTCGACAGGTGTGTGGGTCCTCCAGGTGTGTGTGTGTGTGTGTGTGTGTGTGTGTGTGTGTGTGTGTGTGTGTGTGCAGTTTTCTCCTAATTATTTCTCCTCATTCGTACAAACATCACAGGTAGAAAAAAAATATATATTAAACAAATCAATTTTTTTTTCGTATTTTTCCATTTATAATTAACAAGGAAAATATGTATTAAAAAAAAAAAAAAAAAAACCACTAACCATGCTTGGAAATGTCCTTTGAAAACTTTAATGTCGTAACACCTGGAAGAGGAACAAACAAAACATGGTCGGTAGTCGTGTTTTTTTTCCTTCCTCCTTCTCGGGCGTCACATTTTCCTCCTCCCAAATTCGTCAGCAGCACGCCAAGCCTCTATTGTTTCTCATTCTCTAAGGTGTAATATCCTTTTTTATCCTCCAGTTCCTATGCCGTCACCACCCATATTATATCCTGCCTCACCTTATACTCCACCTCCACGCCCACACCCACACCTCCGCCCCTCAGACATGTTTCCACCCACCTACCCATACCGTCCCTCCTCTGCAGCTGGTTTTCCTTTCTTGGTGTTGTTTTCCTCTCAAGACCCCTCCCCCCCAACCTACCCCCTTCCTCTCACTCCCCTTCCTCCTCTCCTTCACCCTTCCTTACACTGCCTCCTTCCCTTTCCCTTCACCGTTAAGGCGCCTCCTACTTTCCTTGATTCGTTGAGATATGTACAATTTTCCCCTTTCTGTAATTTCTCAAAGCTGTTTGACCATTAACCAGGCACTTATCTCCCCCCCCTCTCTTTCTCTCTCTCTCTCTCTCTTTTTTTCTCTCTCTTTCTCTCTCTTTTTTGACCTCTTATGACCATGATGTATTTCCTGTATGAAGACATTTGTGATTTCTTTGTGACGAGTTCCCTGTGGTAATAATATATGCGTGTATTATTATTATTATTATTATTTTCTCTTTTACATAGATAGAGTTATTGTCGGTGTTATTATAAGGCTTAGTGGCGTGATTTCTAATTCAAATGTTCGTAAATCATCAGTAGTTACCTCACTTGTCACAAAAATTAGAAAAGAAAAGAAAAGAAAAAAGAAAAGTAGGATTCAAATACTACTTGATGTTGTTGGATCAGATTTCGTATTTTTTTCTTTCTTCTAATTCTTTTTACGTTAATTTTCTCATCCGTCACCGTTACTGTCCCTCGTGTCTGCCGGTCCGCACTCACGGCAGCCTGACAAGTGTCCGCTTAAGGGTCGTCACGAAGGGATGGTCGGCCGCTCACCTTGACTACCCAGACAAAGAGAAAATAAAGAGAAAGATTGTCGTGGGGATTAAGATGCAAGAGATACATGAAGGTAATTTTTTTTATATGCTCTTTATTAACACTTTTCAAGGCAGCGTATGTGGGTATGGGTGTGTGTGTTGCTCTCCACGCCGCTGCTGCTGGTGATGATGTGGGCGTGAGGAGAGTAAAGTAGTCTGAGCGCCGGCAGGTCGGTGTTGAAGGGGGGCGGGGGGGGTGTCAGGCAGGCGGGGAGGGAGTTGATCATGGGACGTTCTGTAGTGATTGTGAGGGAAGAAGAAGCTTAGAATCCACCTATTCTGAAGCCACGGTTGTCATACTGAACTCCGCGGGCACGCTCCTCCGCGGCCTTTCGGACCTGCTCCAGGGCGTGGGCGGGCAGGGGTGGGGGCTGGGGGATGAGCGGGGACTCAGCGCGGTAACCATTCTCGTCAGCGATGAAGTTCACCTGAGCGAGGGTGCCGTCAGGGAGTGTGAACCTGTGGGGGAAGGAAGCAGATGAGTCGCTGAGGAAGACTGACGTGTGTGAAGGTGACACTAGTACCCACCTGACGGGGTTGAAGCATCTGTACCATCACTTTTATCCTTAACCAAAGCATGAGTATATAGTGAGTAAAGCCGTGGATAATGTGAAGCCATGACAGATACATGAAGTCCCGTGAGGACCACTGAAACACTCCGACCATCACCTGAAGGAGCCTGCTTGGTTGGTCTGTCCAGCCGATCCTGTGCGTCCCTCAATGTTGGTGTAGATGCCATTCTCAGTCTCGAACTCATAGTTGTAGTTGCCGTCCCCTCGGTCAGTGCGGCTGTCCCTCAACACCTGGATGATGCGGTTGTTGGGCTGGACGAAGGGTTGAGGGGAGAACCGGCTGAACTGAGGCGCGGCGGCCGAGATGGCGACGAGGCAGGCGAGCAGTACCTGGAGGAGACGAAGGAGGAGTAAGGATAAAGAAAGGAGCAGACACACAGTAACTCAAACCCTTAAATATGAGGAACCAAGTCTCATGATGTCGCCTTGTGTGCCACTGGAATGAGTCTAAGGAATCGAGAGGCGGACAGGGAGGTAGTGGCTTGCAGGGCGGAGGAGAGGCGCGGTGGAGGCAACACAGAGACAGGTACTTACGAGCTTCATGATGTGTGGCGGGGCTGACGAAGGCTGTGCTGTGGTACGGTGGGAAGCCAGCTTTTATACGCTCGCCGAGACAAGTCTAGTTTGGCTCTTGACTCCGCCTTAGGGGGGCTTGGGCAGGTCCAAGGCCGGGCGGGGCATTCTTGGGGCAACTTCTTGAGCTCGTGATATTTGCCTTGACTTTTCTTCTTGGATCCAGTTGGGTTAAGATGCGTCTGGGACAGCTAGCTCTTTAGTTCCTGCTATGGACCACTTTTTGCTTCTATTACCGTGTCCCTTCACATTTGGACGAGGCACGACTGTAGGGTGGAGGTCGAGGCTGTGGTGATGGCCTGATGAGCAGCTTCAGCATCGTGTGGTTGTTGTCCTAATGTGTTGTGTTGTGTTGGTCTCCTGGTGTTGTACATTTATCTACTTATCTTTTCTTATTATCAGCATCATCATCGTCCTCACCTTCATTGTTATCTCCTTTCCTTGTCTCTTATTTCGTCTCCTAACTGGACATGCACTTCCACTTCCTCTTTCTATTCATCTTTACCTCGCTTCCTCTTCCCTCATACCATCCCATACCTTCCCTCCCTTACACTCTCAGTACAACCCCCTTTAGTACCCCCCCTCAGTACCACCATCCATAACCCCCCTCTGTACCCTCCAGCTGCTATCCTGACCCCGACTCATGACCGCCATTTGACCGCCATCTGGACCCCTTTCTCTCTCCATCGGTACACACACGCACACGCACGCACACAGACACACACACACACACACACACACACACACACACACACACATTATATCCTTATTTTCTTTCGTTATCTATTATATTGGCAGAAACAAATAGGCGCAATAAATACTCAGTATATAATATGTATAAAACAGTTATCAAGTATTTTCTTCCCGATAGATAGTTGCACATAATGATAATAATGATAATAATGATAATAATAAAGAGTAATAAACTTCACTAGAATAATATTAAAAACCTAGACACACACACAGATAAAACTATTAATACATTTCCCAAGGTGAGACAGTTCATGGCCTTTTTTTCCTTTCTAGCCTATCCCTTCTCCCTCCCTCCCCTCCCCTCCCCTCCCCTCCCCTCCCCTCCCCTCCCCCCCCCTTCCCTTCCCCCCATCCAAAAAACACAAAAAAACTAATCAATGTAGAAACCCGGGAAGGAAAGTTTGAATTAAAGTAGCCAAAGGAACAAAGACTGATACACTTTAAAGAATTGATTAGTATGTATCTTGCCGAGTTGTGATTCTGTTTTGGGTGTGCGAAGGTGATTGGAGGTAGGCCAGGTAAGGATGGTGGTGGTGGTGGTGGTGGTGATGGTGGTGGTGGTGAGGATGAAATAGTGTGATGAATACAAAACTTGAAGGTGATTCATGAGAAGTAGGAAAAAACATGTTAAATATATGTATGTTTATTTTATGTTTTCTAGAGAGAGAATTTTCTGTATTTTCTTCACTAAAGGAGAGAAAAAAATCCTATGTTCGTATCTTAAAAAAGAGT
>JAPQNM010000040.1:3854171-3869171 GCA_029783475.1 Metacarcinus magister
TTTTTTTCCTCCTTCGCAGCGAGAGACGAGGTACTCACGAGCTTCATGTTGAATGAGTGGAGTGTCGGCTGAGGCTGATGACTGAGGCTCCTCGCGGCCTCTTATATACGTCTGCCCGCTCGTCCTGGGATCCTAAGCCATCCTGGACTGTTTTTGTCCATCCTACTTTTGGAGTGCCCCAAGGTTCTGAGGGGCACTCCCCACACCCAGGACGAGTTCTTGGGCGAGCAAGTTTTGTTGGGCCGGGGCAGTCGTGGTGACCTCTGGTACCGGTGCAGTGGACCTCTAGGCCGGAAGGCATCTGAAGGGCGAAGGACTGTACTGATCCTGCACGACCTTTCCTGCCAGGTGTTTCCTCAGACGGTTAAGGCACCAGCTACACTCACTCATAAGTAAAAGTAATCCTCCAATAGGCAGCGTCTGTGCATTATTGTAAGGTCACCGCCGTAGAATCCTATTAGGTAGTGTAGGATATCCAGACAACCTATCGTGATGGGCCATTACTACCCACCAGGTGTGTCATTGCGTGCAAGATTGATGGGTCGTGCAGAATGGACAGGTCGTGCTGGTGCATGTCGAGGGTTGATTGTTGGCCAGTCTAATCTTGGCCAGGGCGTGAGAACCATCCTACAACAACCCTCCCTTTAACCACCTTACAGGAACATAGGGAAGGTAAACACAGTACCTGGGATGACGTGTTTTCCTTTGTCCCTCCTCCTGTGCCCCCTGTCCCCACCGTCCCCCCTTGTCCCCCATTGTCCCCCGCCCCACCCCCGTGCTTGCTCCTCTCTTCATTACCCCTCACCTGGCCCTCACCCGCACCCCTTCTCCTTCACCCGTCCTCCTACTCACCTATCTATCACCCCTGCTGAGAAAAAGGGAAAAAAGTGACTGTCCTCGTTTTGTTGTTCTTCCCCTTTATTCATTGTCACTTTCATCCTCTACCCATTGCTAAGGGGAAAATAATAAAAGGGGTAATGGTGAAAAAGTGTCCATGTGTGTATGAAAAAAAGTATATAAAGAGTGAATGTTGTTTCTTCGGAAATCTTGACTACTTCTTCTTCTTCTTCTTCTTCTTCTTCTTCTTCTTCTTCTTCTTCTTCTTCTTCTTCTTCTTCTTCTTCTTCTTCTTCTTCTTCTTCTTCTTCTTCTTCTTCTTCTCTTCTTCTTCTTCTTCTTCTTCTCTTTTGCCTCTAGTCCTGCATGCCAATGAATGTTTAGTCCTTGTTCTCAGGCTTGCTATCTTGGTACATTATTCTCTCTCTCTCTCTCTCTCTCTCTCTCTCTCTCTCTCTCTCTCTCTCTCTCTCTCTCTCTCTCTCTCTCTCTCTCTCTCTCTCTCTCTCTCTCTCTCTCTCTCTCTTATTTGCAGGTGCCTATGCTTTCTTTTTTCATTCAGTTTTTTGTTTGTGTTGCCGTATCTTGTTTTCTTGTTTTATTAGCGTTCTTCTGTCTAGTTACTTTTCCTCTTTCCTCCTCCTCCTCCTCCTCCTCCTCCTCCTCTTCCTCTTCCTCTTCCTCTTCCTCCTCCTGTCTTGTAGCTTTTATTCCTCTTCCTCCTCCTCCGGTATACAGGTAAATTTATCCGGAATGCAGATGCATTTCCGGTATGCAGGTACATTCCGGTATGCAGGTATATTCCGGTATGCAGGTATATTCCGGTATGCAGGTATATTCCGGTATGCAGGTACATTCCGGTATGCAGGTACATTCCGGTATGCAGGTACATTCCGGTATGCAGGTATATTCCGGTATGCAGGTACATTCCGGTATGCAGGTACATTCCGGTATGCAGGTATATTCCGGTATGCAGGTATATTCCGGTATGCAGGTATATTCCGGTATGCAGGTATATTCCGGTATGCAGGTATATTCCGGTATGCAGGTACATTCCAGTATGCAGGTGAATTTCATTTCACCTCGGATCACCCTTGTACAAGATGTAACACCTGCTAAGACCCCTCCGCCAGGGTCGCGGGGAAGCCACTGTGCAGCAGTGGTGGTGGTTGGAGTTCCAGGCTCGTAGTTAACTGGAACATACCAAAGTCACCTGGGACTGCGGTGTAGAGCACACTTGGTGTAATTGCATTGGTCAATTACAATATAATTAGAATTACTTATCCCAATACTCAATTACAATGATGAAATTCTTATAATTAAAGTAATTAATTACGATTGAAATTAAAATCACAAAAGCTAAGTGATTGATTACATTTTAGATGAATTACAAATTCAATTACTTTTGAATATAAATAATTAACTACAATTAAGATGGAGATTACAAAAAAATGTGTAATCAATTACATTCCGAAACTGTCTCTTCTTAATCAAATTGATTATGAATTTTGTATTATGTATTATGAAAACAAAATAACGGTGAGGGGAGCGTCTTTATTTGAAGTGTGAAATGTTCTTGTTTTGTACTGGTAATATTTTATAAATTAACGAAATGGAAAAACTGTGACTATGCTGCTCTTGAAAATAACTCAACTTAACCTTAACAAACACCATATTTGGCTCAGAATGTACAACTGCATACAAATGAAAACCTTATGAAAGTAATGATGACAATTTTACTCGAGTCGTTGGCTTTGTATTATGAGCCTTGTTGTTTTTCATTTTTTTTCGTTACTTTGAAAAAATATAATCTTTTAAAAAACCTTAAATTGACAGATCTGTAAAATTTCACTGTGGATTTTTATAAAGATGATTGAGCGGCTCTGAAAAAAGAGTGCCATGGACAGCCGGGGAAGGAAGAGGGAGAGGAGAGGAGGACGGTAGGAATGGTAAGGCAAGGGGAAAAGACGACCACAAGGAGATGGTGAGGTCAAGGGAAAAAATAACATAAATAAATGAGAAGGAAAAGCTGCTGCATCCTGGGTTTCTATTCTTCATGAGAGACGCTTCTTATTTTCCACCCCGGCAGCGTGACTTTCGTGATCGGTGACCCCACGTGACTCCCTGGCGCGGGGTCACCTGTGGGGGGGGTCTTCCTGACGGCTGAATAATATTTTAATAGGATGGACATTAAATAGCGGAGTGGGAAGACAGGTGGACAGGTGATTCAAGACAAAGAAAAATAAAAATATATGATAGTTTAAGCTTTAAATAAAAATGTGAATATGTAAGAATCAGTGAAAGAGGAGGAAAAAAGGAGCTGTTTAGGAAGGTCTAGACTAAAAAATGCTAATAAGGAGGGAGTGTGTTCTGAAGGAAGATTGCTAAGTGAGATGTAGGCGTTGAGGGCGAGGTAACGTTGAAGTGGAGGACGGAAAGATAGGAGGATGGTGGAGAAATGTGGGCGTGAGGGGGAAGCGGTGACATACGAGATGGGCGTTGAGAGGGCAAGAGGATGTGCAGATGAACGTGGAAGGGTCACTAAGGGTGAGGGAGCGTCTAAAGTGCAGCAATAAACGTCCTTTAAAGCATTGGTAGGTGACTGAGTAAACGTTTATAATAGTCTTACCTTTTTCTTTTTTTTCCGCTGAGGTGAAAGAAAACGACTATAAAAGCGAAGTTAATTTTTGGAAGTGGTGGTCATGTGTTCGTGTTTTCCCGTTAAGAAGGAGGAACAATAATCGATTGTGTTCTACAGTTTACGAACATCAAGGACGAAGAACGGGAGAGTTTGATTATTTACATAGGGAAAAGAACGAGGATTTGTAGCGAAGTATTATTACAACGATTATAAGTTAGTATAAATCACACAATTCTCAACTTATTCATATAATTATTTATTTGAATTTTTTTAGAAATGTTCTTTTGAGACATAAATTCAGAAACCAAATACAACATAGGAGGACAATTTTTTTCTTTCATCCCAATGGACATCGATGGAATAATATAAATAGAGAAGTGTCAAGGAATATTTCGATTGTTTCTTAATCCGGTTCGTGTACAGTAATTGATGTTCAGTTGTTTGTCGTTGCAGGTGGGATGAAGCAACAGGTGTTCGATGCCAGGTGTAACGAAACCCTTATAACCTTATCCTTCGTTCACTTGGCCAGATGTTTGTTTGTTGTGTTCATTCCTTTGTCGACTGTATTGTTCATTTCTTTTTATTTTATTTATTTATTTTTTTATAATTAATGGATCACTAGTATGTTTCAGTAAGTTTCGTTATATTTAGTGCATTGTCAGTTAAGAACATCCCCTCCTAACCTTGCCGTGACACACACACACACACACACACCCACCCACCCACCCACCCACCCACATGTCTTGACACCCTGACCTGTGACGAAGGACACGAAGGACTCCTCGGCATATGTTTCCGCGGCACTTCCCTTAAAACAAAAGAAAAATGCAACGCGTAAATATAGAGAAAGACATAATGATCTCAGTAAATTCCACGTTATTATTAAAACCTCGCGTATGTAGTGCCGCAAAGGTGTATTTATGGGACTGGCAGCGAGGTCAAGAGTGGAAGAGGACTCAACACCTTACCTTGGGGTCAGTGGTGTTGCGCGGGAAAATGATCTTAGTCACGCTACACACCCCCCATGTAAGTGTGTGAAAGAAAACGGAGAACTGCATGTGTACTGTATACCTGTTGTGTGCACGATGATTTCCTGAGTACACTACATGAGGGAGGAAGGAACTGTATTATCAATGGTTGGATTTACATATGACTTAGTGAGATGAATTGGAAAGGAGTTAGATGGTTTAATAAAAAAGTTTCTCAAGAATTCTCGCTCTTCATTCCCTCATTTCCCGCTATTGTCCAGGGAGGGATATTTATGGCACATTATATTTATTTCTATGATATATTAATAACAAAGAAAATTCCTCCTCCTCCTCCTCCTCCAGCTCCACTTCTTCTTTGATATATTAACCAAAAAAAAAATCTTCCTCTTCCTCCTCCTCCTCCTCCTCTAACTCCAACTCCATTTCTTCCCTTTCTCTCACTCCCACATCCCTCCTCCCCCACACTCTACCTTTACCAGACCTTACATGACCACTTCTACCTTTGTATGCATCTCCACCCCCCTCCCCCCCCCTCCCCACCCCCCTTCCAGACGTCTGCCCCACCTCCCCTTACATTCCCTTTCCCTTTCCTCTCAAAACAACTCTCACTTTCATCCATCCACTCACACACACACACACTCTTCCTCCTCCTCTTCCTCCTCCTCCCTTGCTTTTCCTCCTTCCCCTTACCCTCCTCTTCTGTCTCCTCCCGTTTCCTCCTCTTTCTGTTTTTTTTGTCCCTTATCGCCCTTCCTTTTTCCTCCTCTTCCCTCCTCCCCTTCTTCCTGTGTCAAGAATAATCCGTTAATGCCTCAAGGTCACGTGGCTCTTGTAATCCCTCCTTGACATTCTTTCTCTCTCCCCTTTCCTTACCTTTTAACTTCAGTTTTTCTCCTGTTTCTCCTCCTCCTCCTCCTCCTCCTCCTCCTCCTCCTCCATTAATATTTATTTTTATCATTAATATTTATTTTTATCATTAATATTTATTTTTATCATTAATATTTATTTTTATCATTAATATTTATTTTTATCATTAATATTTATTTTTATCATTAATATTTATTTTTATCATTAATATTTATTTTTATCATTAATATTTATTTTTATCATTAATATTTATTTTTATCATTAATATATATTTTTATCATTAATATATATTTTTATCATTAATATTATTTTTATCATTAATATTTATTTTTATCATTATATTTATTTTTATCATTAATATTTATTTTTATCATTAATATTTATTTTTATCATTAATATATATTTTTATCATTAATATATATTTTTATCATTAATATTTATTTTTATCATTAATATTTATTTTTATCATTAATATTTATTTTTATCATTAATATTTATTTTTATCATCAATATTTATTTTTATCATTATTATTTATTTTTATCATTAATATTTATTTTTATCATTAATATTTATTTTTTATCATTATTATTTATTTTTATCATTATTATTTATTTTTATCATTAATATTTATTTTTATCATTAATATTTTTTTTAATCATTTATTTTTATCATTAATATTTATTTTTTATCATTAATATTTATTTTTATCATTAATATTTATTTTTATCATTAATATTGATTTTTATCATTAATATTTATTTTTATCATTAATATTTATTTTTATCATTAATATTTATTTTTATCATTATTATTTATTTTTATCATTAATATTTATTTTTATCATTAATATTTATTTTTATCATTAATATTTATTTTTATCATTAATATTTATTTTTATCATTAATATTTATTTTTATCATTAATATTATTTTTATCATTAATATTTATTTTTATCATTAATATTTATTTTTTATCATTAATATTTATTTTTATCATTAATATTTATTTTTATCATTAATATTTATTTTTATCATTAATATTTATTTTTATCATTAATATTTATTTTTATCATTAATATTTATTTTTATCATTATTATTTATTTTTATCATTAATATTTATTTTTATCATTAATATTTATTTTTATCATTAATATTTAGTTTTATCATTAATATTTATTTTTATCATTAATATTTATTTTTATCATTAATATTTATTTTTATCATTAATATTTATTTTTATCATTAATATTTATTTTTATCATTAATATTTATTTTTATCATTAATATTTATTTTTATCATTAATATTTATTTTTATCATTAATATTTATTTTTATCATTAATATTTATTTTTATCATTAATATTTATTTTTATCATTAATATTTATTTTTATCATTAATATATATTTTTATCATTAATATATATTTTTATCATTAATATTTATTTTTATCATTAATATTTATTTTTATCATTAATATTTATTTTTATCATTAATATTTATTTTTATCATTAATATTTATTTTTTATCATTAATATTTATTTTTATCATTAATATTTATTTTTATCATTAATATTTATTTTTATCATTAATATTTATTTTTATCATTAATATTTATTTTTATCATTAATATTTATTTTTATCATTAATATTTATTTTTATCATTAATATTTATTTTTATCATTAATATTTATTTTTATCATTAATATTTATTTTTATCATTAATATTTATTTTTATCATTATTATTTATTTTTATCATTATTATTTATTTTTATCATTAATATTTATTTTTATCATTAATATTATTTTTATCATTAATATTTATTTTTATCATTAATATTTATTTTTATCATTAATATTTATTTTTATCATTAATATTTATTTTTATCATTATTATTTATTTTTATCATTAATATTTATTTTTATCATTAATATTTATTTTTATCATTATTATTTATTTTTATCATTAATATTTATTTTTATCATTAATATTTATTTTTATCATTAATATTTATTTTTATCATTAATATTTATTTTTATCATTAATATTTATTTTTATCATTATTATTTATTTTTATCATTAATATTTATTTTTATCATTAATATTTATTTTTATCATTATTTATTTTTATCATTATTATTTATTTTTATCATTATTATTTATTTTTATCATTAATATTTATTTTTATCATTAATATTTATTTTTATCATTAATATTTATTTTTATCATTAATATTTATTTTTATCATTAATATTTATTTTTATCATTAATATTTATTTTTATCATTATTATTTATTTTTATCATTATTATTTATTTTTATCATCATTATTTATTTTTATCATCAATATTTATTTTTATCATTAATATTTATTTTTATCATTAATATTTATTTTTATCATTAATATTTATTTTTATCATCAATATTTATTTTTATCATTAATATTTATTTTTATCATTAATATTTATTTTTATCATTAATATTTATTTTTATCATTAATATTTATTTTTATCATTAATATTTATTTTTATCATTAATATTTATTTTTATCATTAATATTTATTTTTATCATTAATATTTATTTTTATCATTAATATTTATTTTTATCATTAATATTTATTTTTATCATTAATATTTATTTTTATCATTATTATTTATTTTTATCATCATTATTTATTTTTATCATCATTATTTATTTTTATCATCATTATTTATTTTTATCATCAATATTTATTTTTATCATCAATATTTATTTTTATCATCAATATTTATTTTTATCATCAATATTTATTTTTATCATTATTATATATTTTTATCATTAATATTTATTTTTTATCATTAATATTTATTTTTTATCATTATTATTTATTTTTATCATTAATATTTATTTTTATCATTAATATTTATTTATATCATTAATATTTATTTTTATCATTGATATTTATTTTTATCATTAATATTTATTTTTATCATTATTATTTATTTTTATCATCATTATTTATTTTTATCATCATTATTTATTTTTATCATCATTATTTATTTTTATCATCAATATTTATTTTTATCATTAATATTTATTTTTATCATTAATATTTATTTTTATCATTATTATTTATTTTGTATCATTATTATTTATTTGTATCATTATTATTTATTTTTATCATTAATATTTATTTTTATCATTATTATTTATTTGTATCATTATATTTATTTGTATCATTATTATTTATTTGTATCATTAATATTTATTTGTATCATTAATATTTATTTGTATCATTAATATTTATTTGTATCATTAATATTTATTTGTATCATTAATAGCCTTCACCCTTACTATCCTGTATCCTTCACTCTAGACTAGATAGTGTACTCACAAACAGCCTCGTAAGGGCCAGCAGGCCTGTTGCTGTTTGTTCTTCCTCTGTGTTCCTATGTGTTCCTCCTCCAAGGGTAAATGTTACGTTTAGCCTCGACTGGAAAAGAGGAAAATGAAAAGAAAAATGGTTATTATCAGTAACATTTTCAAGGAAGACTGAAGGAAAACAGATGTGAGGGCAAGGAACGAGTAAGAGGCGAAGAGAGAGAGAGAGAGAGAGAGAGAGAGAGAGAGAGAGAGAGAGAGAGAGAGAGAGAGAGAGAGAGAGAGAGAGAGAGAGAGAGAGAGAGAGAGAGAGAGAGAGAGAGAATAAATGAGTAAATATAAGTAAATAAAAGATAAAAGTTCAGTCTATGGTCATGAGTAAACAAATTCTCGTCATGGAAGGTCATTTTACTCAGACAATGACCTGACTTGACCTGACTTGACCTGACCTTCCTCCTTTCTTCCTCACCAGACACGCCCACCGCCGCCCTGACCCTCAAACACCACCAGTATGGGATGGTAAGGACGTGTCACACTTACACGTCACACCTGACTTCACATGACATGACCTGACCTGACCTAGCTGGAGGACGCGACGCTCTGGCTCTTGTTTTGACTCACTGCTGAAGGACTGAAGGACGAAGAGATGTAAGTACATGATTTTTTTGTTTTGTTTTTAACTGACCTGTTTTTTTCTTTTTTTTTTTTTTTTTGCTGTGACCTAACTAATTGTGACTAATGCTGTGACCAATACTGTGATCAAACTTTTGCTGTGATCTAATTTTTCTTTTTTATTGTGACAACTTTTTTTTATTTTTTTTATTACAGCAGTTAATAACAGACTTACATTAATCCAGTCTGTCGTTTCGAAAAAAACACAACATATACTTAGTGGGTGTCGAATTTTTATTTATTTATTTCGCAATACAAGACTTGAAAGGAACATCAAAATACATATACGAAAAACCCACAAAATTCAAGACTATTAAGAGACATAATAAAAGGTTTCAAGTTGCGTACAAGGACCAGTTTAGTTCCTGAGTTAACCTGTTGTTTCCTCCTTCAACTGTATTATTAGACTTGTTTTTCATGTTTCTCTAAGCTACTTGTATGTTTGCTTGTGTCACTCGTCTTACTTGTGTTCTTATCTAAATGGTTTGACTTGGAAGTTTACGTATTCTGAGCATTACTTTTGTTCTTAAAATGTATTGATAAATGACACTTTCAGTCAGATAAGAAAAATTTGAAAAAAGGAAATTGCAGCTTTGTCAGGGATACTATAGGATAGACGAATATTGCACCATACACCAGGCAGGGAGATTGCAATATTCAACCAAAGGAAATTATTGTTTTATGCACAAAACATGTATTACTGATATAGTGAACTTGAAATGCTTCCTTTCTTTAATGAAGCTTTACTAAATGTAACGTGATATACTCCTAATATACTCTTTAAATATTCTTAAACACTTTATCTCTCTCTCTCTCTCTCTCTCTCTCTCTCTCTCTCTCTCTCTCTCTCTCTCTCTCTCTCTCTCTCTCTCTCTCTCTCTCTCTCTCTCTCTCTCTCTCTCTCTCTCTCTCTCTCCCCCCCCACTGTCTCCCCATGAAGGACGTTAAGCCCCTCTTTCATTGGTGGTGACTTTCACCTTTAATCCCCAGATGTTCCTTGTTTTATTTCACAATCATCCATTTTTGTGCACGAGACACGACTCTGCAAGGCTCTTAGGGGGACGCCTGACAAGGGTACACAGATAGACAGAGATAAGTGTGTAGATGGACAGGCAGACAGACAAACAAATAGACAGAAATAAGTAGATAGAAGAACAGACAGACAGTTAGATAAATATATAGAAAAACAGTGTGATAGACAGAAATAGTGTGACAGATAGACAGACAGACAGGTAAAGAGCCTCGAACCACCGCTGAAGAAAGGCATTGAGTGAAAGGTGATCAAATTTTTCTCAAGTAAATCAATATTAACTGTTGTTCAAACCTTTCACGTCACTTGCATTTGTTCCAACACGTGAAGAGAACCATCCACTCATGTGTCTGTACTGACTAAAAATACATCCTTCAATAATCTGAGTAAAAGAGGAAAGAATAGTGGAATGATAAAGTAATGATTGTGTTCCCTCACCTGTACCTACGAGTCTTTCTACAGGTAATCAGTCGTTACCTGTTACCTTCCTTTGATGTTACCTGTAGGACTCATAGACACCAGATGGATGGATAGGTAGCAAAGATGGCGTGACATTGGTGATTTTACAAAAGATCTCACATTTTGGTCCATCAGTCATTTTTATAAGGGCGAATTTCATGGTTTTGCTGATCAATGAGTGGTTATTTAACGTACTATTTATATATATTATGATTTGTTATGATTTTTTCAAGGGAGGTAGAACAGAGAGACTGTATGTGAAACTATTACGAAACATTACCATCAAGATGAGGAACAAATAGTGAGGTGTTTTTTGCAAAGTCATGACGGGATTTTATTGAAGTGAGGACAAAGGAGAGGGAGGGAGGGAGGGAGGGAGGGAGGGAGGGAGGGAAGAAAAACGGTAGGAGAGGAAGGAAGAGAGGCATCAGCTGGACGATGAGAGTATAAAGAAACAATGAAAACGTACATCAAAAAAGTTTTATTGCAACTGCTTAGCATGGAATAAATATACTGTGTGTGTACTGTGTGTGTGTGTGTGTGTGTGTGTGTATGTGTGTGTATGTGTGTGTGTATGTGTGTGTGTGTGTAAAAGCGTGCAGGCCGACCAGCGGCGGGGATGTGGCTTCACCCTCGCCGGAGTGACCCAACGCCATCCACTCCCTTACAAAAACCATCCCCTGCAGACGATGCCGCGTGTGAACCATGTGGAGGAGTAGTAGATGGAGTAGGTGGAGTAAGGGTGATGTGACACGGGTGATGTGGGTGAAGAAGCCATACGGGTGTTACCTCCGTGTACCGTCAACCTGGACGGTACACGGGGAAGAGTCATCGCTAGTTAAGTAAGTAAGTGTATCCATGTGTTTTTGCCGCTACTGTAAAGGTGTGTAAACGCTCAGCCCAGCCTCAGGTGTACTTCATTAACGAGTCAACCTGAAGCCGAATTGATCCCAGGTGACTCCGGAGGCGCGCTGCTGCTCGGCGAAACGGATCTGTTCAATGGCGTGGGCGGGGAGAGGGTGTGGGGTTGGGATGAGGTTGGAGATTGGCTGGTAACCGCCCTCATCAGCCACGTACTGAACCTCAGCGATGGTGCCGTCATCAAGAGGGAACCTGAAGGGAGACAGATGGCGTGAGGAAATGGACGGAGATGATAGATAGAAGTGAAGGGAATGCGCGTGTGTTTGTGTGTGTGAGAGGGGAAGGGAAGTGAGATGAAAGGGGATATGTATGGGTAGTGAGAAGTATAGGGTAAAAGAGGAATTGAATGAGAAAATGGGTGTATAGGATAATGAAGAGAAGTGTGGGATAAGAAGAGAGAAGAGAGAAGGTGTGATGAGAGAGAGAGAAAGAAAAGAGAAATGGTTGATAAGGGAACAATTGAAAGGAGAGATGAATAGATTAATAATTGATAAGAGGTAATTAAGAAAGTAAGAAGAAATAGTGAGGGACGGAGAGATAAGAAGAATACGAGAGAGAGAGAGAGAGAGAGAGAGAGAGAGAGAGAGAGAGAGAGAGAGAGAGAGAGAGAGAGAGAGAGAGAGAGAGAGAGAGAATGAGAATAATGTAAGAAAAGAAGAGCATCACACAGAGGAGGAAGTGGAGGTGACAGCAACAGACAGATGGGAGAATAAAATCGGAGAGGAGGGAAGGGAAGGGAAGGAAGGGAATGAAAGGCGGGGAGGGAAAGGTTTGCAGCAAGGTAATGGGGGTCGCAGTAAATGAGAGATAGTCCCCCCCCCCCCACTCCAACTCTCCCCCTACTCAAAAAAAAAAAAGATTTATGTTCCGGAGTGAAAGTTAATTTTTGTACTCCGAAAATCTCACATTTCCTGTTTGGGCCACGTATGCACCTCTTCCACTCACGCTGAATCTCCCCTTTTGACACGCTACATAAAGGTGGGATTGGGCAGCTCCATCCAGTTACTTCCTATCTTATGAAGAAAGTAAAAAAATCATCCCTGGGCGAATGATGCACCTAGGGAGGGGAAGATAAGGGGGGGGAGGGGATGCAGGTCACGGCGTGGAGACCAACTCGCCTTTCACTAGACAACGATGCGAGTAAATGATGGGAATAAGAATTGTGTTTATGTACATTCTTATTGCGTCGCCGATAGCATGACAAAAGGATTGATTGATGGATCCATGAGTCGGATGGATCGCTGAGGATGATTCCCCAAGAAGGAGCGACGTGGTTGTGTTGCTTTTAACGAGGAAGACAATGACAAGCTTTGTGTTGCCATTAGGGTGATGCTGAAGGCTTTTGAGTTGATGGGAGGAGGTAGTGTATGCTACAGTATCTATTATGCAAGTCAGCAAGAATTTGTTATTATTTGCACCTAACACTCACCTAAAGAATCCTTGGATGTTGCTTTGCCCCTTGGAGCCTGGAGTTCCCACGGCGTTCGTCAGGATGCCATTCTCAGTCTCAAACTCGTAGCGGAAGTTGCCGTCGCCGTAGTCCTCCCTCTCGTCCCGCAGGATGGCGATGGGGCGGTAGTCAGGCCTGTATTCCTCCTGGAACTGAGGGGCGGCAGTGGCGAGGGCGGCCAGGCAGGCGAAGATGATCTGGATGGGACGCGGAAGTTAAACACGGAAGAAACACCTGTTATCGTTAGCCTGGCTGAGCTTCATCTATCTCGCTCAGCGGCAGACGAGGCTGACAAATAGGGTTAAACTCCTTCCTGTCTGACATAAGATTTATGACTTAACTCTCCTATATTATTAAATTACCTCGCTTGACTGTTGACATATTGTTGAATTAATTAAAACATATAATTATTCAGCTGACGCCTACAAATTCTAAACTATACAAAGTAACAAGTTGATGTCAGAAAAATAGTGTAATTATTATGTATGGGAAGTGACTATCTGCTTGTAACATGAACTGCTGAAGTAGAAACTCCCAATCACTCTGTGGTGATCTGTTGACTCTCTTAGGCTTTTCAGCAAACCGCAGCTCTTTGTACGTTGCCGTTCCTGAGTGTGTGTGGGAACCGTCGGGGTGAATGTGTGTGTGGTGTGCGGCGTTACAACGAGCACCCTGCTGTCAGGCTTCCTGCAGTCTGATTTTGCAAAGCCCGACACTCATGACAGCCTGGAGGACCAGACTTAGTTGATGCTCTTGATGCACCTTGATTGACGGAGCTGGTGGGGGCTCCCAGGGTGCCAAGTATCAGTGTCTTGTGGCTGTGCCGACCGAGGTTAACCTCCAGGCACACTGTAGCATGACTCTGTGAGGTCTTTCAGGATCTCGGAGTCCCCAGAATTGCTTGAGAACCTGGTAGTGTCTTGGACCTCAGAGGCTCCAATAGCACTTAGTGACCTGGAAGTGTCCAGGAACTCAATAGTAAGTCCTTTGACCCACGCCAAGCACTAGCAACCATCTTGAGTTGGAAGGAGGCAAGAGCCAAACGAATGAAGCACTGAACGCGTTAACTGAAGCTCCTGCTGGAGGCGTCGGCGGCGTTGGTGTTGGTGGTGTTGGTGTTGCAGTACTCACGAGCTTCATGACTGGAGGAGTGGAGGAGGTGTTCGTGGTACGGGAGAACGAAGAGGACGATGTCTCAAGAGAGTGGCTGTTCAGCTTTTATACCCAACTCGAGGTCGGGATGGTCTCGCCTTACAGTGCTCTTTTTGCGCCGCTTCTCAGTGTCCGCTCCCGCCTGTTTGGGGGTCGAGGGGTCGTACCGGATATGCCAAGGGTCGTGCGAGTGGCGTCTGGGGAGCTGGGGCGACCTCATCGCCGCGATTGGGCGGGGGATGTAAGAGTAGGCGGGGGAAGGCGGGGCTCCAATAGGAAATTGCCCGTGGGATAGTGTATGGAGGGAGCCTCATCCCCGCGAGCCATGGTCATCACATCATTAGTATATTAAGAAGCGACGCATCACCCCGACAATCACTGATATCAAGCTGTAAACCGTAACTTTCCCACGGTCACAGATGCAGATCCCCATGAACTCCTTTCACCCCGATTGGAAGAAGGGCGTCCTGTGTGAGGAAGTGCCAGACACCAATCAATGCACAGTGCCACGGAGCAACACGCAGAACCACATAATAAATTTTACTCTATCAATACCGTAATAATACTTTCTCACTAATGAAGAGCCCTCGACAGGTGGGAGGTCACGTGAATCAAAGGAGGG
>JAPQNM010000040.1:3871671-3874171 GCA_029783475.1 Metacarcinus magister
TTAACCTATCATTAAATACCCTGAACAATTATAGTATTGAGGCTTCATATGATGGACTTGACGAGAATGGTTTTAAGAGGCTTCAAAAATCGGGCTTCACAAGGCTTCACAAGATGGCTTTCATGAGGCTTTACAAGATTGGCTTCACGAGGCTTTACAAAATTGGCTTCGTGAGGCTTTACAAGATTAGCTTCACGAGGCTTCATAAGATGGTCTTCATGAGGCTTCACAGAATAGGCTTCACAGGATCCCGAACACAACCTTCCAGCAGCCTCCCTGGAAGGTTCCTTTTCTCTTGGCGTCCCGTTATCCAATCTGGAATCTTCGGCGTCCAGGTCAGTGAGGTCAAGTGAGGTCAAATTGGTAAAGGATGTGACCCTCGTTGTGAGAATTGGTGTCATGTAATGGTTGTTGTATTAATCTTGCTTGACCCAATTCTTCTCGTTTACTGGATTTTTCATTTTTCATTTTTCAATCTTCACTTGTGGAACGTAAATACAGGAAGGTTTTGGAATTACTGATGTGTTGATAATAAAAATATAAAAAAAAAAGGAAAATGCATTGCTAACTGATTAGATTTTTTTTCTTCCCTTTCATTTTGTTATTATCATATATATTTTTGTTTCCATTTTTTTTAATATGGTTTGTACTTAACCTCATTCCTATTACGCCATTGTTTTCATCCTTTATTTCTACATATTTATACACTCGTTGCTGATGGAAAAATAAAATGGCGGACGCAAGAAGACAAAAAAAGAGAGACAGAAAAAAAAGAGAGAGAGATAAGCATGTCTCTCTGATGTCATCTCTCGTTTTCTTTCCAGTGGTAGGCGTGCGCAAAATAAAGGGACGTGGTAATCAACTTGGTAACAGGATGGGCAGGTGAGTCTCTGCCCTTCCATCCTCCACCCACCCGGACACTGGTACTCGTTTCGTGGGCATCCGTGCTATGTGTCGTGCTTGCTGTTCATCCCTTGTTTTTACTCCTCGTCGTTCTAGTCCTCGTCTTCCTTCACCACCTCGTTGTAGTCTCCTCCTCGTCCCAAGTCCTTTTCCTCGTCCTAGCTCTCCTCTCTGTCCTTATCTTTATCATTGCTGTTGTCCTCCTCCTCCTCTTCTTATCCTTATCCTCCTAATCATCATCATCATCAGCATTAATCAATAAGTCAATGCTAAAGGACAAAGGTAACTCAGCTTTCTCCTCTCACCTCCATCTCTTGTTCATCTCACGTCAGCTGAGGACAAACCCTAATAGGTAAACAACAGGGATATGCACAGTCACGCTGGATGACAAGGCAGGGACGCGTGTGTGTGTGTGTGTGAGGGCGAAGGGGCGTGGGAGTGCATAGGTCCTGTCAATAGAGGCAAGGCGTGACCCCCCCCACCCCCCCCGCCCTGAGGAGTGAGAGGCAGCGTGTCCTATTATCGAAATGACCCGAAAAGTGGATGTGGTTTAGTAACACTCCAGCTTCTAACAATCTGTGGGTCGTAAAGTGACTGAGAATAATAGGAGAGAATGGAGGAGGGAAGGGAAATAATAGGATGGGTAGGGGTAAGGGAAGAGAAAAAGAGAATTAATGATCAAGATGGTAAGAGGGAATGATGGATTAATGAGAATAGAATGAAGGAGGAGGAGAAAGGAAAGGAAAGAAGCCATGATAAGGGGGTTGGCACGAGGGAGATAAGGTATAGCGGAAGGCTGCAAGAAGGAAGATGAAGGAAAGGGAAGAAGTGATGATAAAGGGTTGGCATGAGGGTGATATAAAGAATGAAAAAGAGTGGAAGGCTACAAGGAGAAGAATTACCAAACAGGGAAGGAAGGGAGGTAAAAAGGGAGGAAAAAAACTACATACCGAGAAGGGAGGAAAGGAGGAAGAGGTAACAAAGGACAAAAACTAACTAATAACCAAAGGAGGGAAAAGGGGTTAGAGAAAATAAGGTGAAAAAGATGAGGAAAATGAGACAGAGAGATGATGATGATAACGGCGAAAGAGTCAACACAAAGGAAGATGAAGAGGAAGAGAAGAGAAGGACGAACAAAGAAGGAAGGTTGGGAAGAGGTAACCAAAAGAGAGAAAGAGAGAAAATGAGAGAAAGAGAAATAGTAAGGAATGTAGTAAGTTAACTGAATAGTGTTGAAGGCTAAGGAAGAGGCGTGGGAACAATAAAATGTGGAGGAGGAGGAGGAGGAGGAGAAGGAGGAGAAGGAGGAGAAGGAGAAGGAGGAGGAGGAGGAGGAGGAAGAGGCAAGGTCGTGAGGGAAGAAGAGGAGAACGCGAGTGCTTCCTGTATGGAGGTGAAGGGTGGTGAGGGCGAAGGAGGAGGAGGAGGAGGAGGGATAAGGTCAAAAGAAGGACTCAAGGTGACATTCTACCTGTAAAATCCGGGTGATGGAAATGTTATGTCATCATCACCCACCCACGCACTGGCGATTTGCAGGCATCCACTTTTTCATCCAGTTTTTCATCCATTTTGCCTCCCTCCTTCCTTCCTTCCTTCC
>JAPQNM010000040.1:3879171-3881671 GCA_029783475.1 Metacarcinus magister
GACGCTGTCCTCAAGAAGCGTTGGACTGCAAGGGAGGGATGCCCACTTTCCTGTGATGAGTTTCGTTTTCCCCTTCCAGTTACTTGTCATTATCAAGACGTGTCTAAAATTCAGTTAATCTTTTAGGATTTACTGGTATTATTTTTTTATTGTGAAACTGACACTGATTCATCATGATATTTCGATTTACCTAATGATGTACCCATGAATAAAAGTCCTTCGCTGGCAAGAATATGTGACAGGTCAGGGATGCCTTACTTATTACGGAGATCGCGTACGAGACGTGTGGCTGCTCGTTGAACCTTGTAATACAAATGTTGCCTTGAACGGCGATGAAGTGTGTTCACAACAGTTATATGGCGGCTTCTTTTCGATATTGATTATATTTTGATGCAATGCCAATCAAGAACTGAGCCTTCCACACAAAGGTAATAATATAAAAAAAATTATATTCCTGCGACCCTTCCTTAATTATTTACCTCGGTAGGAAAAGCCATACTTAATAACCTAATTAAAGCCGGTGACCACAATAGATTTGGCCATTAGTTTAATATTATTTTTTTCCGGTCGCATGACTTTCCTTCATTTTACTTCCCTTTCTCGTCCTGCTGAACAAAACGCGGCCAGACTCAACCCATTATCTAACCTACGTGCGTTCCCCTTAAGCTCTTCACCCATTAACCACCATCCCTCTGCTCCCTCGCCTCCCCATCACTCCCTTTCATCCCTTCCGCTCATTAAGCTTCATTTTACTCCTCAATTATTCCTTCCACTCGATGCATCCTTTCTTATCCACTCACCTGTTCCTCTCTCTCACCAACTCCCTTTCTACTCCTCTCCTGCCCCGCCCTCTTCCTCAATACTGGAGGCTTTACAAACACAACACTGAAACCTTTGCTCCGAGACACCCACTCTCTCACCTCAGATTACAGCGGTACACAGGAACATCTGAAGTCGCGGCACATGTTGAATATAAGAGTTAAGGTTTTAGGCAGACTGAACACAAACGAGAGAAATACAACTCCTGTCCTCTTGCCAAATATAGGCGGGTTGCTGTGTCCTTTTCTTCCTTCTTCTTGCGTGTGTGTGTGTGTGTGTGTGTGTGTGTGTGTGTGTGTGTATGTGTGTGTGTGTGTGTGTGTGTGTGTGTGTGTGTGTGTGTGTGTGTGTGTGTGTTAGCTTAACCTGGCAAGCACAAGGGTCGCCTGTGTGAGTTGTGTTTGGTGACTGGTAAGTGAAATGTGCTTCTTGTTTGCACTTTGATGGATGACTTTGGCGAATGAGGAGGAGGAGGAGGAGGAGGAGGAGGTGTGTTTGCCTTAACTTGTGTGCGAAGTGACTGTTTTAAGGTAAATGTTTGGAAATGATTCTTGGTGGTTTTGATCTATGGCTTTGAAGAGTCGTGTTTATTTATGTTTTTTTTTTATTTTTTTAATTCTATTGGGTGCTTTCCTTTTCGTTCTTTCTTTCTATTTTTTTTTTCTCTCCTCTGTCTCTCTTTCTTCCCACTTTGTTATCTATGTTAGTTACACACACACATAGCAATCTGCAAGAGTAATTATGGTTGTATTGATGCTTGAAATTCTTTATTGTTCATGTGTTCGATCGAGGGTATTGTGTCCACAGGCAGTGTATCTTATCGTAGGTTGGTAAATATTCTCAGCCCCTTCTTGTGTAATCCTTGTTCTAGGCGACGAGTTGTTCTTCTACTTGAACGTCGACGGTCTGCTGAGGCTGCTGCTCGGTCAAACGAAGGTCGACGGTCTGCTGAGGCTGCTGCTCGGCTAAACGAAGCTCGACGGTCTGCTGAGGCTGCTGCTCGGTCAAACGAAGGTCGATGCTCTGCTGAGGCTGCTGCTCGGCTAAACGAAGCTGCTCCTCGGCAAAACGAATCTGTTCGAGGGCGTGGGCGGGGAGTGGGTGGGCAGTAGGGATCAGAGGAGACTCAGCGCGGTAACCATTCTCATCGGCGAAGAAGCGGACCTCGGCGGTGGTGCCGTCAGGAAGGATGAACCTGAGGAAGTGACAACAAGGTAGTGAGCAGCACCAAGTGTCTGTAGTTCACACAACAGAAGGTATATCAGAAGACTCACCTGTAAGATCCTTGCATGTTGCTCTGACCCCCAGCTCCAGGAGAACCGGACACTTCCATGGCGATGCCGTTCTCGGCCTCAAAGGCATAGTTGAAGTTGCCGTCGCCGGAGTCCGATCGTTCGTCAATGAGGATTTTTACGGGCCTTTCCTCCGTCTGCAGCTGGGGAGCGGCAGCGGCGGCGGCGACCAGGCAGGCGAGGAGTACCTGAGGGAAGAAGAACAGTGTGAGACGCGGCTGTGTTCCTTCCGCTGCATAAGACAGGACTGAGCGCCGGCAGGGATGAGGCGGGGAAGTGTCCCTGCCAATTTACGATGTTATCAGTTATGAGTACACAAAAATGTGATCGAACTGGTCAACAAAATAATGTATCTGGTTATCGATCAACTTTTTCATTGAAGTGACCTT
>JAPQNM010000040.1:3894717-3897217 GCA_029783475.1 Metacarcinus magister
ATCTTGCTTCTTCTCCTTCACTTCCCCTCACTGTTGTCATTCAGCCCAGAGTTATACCTCAGACACGGACACCATGGTAGGGCGGGGTGGGGTGGGGCGGGGCGGGGCCGGGCGGGGTGGAAGCATTTCCCGTCTCAGTAAGGAAACCAAAAAGCTTGGACCGCGTGGCTCTGGACGCTCAAACAGACGCTCCTGCAATGGTTAACCTCCGAGTCTGCTTTTAATAAACCTTTGAAATATTCTCTGGTGCTCAATTACGGCTGTTATTTTTTTTTCTTGATCATTAACATCTTCTTCTTCGTCTTCTTTTTATTATTATTTTTTTAAGTAGAGTAATACCTCACTCCTCCCATGTCCCTTCCACCTCCACCCCTACGTTCCATCCTACTCCACGACCTGTGATGACTCGCACGGAGCCTGTGTTGTCGTGCCCTTTGGTGGTGCAGTGGTAGTAGTAATAATAGTTGGTGAGGCGGTAGTACAGTGGTCAGCGTTCGGGTATGTGAACCTAGGATCCCGGGTTCGATTCCCCGATATCCGCTGGTCACTTGTCATTATTAGACCACACACACACACACTCTCTCTCTCTCTCTCTCTCTCTCTCTCTCTCTCTATATATATATATATATATATATATATATATATATATATATATTTCTTTTTCACTCTTATTGTTATTGCAATGTTTTCGTGTTCCGTTACTCAATATATCTGGTCACGGGGTTACAGAACACTGTTTAAGTTTTCTTCAAAATAATTAAAAAATTAACATAAGTTCGTTACTTGTTTGACTTGTCAATTCATCAAAATCGCTTCCATTTCATAACATAGTTACATCCAATAGCATACACATATTTATCTCATAATTATTTTCCCCTGGAGCAATAACATCCTTTCATAATTATTTTCCGTGGAGCGAATAACACAATTCCTACATAAAATAATATATATTAACTTAACATCCTATGAGCTGATGAAAGACTGCAAAACGAATGGTACAGAGCTATCACTTACCTTACTCAGAGACTTCATGTTGGGCTGAGGGTTTTGTTCACTTCACAAATGATTGGAAGGCAGGAGTCAACATGCTTTCCTAATAAGTATAAGTCCAACCTGCTTATATACACAATTCAGTCACTGTCACAGATTCCAAACGTCACTAGTTCTCCCTATTCCATAGAGACTATTTCCCTTTAACTATATTCCTGACAGTAGTAGAATTGATGCCAGCCTCCATCAGTTCTAATCTATTTCCGCCGGATGTTTATCACAACAACATACAACTAAAAGTATTTGGACGTGTCACCTAATCTCGAGAACGATTAGCTGTATCTCGCTAATAGTTGTCTGGCTGTCTGTCCTGTCCTGTTTCCGGTCACGACATAGTGACTGTATTGCTCTATTTTTTCTTGTGTTTTACACTTTGAAACTATTTTTTCACCTGTTTTACTTCCTCCCAAGATACATCGAAAGATTATTGATTTATCCAAAAAATAATAAAAAATGAAGGAGTATACAGTAGAGCCCAAGTACCTCCGACGCCGACGCTGATATTCCTGCTTTTTCCTTTACCTTTGCCATTAACCTTTGAATGATGGAAGTACAGTGGTCAGCGTTCGGGCATGCGAACCTACGGTCCCAGGTTCGATCACCCGATATCCGCTGGCCAATTTTCTATCTTTGATATTACCGCCAAGTGGCCAAAGATTACCCAAATTGCTGCCATACTGTCCTCAGACGGGACTTACAATGTTATATGCATTTGAGGCTGTAGCAGCAATAACCTCTCTCGTTCTCAACATACTCAAGAGAGAACGTAAACATTCGAGGCGTCACTATAAAAAAAAAAATCTTAACCTACACCAAATAACGGGCTGAGGTAATCTAAACTAGCCTCCATGAAGCCTACTGGCGCCAACAGTTTGTGATATAGAAAAAAAAGATACTTTGGGCATTGAGTCATGTTGGTGAAGTTTTGCTAAGTTCTACTTTTTAACAGAATTATGAATAAAAAAAAAAACAACTGTAGGTCGGCGGCCAGCTTCGTGTTGGTCGCGCTGAAGGTGGCGCCCAAGATAACGTACTGCTGCAGCTGTTGGTTGGCAGGGTACTGGTGCATCCACCCGTGATCCGAAGTAAATGAGAATCGCATCTCTACCTGAACAACAGTTGCAGTACAAGTCCTTCTGGTGTGCGTCTATTTCACTGGTTCGCATTTGATATAATCATACGATTTTGAGTAAGCAATGCGAACATCTGTGAAACTTATGTCTATGAAATGAACCTTTCCGATAATTAAGGGATTCATGGTGTAGAGTGACTCAGACTGATGGGGGGCTGCAGCTGTTGGTTGTCGGGGTACTGAAGTAAACGAGAATCGCATCTCTACCTGAACAACAGTTGCAGTATGAGGCCTTCTGGTCTGTGTCTACTTCAATAGTTCCCATTTGATATGAAAATACGATTTAGAATAAACAATATGAACACCTATTAAACTTAT
>JAPQNM010000040.1:3902217-3909717 GCA_029783475.1 Metacarcinus magister
CCGCCCTCGCTCCACGCCCAACACCCTGCGACCTGACCTTTCCTTACCCTTGTCTAGGAGTACCGAGGAGCAGCGTGCACGACATCACCTTTACGTACAGGAAGAATAAGTACAGTGACGTGTCTGCCCTTCAGAAGACCTCAAGGAAAGCTGTGTCCTTACCTCCGTTCAGATTGCGGCAAGTATCCTTTCGTTAAGCCAACCAGCGTCACCTATTTAACGTAACACACACAGGCATACACACAGGCATACACACCCACAGGAGGAGTATACCCACCCTCGCAGTGTAATGTAGGAAGTCTCCGTCGGTAGTTGTCTTTAACCCATGCCTGTTGGTGCCCTTGGTGTTCATGGTGGAGAGTCAGTCAAGATCATACCCCGAGAACCGGCCATCCAGACGACGTGTAGAATACCTCAGGCGTCAAGGACAGGAAGGGACGCGGTGTTAAGACCTCAAGAATGTCCCTGAAGAGTCTTTACCCAAGTGGTGGTGACGTGTGTGCACCCTCAGTAGGTATCACCACCACCACCACCACCATCATCACTCTTCCATGCTGCCCTGCCACCACTCACAGCCTTTGATTATCTTAGTAATACACTGTTCTCTCTTTATGTTTCATGTTATGGAAAGGACCAACACGTGTTTTGATGTGTGTTTGCTGTCCACTTGTTTGTGAACGGAGGATTATGATTGAAGTAAAGATATTCTTTATGGGATTAATGTGCCTTTAAAGGAGAGAAGGAAGGAGAGAGATAATAAAAAAAGAACAAAAAAAAAGAAAGAAAAGAGAAAGAAACTGAGAAAACATTTATGGAGTCCTCAATTCAGTCTTTCTCTTAGATGTAGGATAAACCTGATTTTACTGCTTTGTTGGCATCCCTTCCTGCTGCGTCCCTTGGTGGCCGCCGCCCCGAGGGAGGCAACCTTCCATCAACCTCATGAGCCGCGGCACAGAGCGCATCTTTTGATTCTGATCAACTCTTGCCTCAATACTACACCTTTGTTAAGATAAATATGTTGCCAGTTTTCGTAAACCATGACATGCGAAGAGGCTAACAGATAAAAACAGAAGTTTCTTAGGATCATATTCAGAATTTCAACCTTTACCATTCTGTTATCTGTCATTGCGAAGGGAACTGATCCGCACAGGGGCGGATAGAAAGTCTTGAAAATCATTTGCTTGAAATTTTATTGATAAAATGTAATGCATTGTAAAAGATGAAGAGCGAAGATGCCCGGAAAATCTGGGCTCGAAGGTAAAACAGAAGCGTGGCTTGGGTCATGGTAATCTTATTTCCTCTCGAAGGTGATGCCAGCGGCGCGCTGCTCCTCGGCGACGCGGAGCTGTTCAATGGCGTGGAGGGGGAGAGGGTGGGGTGTGGGCAGCAGTGGAGATTCAGGGCGGAAACCATTCTCGTCAGCGACGTAGGTGACGACAGCGATGGTGCCGTCAGGAAGGGTGAAGCTGCAGGAAGATAGGAAGATAATGAAAGTGTCATGTACGGGTACGGCACCAACTGTACCGCTAATGTCATCATATAAATACAACAGCCCCGTCAAGGTAAGCTTGTTGGACAGTTGGTATCGCTGTGGCCTTACCTGTAGGATCCCTGCATGTTGCTCTGTCCCGCGCTGCCTACCACGCCGACTCTCTCATCAGCGATGCCGTTGCTGGTCTCGACACGGTAGTTGAAGCTTCCGTCACCGTTGTCAGTGCGCTCGTCGAGGAGCAAGGTAGCGTCCTGGTCAGGGCGAGGGGCAGCAGCGGCGAAGGCCAGCAGGCAGGCGAATACGGCCTGGTGGGTAGAAGGAGTAGTGAATGGTTAATGTATTCAGTTGGTTGGGTAGGAAGCATTGTAATGATACACGTGTGAAAAGTTAATCAAAAAAAGTGACAATCTTCTGCTGGAATGTCTACATCATTTCATCGTCGTCATCTTGTGTGTTTGTGGCGATGGTTTTCTCCTTACTGATTGACGGCTCTTTCATCACGAAGTTGTTTAGTCAAATATACAATTTCGGGACTTAAAACTTGACACAGTCGACAAGTAATGTCCACCTCGGCGACACAGAAGCTCGACAAAGACTTTCACTTATAATGTTGACGAAACATGAGTTAAAGATTAAACCTAAAACTCAATAGTTGAGTGAATGATTGACGAGAGAGAGAGAGAGAGAGAGAGAGAGAGAGAGAGAGAGAGAGAGAGAGAGAGAGAGAGAGAGAGAGAGAGAGAGAGAGAGAGAGAAAGAAGAAAAAAACTGGTCCCACAATAGACACAAATAAAAGAAAAAAAAAGTTGAAAAATGCAAATTTAAGTAAAATAGCGGCTATAAAGAAAGGGTGATAGGCTGTTACGGGGATGTTTGAGGAATTATAAAAACCTTCGAGTGTCGTAGAAGTGTGTGGAAAGGGACGGAGGGAGGGAGGGAGGGAGGGAAGCTAAGGTAAAGATGAAGGAGGAGGAGACCTGGAAAGTAAATTGACAGAATGACTCTTACGTAGAGAAAGATGATTACTTTTGATTAATGTTCAGGTGTACGTGATGTGAATAATAATATCCAAAAAGATGAAAATACACGTTTTGGTGGCAGGTGACGTGTAAAGGAAGAGATGACTGTAAATTAGCGAGTGTGGCAGTACGTCGCTGTAATAATCTATCTGAGACTGTCTGAAAAGCCGCCATTATATCCCTTAGAGCGAGGGATAAGGGGGCGTGAGGGCGTTGCAGTAAAATTGAACCCCAGTCATGCGACGGAATACATTTCAACTCCTCTTTCTCTCTCTCTCTCTATCTTTTTTCTCTTTTTACCGCTCACCACCACTTGAATCAACACACTGAGCCTCCCTCAGGCCGCTGCTACTTACGAGCTTCATGTTGTCGGTGTGAGGATCAGAAGAAGATGCTGTCTGGTTGTCGGCACCCACCCTTATATACCCGACCGAGGCTCCGGCAAGGTTACTTCTTTTGTATTCATCGTTCTCCCTATCTTGCTTCTTCTCCTCCACTTCCCCTCACTGTTGTCATTCAGCCCAGAGTTATACCTCAGACACGGACACCATGGTAGGGCGGGGTGGGGTATATATATATATATATATATATATATATATATATATATATATATATATATATATATATATATATATATATATATATTTCTTTTTCACTCTTATTGTTATTGCAATGTTTTCGTGTTCCGTTACTCAATATATCTGGTCACGGGGTTACAGAACACTGTTTAAGTTTTCTTCAAAATAATTAAAAAATTAACATAAGTTCGTTACTTGTTTGACTTGTCAATTCATCAAAATCGCTTCCATTTCATAACATAGTTACATCCAATAGCATACACATATTTATCTCATAATTATTTTCCCCTGGAGCAATAACATCCTTTCATAATTATTTTCCGTGGAGCGAATAACACAATTCCTACATAAAATAATATATATTAACTTAACATCCTATGAGCTGATGAAAGACTGCAAAACGAATGGTACAGAGCTATCACTTACCTTACTCAGAGACTTCATGTTGGGCTGAGGGTTTTGTTCACTTCACAAATGATTGGAAGGCAGGAGTCAACATGCTTTCCTAATAAGTATAAGTCCAACCTGCTTATATACACAATTCAGTCACTGTCACAGATTCCAAACGTCACTAGTTCTCCCTATTCCATAGAGACTATTTCCCTTTAACTATATTCCTGACAGTAGTAGAATTGATGCCAGCCTCCATCAGTTCTAATCTATTTCCGCCGGATGTTTATCACAACAACATACAACTAAAAGTATTTGGACGTGTCACCTAATCTCGAGAACGATTAGCTGTATCTCGCTAATAGTTGTCTGGCTGTCTGTCCTGTCCTGTTTCCGGTCACGACATAGTGACTGTATTGCTCTATTTTTTTCTTGTGTTTTACACTTTGAAACTATTTTTTCACCTGTTTTACTTCCTCCCAAGATACATCGAAAGATTATTGATTTATCCAAAAAATAATAAAAAATGAAGGAGTATACAGTAGAGCCCAAGTACCTCCGACGCCGACGCTGATATTCCTGCTTTTTCCTTTACCTTTGCCATTAACCTTTGAATGATGGAAGTACAGTGGTCAGCGTTCGGGTATGCGAACCTAGGGTCCCAGGTTCGATCACCCGATATCCGCTGGCCAATTTTCTATCTTTGGTATTACCGCCGAGTGGCCAAAGATTATCCAAATTGCTGCCATACTGTCCTCAGACGGGACTTACAATGTTATATGCATTTGAGGCTGTAGCAGCAATAGCCTCTCTCGTTCTCAACATACTCAAGAGAGAACGTAAACATTCGAGGCGTCACTATAAAAAAAAAAATCTTAACCTACACCAAATAACGGGCTGAGGTAATCTAAACTAGCCTCCATGAAGCCTACTGGCGCCAACGGTTTGTGATATAGAAAAAAAAGATACTTTGGGCATTGAGTCATGTTGGTGAAGTTTTGCTAAGTTCTACTTTTTAACAGAATTATGAATAAAAAAAAAAACAACAGTAGGTCGGCGGCCAGCTTCGTGTTGGTCGCGCTGAAGGTGGCGCCCAAGATAACGTACTGCTGCAGCTGTTGGTTGGCAGGGTACTGGTGCATCCACCCGTGATCCGAAGTAAATGAGAATCGCATCTCTACCTGAACAACAGTTGCAGTACAAGTCCTTCTGGTGTGCGTCTATTTCACTGGTTCGCATTTGATATAATCATACGATTTTGAGTAAGCAATGCGAACATCTGTGAAACTTATGTCTATGAAATGAACCTTTCCGATAATTAAGGGATTCATGGTGTAGAGTGACTCAGACTGGTGGGGGGCTGCAGCTGTTGGTTGTCGGGGTACTGAAGTAAACGAGAATCGCATCTCTACCTGAACAACAGTTGCAGTATGAGGCCTTCTGGTCTGTGTCTACTTCAATAGTTCCCATTTGATATGAAAATACGATTTAGAATAAACAATATGAACACCTATTAAACTTATGTCTATGAAATTAACCTTGTGTCCCTATATTTCAGATGAGTAGTGTAATGACAGCAATTGATACAATATTAATGTTATTCCCCATCTAGGATGTACCATCATTAGTGGTAGTCTAGTCTAGTCTAGTCTAATATATTATAGTATATTAGTCTAGTCTAGTATAGTATAGTATAATATCCTTCTCTATTTTCATTCTTTACTAAAAAATGTCCATGGCCATGTTTTCTACAAGGTTCATGGTGGTCCTTTCTATCTGTTTTTCTTGCCGGCATGTTGCCGGAGGGAGAGGAGGGTGGGAGATAGTCTTGTTCTGTTATATTCTGTTCTCAAACTCTTAATGTACTTGTAGTAGTATGTAGTCCAGCAGATAACCTAGTTATAGACCAATAGGTCTTCTGGTGTCTGTTCTTATGTATTTCTCTCTCTCTCTCTCTCTCTCTCTCTCTCTCTCTCTCTCTCTCTCTCTCTCTCTCTCTCTCTCTCTCTCTCTCTCTCTCTCTCTCTCTCTCTCTCTCTCTCTCTTTCTCTTTCTCTCTCTTTCTCTCTCTTTTTTTTTCTCTCTCTCTCTCTCTCTCTCTCTCTCTCTCTCTCTCTCTCTCTCTCTCTCTCTCCTCTCTCTCTCTCTCTCTCTCTCTCTCTCTCTCTCTCTCTCTCTGCTCTCTCTCTCTCTCTCTCTCTCTCTCTCTCTCTCTCTCTCTCTCTCTCTCTCTCTCTCTCTCTCTCTCTCTCTCTCTCTCTCTCTCTCTCTCTCTCTCTCTCTCTCTCTCTCTCTCTCTCTCTCACGTTGCGTGTTGTGCCACAATAGGAGTTGGTAATTGGCAGGGATGGGACGGGGAAGAGTCGGAAGGACTTTCGTTTGCTGAGAGTAAGAGAAGAAAAAAAAGTTAAAAAGAAGCTTCATTATAAATATTTTACCTCATCACCATTCCCTTCACTTCTATGGAGCAGTGAGATTGGAACATTGGAACAGTGAGATTGGAGCGGGACAGTGTATTATACCGTTAACTAGCAGAAAAAATGGTGCTGTGAAAAAAAATTAACCAGTAGTGTTTTAATGTCTAAACGTTAAACTGATGAAGCTGTCTGGCTGTTATAGATGGTGGTACTACACAAGCATTAACTGGCAAGCTGTTTTGGTTCTACTTATTAAACACAATGACCCTCCTAAGTAACTCTTCGCCCGTGTTAGTGATGCATTTGCTACCTTGATGATGCGGTGAAATCCTTATGTCGTCTGTAACATGTTCATTTGATCCAGTAGACCACTGACCCACGTATCCATGACTCACCCCATCACTGGAGGCAAGTCTGCTCCTGTTGACATGCTGAAGACACGTTAGAGGGAAAGGACTCGTGTGCTAAGATTGATACCTTTATTTTTGATGTAGATAATGGAAGGTCGTTTTCCATTCCGACGGCGATGATAAACGATATTTTTTTTTTCGAAGACGGACGTCATCAAGCGTGACCTCCTTGCTTCTCATTTTTGGTTTATTATAAAATTCTAACTAAAAACAAGGGCATGTAGAAGCCCAAGTCCAGAGAAAACGTCGAAGTAGTGAAGAACTACGTGGTGTTGGTGAAGACGGCGTTTTGAAAAGTTATCGGTTTTCTAGAAGTTTTCGAGTGACGTTTAACGTTTCAGCCTTCTGCCCTGTTGGTCAAAGGTGATGCCGGACGCATTCTGCTCCTCGCCGATGCGGATCTGTTCCAGGGCGTGGGCAGGGAGAGGGTGAGCCGTGGGGATCAGAGGGGACTCTGCGCGGTAACCGGCCTCGTCAGCGAAGAAGCGGACCTCAGCGACAGTGCCGTCAGGGAGGGTGAACCTGTGGAAAAGAAACAACACGGTGGTGAGAGGCGCCAACACGAAGGCAAGACTGAGTGGTGTCTGTCACAATGGTCCACACGACACCAGGTGAGAAGACTCCCTCACCTATAGACACCCTGGATGTTGCTCTGGCCATTGGCTCCAGGGGTGCCGGACACTTCCATGGCGATGCCGTTCTCAGTCTCAAAGTTGTAGTTGAAGTTACCATCGCCGGAGTCTGATCGCTCGTCAACTAGGATTGCGATGGGTTCCTGCTCCAGCTGGGGAGCGGCGGCCGCGGCGGCGAACAGACAGGCGAGGACGACCTGTAGGAGGAAAGACACAGTAAGACTCGGTTGTGTTCCTCTCGCTGTAGGAAGAACGTGGTACAGGCGTGACGGAGAGAAGGAAGTATTGACGTGATCATTACTGGAGATTAATGATCATAATTGAGTGATAATTTAGCAATGTTTAAATTTCTTCTGAGAGCAATAATTCGAAACCATGTGATATAAACGGTAAAAATAATAGTTTATAGTTTACAAGAATAGATTGGTTTTATATCTGCTAATGCAACTATAGATTCTATAAAAAAAAAACTGTGTATCTGCCATGTTTTGTATGAATCAACTCTGAACGGTGAAGTCTTGTGGCACACACACTTATTTGGTAATAATCGACACACACACAC
>JAPQNM010000040.1:3912217-3917217 GCA_029783475.1 Metacarcinus magister
TGTTTCATGTTATGGAAAGGACCAACACGTGTTTTGATGTGTGTTTGCTGTCCACTTGTTTGTGAACGGAGGATTATGATTGAAGTAAAGATATTCTTTATGGGATTAATGTGCCTTTAAAGGAGAGAAGGAAGGAGAGAGATAATAAAAAAAGAACAAAAAAAAAGAAAGAAAAGAGAAAGAAACTGAGAAAACATTTATGGAGTCCTCAATTCAGTCTTTCTCTTAGATGTAGGATAAACCTGATTTTACTGCTTTGTTGGCATCCCTTCCTGCTGCGTCCCTTGGTGGCCGCCGCCCCGAGGGAGGCAACCTTCCATCAACCTCATGAGCCGCGGCACAGAGCGCATCTTTTGATTCTGATCAACTCTTGCCTCAATACTACACCTTTGTTAAGATAAATATGTTGCCAGTTTTCGTAAACCATGACATGCGAAGAGGCTAACAGATAAAAACAGAAGTTTCTTAGGATCATATTCAGAATTTCAACCTTTACCATTCTGTTATCTGTCATTGCGAAGGGAACTGATCCGCACAGGGGCGGATAGAAAGTCTTGAAAATCATTTGCTTGAAATTTTATTGATAAAATGTAATGCATTGTAAAAGATGAAGAGCGAAGATGCCCGGAAAATCTGGGCTCGAAGGTAAAACAGAAGCGTGGCTTGGGTCATGGTAATCTTATTTCCTCTCGAAGGTGATGCCAGCGGCGCGCTGCTCCTCGGCGACGCGGAGCTGTTCAATGGCGTGGAGGGGGAGAGGGTGGGCTGTGGGCAGCAGTGGAGATTCAGGGCGGAAACCATTCTCGTCAGCGACGTAGGTGACGACAGCGAGGGTGCCGTCAGGAAGGGTGTAGCTGCAGGAAGATAGGAAGATAATGAAAGTGTCATGTACGGGTACGGCACCAACTGTACCGCTAATGTCATCATATAAATACAACAGCCCCGTCAAGGTAAGCTTGTTGGACAGTTGGTATCGCTGTGGCCTTACCTGTAGGATCCCTGCATGTTGCTCTGTCCCTCGCTGCCTACCACGCCGGCTCTCTCATCAGCGATGCCGTTGCTGGTCTCGACACGGTAGTTGAAGCTTCCGTCACCGTTGTCAGTGCGCTCGTCGAGGAGCAAGGTAGCTTCCTGGTCAGGGCGAGGGGCAGCAGCGGCGAAGGCCAGCAGGCAGGCGAATACGGCCTGGTGGGTAGAAGGAGTAGTGAATGGTTAATGTATTCAGTTGGTTGGGTAGGAAGCATTGTAATGATACACGTGTGAAAAGTTAATCAAAAAAAGTGACAATCTTTTGCTGGAATGTCTACATCATTTCATCGTCGTCATCTTGTGTGTTTGTGGCGATGGTTTTCTCCTTACTGATTGACGGCTCTTTCATCACGAAGTTGTTTAGTCAAATATACAATTTCGGGACTTAAAACTTGACACAGTCGACAAGTAATGTCCACCTCGGCGACACAGAAGCTCGACAAAGACTTTCACTTATAATGTTGACGAAACATGAGTTAAAGATTAAACCTAAAACTCAATAGTTGAGTGAATGATTGACGAGGAGAGGAGAGATGAGGAGAGAGAGAGAGGAGAGAGAGAGAGGAGAGAGAGAGAGGAGAGAGAGGAGAGGAGAGAGAGAGAGAGAGAGAAAACTGGTCCCACAATAGACACAAATAAAAGAAAAAAAAAGTTGAAAAATGCAAATTCAAGTAAAATAGCGGCTATAAAGAAAGGGTGATAGGCTGTTACGGGGATGTTTGAGGAATTATAAAAGCCTTCGAGTGTCGTAGAAGTGTGTGGAAAGGGACGGAGGGAGGGAGGGAGGGAGGGAGGGAAGCTAAGGTAAAGATAAAGGAGCAAAAGGAGGAGGAGACCTGGAAAGTAAATTGACAGAATGACTCTTACGTAGAGAAAGATGATTACTTTTGATTAATGTTCAGGTGTACGTGATGTGAATAATAATATCCAAAAAGATGAAAATACACGTTTTGGTGGCAGGTGACGTGTAAAGGAAGAGATGACTGTAAATTAGCGAGTGTGGCAGTACGTCGCTGTAATAATCTATCTGAGACTGTCTGAAAAGCCACCATTATATCCCTTAGAGCGAGGGATAAGGGGGCGTGAGGGCGTTGCAGTAAAATTGAACCCCAGTCATGCGACGGAATACATTTCAACTCCTCTTTCTCTTTTTTTTTTTCTTTCTCTCTCTATCTTTTTTCTCTCTTTACCGCTCACCACCACTTGAGTCAACACACTGAGCCTCCCTCGGGCCGCTGCTACTTACGAGCTTCATGTTGTCGGTGTGAGGATCAGAAGAAGATGCTGTCTGGTTGTCGGCACCCACCCTTATATACCCGACCGAGGCTCCGGCAAGGTTACTTCTGAAGGGAGGACGGATTGCAATATTCAAGGCGAAGGAGGAGGAGAGAGGTATTGGGGGAAGATAGTGAATGGTGAGTGGGGTAGGTAGTGAGGGAGTGAAGGGTACTGTGGGGGTCATGGAGAAGGTAGAGGCCAAGAAGGGTTCTGAAGGCTATCATGAAAGGCTTCCTAGGATGTGAGGGGAAGAGGAATACAAGTAGAGAAAGGGTGACGAAGATGTGTTTGGTTAAGCCTGTGTTTGTTTTGAACGATGATAGTTAGATGGAACGGAGTGGGTAAGCGTGGGTGGATGGAAAGAGTTGACAAGATAAATTCGTGGAGAAGTTTATTTATTATACATGTAAATTTCTAAACCCAAAAATATTGTAGAGCAGCAGAGTATTTTTTCTATGTTACGAATGACCCACAAATGTTAAGTATCCCTCTGATAAAAAAAAGAAAAGAAGAAAGACAAGTTACTCTGTGCCTCATCGGTACACGTAACTCCCTCTTTCTCTGTGTTTAACAAATGTGAAAATTATGCAGACTACTAGTGCGGCTCGGATGAGGGAAGAGGCATACCATATTTCTCTTTCTAGTGAGGGGAGACGCGCGTGACCCGAAGTGACCTTAGCAAATTAATCAGTAATGGCTTCCTCCTCCACTAGCGTTCAAGACCTCACCTCATTGTTATGGAAAGGAAGGTTCAGTGTAAGACGTGTACCACCTTGCCATGTGTATTCTAGACTTGTTTTGAATTTAACTAACTGTGTACTAGTGACTGTATGGCTCTATTTTTTTTTCTTGTTTGTTATAATTTGAAACTTTTATTTTTTTTTCACCTGTTTTCCTTCCTCCTCAGATACTTCGAAAGATTATTGGTTTATCCCAAAAAAACAATCCAAACTAAAAGTCTTCAGTAGTGCAAGTACCTCCGACGCAGATGCTGATATTCGTAATTTTTCCTTTATCTTTACCTTTGACATTAACCTTTAAAGGATTAATGGAGTAGATACTTTTGGGGGGGGGGTCATGTTGGTGAAGTTTTGCTAAGTTCTGGTTCTTTTTGACAGAATTATGATTTATTTTTAAACCTGTAGGTCGGCGTTGGTCGCTCTGAAGGTGGCGCCCAAGATAACGTACAATGTGAATAATGATAATAGAGATGTTGAATTTTTCCTGACCTTTGATCATGACTTTTACAAATTTAGTGGCATGGAAATTTAGGTAGGAGTTCTTGTTGATGATGCGCGGTGATGTCAGGAAGTTGCTAAAATACCGACAGGCACACAGACAAACAAACAAAGATGAAAAAAACTTTTGCTTAACTTCGTTGGCGGAGGTAATATAAAAAGCTTTACAATTGCACTTAGCCTTTACTAGAAATAATGGACATAGTTGTATATATTTCTAACCCATTTACATAAACCTTGCCTGTCTCCACGTGCGTTGGGTAAAACTAAAAAGAAAAAAGAAAAAGCAGACAAATAAATATAAAAAGCTAAAAAATAATCAAGTTTTTAATTACTATATGATTTTTTAACGGAACTTCGTTGAGCCAAAGTTAAGGCGCACGTGAGGGTGTGTTGTGAGGCGAAGAAGTGTGAGGTAAGCAAGGAGTGAAGAGTGAGGTGATTGTACAGAATGTTGATTTGAAAGTGTTGTTTTCAGGGTGTGAGGTGATGTGGGGTGTAGGGGAAGATAGATAGATAAATAGATAGATAGATAGATAACTAGATAGACAAACGAGCGCATAGAAGGATAAGCAGAAACGTATGTAAAGAAATATGCCAATTAACACATAGGTAAATGCATAAAACGACTACTATTAAAAGAAAAAATATATATAGAACGACAAATGCAGTTATCAAAATTATTAAAAGTAAGAAAACTTATAAAAAAAAAAAATGCAGATAGATAGATAGAATTAAGAACCAATACTATAGATTTTTTTCTCTTTCTCTCTCTCTCTCTCTCTCTCTCTCTCTCTCTCTCTCTCTCTCTCTCTCTCTCTCTCTCTCTCTCTCTCTCTCTCTCTCTCTCTCTCTCTCTCTCATATAATTAAATGTACAGGGCCTACCTAAGATATGCTTGGCCTGACACACAATACATCATGCCTTCAGCTGTAATATTTCTGTCAATTAAACACGAAGACTATCAATATTTACCCGGTGGAAGTGGAAGGCAATTATGAAAAAGTTAACTGTTACATAAATTCTTGGATAACTAACACCTGAGTTCCTAGACATCTACTTTTACTCTCCACATACTCACCTCAGTACCTGCAGCACACATCACCCTCACACTTACACACAAACATACATATACGTACACTCGCTAAAAAGTAGGTACCTCACGCTACTAACAATCCACACAAACACATACACAGTTTCCCTTAATTCGTACCCGGACCTGAATCGCACCTAGTTCATACCTACGTTACACACCTGCATACCTGTACTAAACACCCTTCCTCTGATCGACCCCTTCCCTCCACCACCACCACCACCTCACACACGTATACTCTCTCGTGCCGCTTTTTGTTTTTTTTACTGCCTCATAACCTTAAAGAGAACCTCCCTAGTTAACGAGTTCCTGTGTAAAGTTTTACGAGGTTGGTGGAGGTCACGTGGTGTTTGATGCGCACT
>JAPQNM010000040.1:3927217-3932217 GCA_029783475.1 Metacarcinus magister
GTGTGTGCCTGTCCTGTCCTTGTGTTATCTAGCGCGGAGAAAATATTGATGTCTGTGTCGTAGAAGAAAGTGTAAAACCCATTAAAGGTGATTGTATCATTATGCATTCACATGTTGTTATGTTGAATATAATTTTTATCATTACTTTGTATAATATATTTTCAGTTGCATAATGTTACATGATTATATATAATTGTATACATCTTGAGAAAGTTTATGGGTCACTACCACCACCACCACCACCACCATCATCATCATTATCATTATCACCACCGCCATCATTTTCCTCCAAGCTTTAATAGAAGTGGCCCTACAAAGTCAAAAGGCACGTGATCAGGTGAGGTAAGCAGGTCGAATGAAAGTGACAAAACCACATCGGAGTAAGGCCGAGGCGAACCAATGTTGTCCTGTCACCCACACAAGCCACGCCTCGCCCTTCTTTCCTCACTCACCGACCTTAACCCTCCTCCTCCTCCTCCACCTCCTCCTCCTCCTCCTCCTCCTCCTCCTCCTCCTCCTCCTCCTCCTCCTCCTCCTCCTCCTCCTCCTCCTCCTTCTTCTTATCCTCCTCCCCCCTCTCCCCTCTCCCCTTCCTTTTCCCATACCTCAGCCAGTGACCTCAAAACTATTGCACCCTTTCCCTCTCCCTCTTGCCTCGGCCAGTGACCCCAAAGCGCCTCCTATCTCCCTTCCCCCTTCCTCCTCCTCCTCCTCCTCCTCCTCCTCCTCCTCCTCCTCCTCCTCCTCCTCCTCCTCCTCCTCCTCCTCCTCCTCCTCCCTCTCCCCTCCCCCTTCCTCCTCATTCTCCCCCTCCTTCTCCCCCTCCCTCATGTCCCTCTCCATCTTTGAAATCCTTTCCCTCTCACTAGTTCTCTTTTCTCCTTCTTTTTGTTCTTTTTTTCCTCTTACTTTCTCTTTTTTCGTCTTTCGTATCTCTTTTTTTTCTCTCTATCTCTCTCTCTCTCTCTCTCTCTCTCTCTCTCTCTCTCTCTCTCTCTCTCTCTCTCTCTCTCTCTCTCTCTCTCTCTCTCTCTCTCTCTCTCTCTCTCTCTCTCTCTCTCTCTCTCTCTCTCTCTCTCTCTCTCTCTCTCTCTCTGTCTCTCTCTCTCTCTCTCTCTCTCTCTCTCTCTCTCTCTCTCTCTCTCTCTCTCTCTCTCTCTCTCTCTCTCTCTCTCTCTCTCTCTCTCTCTCTCTCTCTCTCTCTCTCTCTCTCTCTCTCACTGTCTTTTTTTATTTAACGAACGAAACATTGCAATACAAACCGGAAAACCTGCAACTTATTTACTGCGTGGATCTGAGGATGGAAAAAAAAAAATTGTATGATGTTGAGGATGTAAGCGTTTTGTTTCTTTGTGGTGATGCTGATGGTGTCTTCGGTTGCTGTGTTGGCAATTAAAAGCTCAATGAAAAACACTTAAATGAAGTCAACTATAGTCAATGCCGCGTCACGAGGTCATTCCGACTTGTTTTGTTGTCTTCGTCGAGTGAGGAAAGTGTAGCGCGGTCAGCGGGACAAGAGACCGCTATCTTGCACCGGTTTATTCCCGAGTGCCTTGTGGCTGCCCTTCACCGCCTCCCGCGACCTGGGAGTCACCCACTCCTCTCGACTCCTTTCCTATATAAGCTGGGCTCTCACCTTCCGTTGATATTCTCACTCGAACTTCACACCGACAACATGAAGATTGTGAGTTCTTCCAGCGCTTCTCTGTTTGTCAGAAGGAACAGTCAGTCAGCCAGTGTGAAAGTTTTTCGTGATTCAAAAACTTTTATTTGATGGTGATAGTTCATGATCACACCTGAAACACTTCTCACCTGGTGGTCCTCCTAACGTGGCTGCTTCTCAACACTAGACACTTCAGGCAGATTCTTTGGCCATTAATTCAGATGTTTTTTTCTTAGTTTCATTGGTAAATATACCAGATTGTGTTTAGATTTTGTAAGGTTAAAGCAAATTTTTATCATCCTAAGTCAATTCCATTCTTTGTGTAACACTCCTTCTCGTGCCTCGTGTGGTGCAGGTGATCCTTTCCTGCCTGCTGGCTTTCGCCGCCGCTGCCCCACGACCCGAAGACGAAGCACATACCATAGTAGACGAGCGCCAAGATAACGGTGATGGAAATTTCAACTACCGCTTCGAGACCAGCAACGGCATCGCTGAAGAGAGGGTCGGTGTCCCGGGATCAGAGGGCCAGAGCAACATGCAAGGAGGTTACAGGTGATTATATGCGGCTGTGAAAACTTTCACAAGGTTTCCTACTTTTTTTTAAATGTTTGTTTCTATAGTTAATCCATTCGGCGGCGTGATTTTCCCTTTTGACTCGTCTCCAGCTTCAACCTCCCTGACGGCTCCCGCTTCCAACTCTCCTTCGCCGCCGACGAGAATGGTTTCAAGGCTGATTCTCCCTTCATCCCCACCGATCACCCTCTGCCCGCACACGTGGTTGAACTCCTTGCCATCGTCGAGGAGCTGAAGCGTCAGGGCGCCACTTGGGACGACAAGGGCGTCAGAATCACCCGCAAGAAGTAATTTCAGACCATGTCATCCTGGACGTCCCTTCAGATCCTGATGTTGCTTTTCAGCCTTCATGTACATAGTGATTCTGATAGCGACATAATCCCTGTCCTTCATATCATTACAATAAACTGCGCTTACTATTCCTCGTCACTGAATATCCTTATAATATGCCGTCACACCTTCATGGGTAACGCCGCCAACTATCTATTAGTTACTTACTGTGTTATTTTTTCCTCATTTGTTACTGGCGACTATAAAGTGGCCTAAGGTATTACACTCTGACAGGTGAGGTGGTTGTGTGACGCCCACTAGTCTGATCCACGTGACAAATACCACTGCCATCATTATCGTCTCTTTGTTCTGCTGTCTTTGTGGTGTTGAAGTAGCATTCATTCCACTGCAAGAAATATGTGGCGGGAATCAGGATCTCTAGACGTTATAAGAATATTTTCCAACGCCTCCTAGACGCCACTAAGGGCAAATAACACGCATAGCAACATAAGAGAAACAGTGAGGCTCGTAGTATGGTGTCTGGGTAAGCTGGCACAGGTGAAGGTGCATGGAAAGATTGGTGAAGGTGTAACAAGCATGAATGGCTAATGAGGCGTCAGGGAGTACAGAAGACACTGCAGCATCAGGAACACACACACACACACACACACACACACACACACACACACACACACACACACACACACACACACACACACTCACACTTACACTCACACTCACACACTCACACACACAAGAACATCAGAAAATAAAGAGGCTGTAAGAGGCCAGCTGACCTACTCAAACCACCTCACACTTACCATCTGTTTTCTTCATCCATAAATGCATCTAACCTTATCTTTAAGATATTTTGTCTTTACACTTACCACATACTTGCAGAGTTTGTTCCACTCCTCTACTACCCTATTAATATACCTATTTTTTTTCCTATCTTTTTCCTGAATTTGGACTTCTCTAGTTGTAAACCATTTGTTCGTGTTCTAACTTACACTTTAACTATAAGAACCTTGTGTATGTATCCCCTGTTGAAGCCCTTGACCCGTTGCAACACTTCTATCACTTCTATCAGTCCAATCATACAACACACACACACACACACACACACACACACACACACACACACACACACACACACACACACACACACACACACACACACACACACACACACACACACACACACACACACACACACACACACATATTGAGGAAAGAGTCAGCCTGTGCGTGGATTACATACTAACACGTAGGAAGGCTGAGGGTCCTCCCTGATGAAGGCGTCACGTGCCGTAAATTACCTGTGATGCGACTGTAAAGTTGTAAAGGCTTGCACATCAATAACTAAGGCTTGCAATCTGGTGCTGCTGCTGCTTTTATTTTTTATTTATCTATTTATTTATTTATTTATTTATTTATTTATTTTTTTTACTATATTCCATCATTGCATTTTGGTTTTTGTAGACACGCATGATGTTTTAACACTCCTATGCACCTTTGAACTGTCTTTTGTTTGGTGGTGTTGGATGACCTTGACTCGTGTTCCGGCGACCACTCGTATTTGTAATGGTTTTTCATATCTTCTTGAAGGTCCACTTGTTATAATCATTACACTGTGTTGTCCATGTTCGGAGTCGTAATTACAGGTAAGGTGCACGTATGTTATGTGTACTACCTTTACCTCTACTTCTACCTCTGCCCTTACCTCTACTTCTATCGCTACCCTTGCCTCTACTTTTACTTCTACATCTACTTCTACTTCTACCTTTACCTCTACCTCTAAAACAGACGAAGAACCATGCATCGGGTGGTGGAGTTAGCGCGAGGCATCACACTCAACACTGCTCTCAACCCTTGACCACTACCTTGCTGCTATTTTGATTGTGTGAAGTAAAAAGTGACGTTCTTCTTCGTGTTTCCTTAGCAAGTACATTTGTTATAATCTTTGACAGACTTTACAATTTGTTTTATGTTATTAACGTTCAAACGGTTTAAGTGATTGAATGCTGGGCGTGCTTACACCAACTCAATACATCCTTGTGTGTGTGTGTGTGTGTGTGTGTGTGTGTGTGCGTGTGTGCGTGTGTGTGTGTGTGTGTGTGTGTGTGTGTCGTGTGCGTGTGCGTGTGCGTGTGCGTGTGCGTGTGTGTGTGTGTGTGTGTGTGTCGTGTTTTGCGGATCGATAAAACGAATTATTGAGGTGTCTGTCTTGCGTCGTCTGTCTTGTGTCAACGATGTCAAGTGAGCATGTATTGTGATACTCATTCCAGTCAGAGGTTGTTTCACCTTATGTTTACTTCCCTTTGTGTTATGGTTGACACATGAACACTGCGCGTCACACTCCATCTGTGTTGTGGTCGTAATCCCAAAATGCAATACTGGTCCGCCAACCTCTGAAATTGGTGAGGCAGTAGCTGAGGCTTGGGTCATCGCTGTGCCTCCGCCAATAAGGGAAACTTAAGAACACTTTATGTAA
>JAPQNM010000040.1:3942217-3949717 GCA_029783475.1 Metacarcinus magister
AGGAAAATCATGTTTTTATATAAATTTTAAGTTTCATTTTACTCCCTAATTATTAGTCATAGAACAAATATTCATAATGAGAGTTGTACAGTTTAATTAGGTGTATCAGATGCTGCAATGATATTTCCAATATCTCAAATAGCTTTCGAGAAAATGAGGGGGAAATTCATGTTTTAATATAAAAATTAAGTTTCATTTTACTGCGTAATTATTAGTCATAGAACAAATATTCATAATGACAGTTGTACAGTTTAATTAGGTGTATTAGATGCTGCAATGATATTGCCAATATCTCTAATAGCTTTCGAGAAAATGAGGAGGAAAGTCATGTTTTTATATAAATATTAAGTTTCATTTTACTGCGTAATTATTAGTCATAGAACAAATATTCATAATATCAGTTGTACAGTTTAATTAGGTGTATCAGATGCTGCAATGATATTTCCAATATCTCTAATAGCTTTCGAGAAAATGAGGAGGAAATTCATGTTTTTAAATAAATATTAAGTTTTATTTTACTGCGTAATTATTAGTCATAGAACAAATATTCATAATGACAGTTGTACAGTTTATTTAGGTATATCAGAATCTGCAATGATATTTCCAATATCTCTAATAGCTTTCGGGAAAATGAGGAGGAAAGTCATGTTTTTATATAAATATTAAGTTTCATTTTACTGCGTAATTATTAGTCATAGAACAAATATTCATAATGACAGTTGTACAGTTTAATTAGGTGTATCAGATGCTGAATTGATATTTCCAATATCTCTAATAGCTTTCGAGAAAATGAGGAGGAACGTCATGTTTTTATATAAATATAAAGTTTCATTTTACTGCGTAATTATTAGTCATAGAACAAATATTCATAATTTCAGTTTTACAGTTTAATTACGTCTATCAGATACTGCAATGATATTTCCAATATCTCTAATAGCTTTCGAGAAAATGAGGAGGACATTCATATTTTTATATAAATATTAAGTTTCATTTTACTGCGTAATTATTAGTCATAGAACAAATATTAATAATGACAGTTGTATAGATTAATTAGATGTATCAGATGCTGCAATGATATTTCCAATATCTCTAATAGCTTTCGAGGAAATGAGGAGAAAATTTGTTTATATAAAAATATTAAGTTTCATTTTACTGAGTTATTATTAGTCATAGAACAAATATTCATAATGACAGTTGTACAGTTTAATTAGGTGTATCAGATGCTGTAATGATATTTTCAATATCTCTAATAGCTTTCGAGAAAATTAGAAGGAAATTCATGTTTTTATATAAATATAAAGTTTAATTTTAATGCGTAATTATTAGTCATAGAACAAATATTCATAATTTCATTTTTACAGTTTAATTACATCTATCAGATGCTGAGGTGATATTTCCAATATCTCTAATAGCTTTCGAGAAAATGAGGAGGAAATTCATGTTTTTATATAAATATTAAGTTTCATTTTACTGCGTAATTATTAGTCATAGAAAAAATATTCATAATATCAGTTGTACAGTTTAATTAGGTGTATCAGCTGCTGCAATGATATTTCCAATATCTCTTATAGCTTTCGAGAAAATGAGGAGGAAAGTCATGTTTTTATATAAATATTAAGTTTCATTTTACTGCGTAATTATTAGTCATAGAACAAATATTCATAATTTCAGTTTTACAGTTTAATTAGGTGTATCAGATGCTGCAATTATATTTACAATATCTCTAATAGCTTTCGAGAAAATGACGAGGAAAGTCATGTTTTTATATAAAAATACGGTTTTATTTTACTGCGTAATTATTAGTAATAGAACAAATATTCATAATATCAGTTGTACAGTTGAATTAGGTGTATCAGATTCTGCAATGATATTTCCAATATCTCTAATAGCTTTCGAGAAAACGAGGAAGAAAGTAATTTAAAAAAAAGTAAAATTCAGTATTTATTAGTACTAGTGAAAATATTCATAATGACAGTAGTAGATTTTAATCAGGTCTATCAGATGCTGCAATGATATTTCAAATATCTCTAATAGCTTTCGAGAAAATGAGGAGGAATGTCATGTTTTTATATAAATATATAGTTTCATTTTACTGCGTAATTATTAGTCATAGAAAAAATATTCATAATGTCAGTTTTACAGTACAATTAGGTCTATCAGATGCTGCAGTGATATTTTCAATATCTCTAATAGCTTTCGAGAAAATGAGGAGGAAAATCATGTTTTTATATAAATATTAAGTTTCATTTTACACCCTAATTATTAGTCATAGAACAAATATTCATAATGAGAGTTGTACAGTTTAATTAGGTGTATCATATGCTGCAATGATATTTCCAATATCTCAAATAGCTTTCGAGAAAATGAGGGGGAAATTCATGTTTTAATATAAAAATTAAGTTTCATTTTACTGCGTAATTATTAGTCATAGAACAAATATTCATAATGACAGTTGTACAGTTTAATTAGGTGTATTAGATGCTGCAATGATATTTCCAATATCTCTAATAGCTTTCGAGAAAATGAGGAGGAAAGTCATGTTTTTATATAAATATTAAGTTTCATTTTACTGCGTAATTATTAGTCATAGAACAAATATTCATAATATCAGTTGTACAGTTTAATTAGGTGTATCAGATGCTGCAATGATATTTCTAATATCTTTAATAGCTTTCGAGAAAATGAGGAGGAAATTCATGTTTTTAAATAAATATTAAGTTTCATTTTACTGCGTAATTATTAGTCATAGAACAAATATTCATAATGACAGTTGTACAGTTTAATTAGGTGTATCAGATGCTGCAATGATATTTCCAATATTTCTAATAGCATTCGGGAAAATTAGGAGGAAATTCATGTTTTTATCTATATATAAAGTTTCATTTTACTGCGTTATTATTAGTCATAGAACAAATATTCATAATATCAGTTGTACAGTTTAATTAGGTGTATAAGATGCTTGAATGATATTTCCAATATCTTTAATAGCTTTAGAGAAAATGAGGAGGAAATTCATGTTTTTAAATAAATATTAAGTTTCATTTTACTGCGTAATTATTAGTCATAGAACAAATATTCATAATGACAGTTGTACAGTTTATTTAGGTATATCAGAATCTGCAATGATATTTCCAATATCTCTAATAGCTTTCGGGAAAATGAGGAGGAAAGTCATGTTTTTATATAAATATTAAGTTTCATTTTACTGCGTAATTATTAGTCATAGAACAAATATTCATAATGACAGTTGTACAGTTTAATTAGGTGTATCAGATGCTGAATTGATATTTCCAATAACTCTAATAGCTTTCGAGAAAATGAGGAGGAACGTCATGTTTTTATATAAATATAAAGTTTCATTTTACTGCGTAATTATTAGTCATAGAACAAATATTCATAATTTCAGTTTTACAGTTTAATTAGGTCTATCAGATACTGCAATGATATTTCCAATATCTCTAATAGCTTTCGAGAAAATGAGGAGGAAATTCATGTTTTTATATAAATATTAAGTTTCATTTTACTGCGTAATTATTAGTCATAGAACAAATATTAATAATGACAGTTGTACAGTTTAATTAGATGTATCAGATGCTGCAATGATATTTCCAATATCTCTAATAGCTTTCGAGAAAATGAGGAGGAAATTCATGTTTTTATATAAATATTAAATTTCATTTTACTGCGTAATTATTAGTCATAGAAAAAATATTCATAATATCAGTTGTACAGTTTAATTAGGTGTATCTGATGCTGCAATCATATTTCCAATATCTCTAATAGCTTTCGGGAAAATGAGGAGGAATTTCATGTTTTTAAATAAATATTAAGTTTCATTTTACTGCGTAATTATTAGTCATAGAAAAAATATTCATAATATCAGTTGTACAGTTTAATTAGGTGTATCAGATGCTGCAATGATATTTCCAATATCTCTAATAGCTTTCGGGAAAATGAGGAGGAAAGTCATGTTTTTATATAAATATTAAGCTTCATTTTACTGCGTAATTATTAGTCATAGAACAAATATTCATAATTTCAGTTTTACAGTTTAATTAGGTGTATCAGATGCTGCAATTATATTTACAATATCTCTAATAGCTTTCGAGAAAATGACGAGGAAAGTCATGTTTTTATATAAAAATACGGTTTTATTTTACTGCGTAATTATTAGTAATAGAACAAATATTCATAATATCAGTTGTACAGTTGAATTAGGTGTATCAGATGCTGCAATGATATTTCCAATATCTCTAATACCTTTCGAGAAAACGAGGAAGAAAGTAATTTAAAAAGAAGTAAAATTCAGTATTTATTAGTACTAGTGAAAATATTCATAATGACAGTAGTAGATTTTAATCAGGTCTATCAGATGCTGCAATGATATTTCAAATATCTCTAATAGCTTTCGAGAAAATGAGGAGGAATGTCATGTTTTTATATAAATATATAGTTTCATTTTACTGCGTAATTATTAGTCATAGAACAAATATTCATAATGAGAGTTGTACAGTTTAATTAGGTGTATCAGATGCTGCAATGATATTTCCAATATCTCAAATAGCTTTCGAGAAAATGAGGGGGAAATTCATGTTTTAATATAAAAATTAAGTTTCATTTTACTGCGTAATTATTAGTCATAGAACAAATATTCATAATGACAGTTGTACAGTTTAATTAGGTGTATTAGATGCTGCAATGATATTTCCAATATCTCTAATAGCTTTCGAGAAAATGAGGAGAAAAGTCATGTTTTTATATAAATATTAAGTTTCATTTTACTGCGTAATTATTAGTCATAGAACAAATATTCATAATATCAGTTGTACAGTTTAATTAGGTGTATCAGATGCTGCAATGATATTTCTAATATCTTTAATAGCTTTCGAGAAAATGAGGAGGAAATTCATTTTTTAAAATAAATATTAAGTTTCATTTTACTGCGTAATTATTAGTCATAGAACAAATATTCATAATGACAGTTGTACAGTTTATTTAGGTATATCAGAATCTGCAATGAAATTTCCAATATCTCTAATAGCTTTCGGGAAAATGAGGAGGAAAGTCATGTTTTTATATAAATATTAAGTTTCATTTTACTGCGAAATTATTAGTCATAAAACAAATATTCATTATGACAATTGTACAGTTTTATTAGGTGTATCAGATGCTGCAATGATATTTCCAATATTTCTAATAGCATTCGGGAAAATTAGGAGGAAGGTCATGTTTTTATGTATATATAAAGTTTCATTTTACTGCGTTATTATTAGTTATAGAACAAATATTCATAATATCAGTTGTACAGTTTAATTAGGTGTATAAGATGCTTGAATGATATTTCCAATATCTTTAATAGCTTTCAAGAAAATGAGGAGGAAATTCATGTTTTTAAATAAATATTAAGTTTCATTTTACTGCGTAATTATTAGTCATAGAACAAATATTCATAATGACAGTTGTACAGTTTATTTAGGTATATCAGAATCTGCAATGATATTTCCAATATCTCTAATAGCTTTCGGGAAAATGAGGAGGAAAGTCATGTTTTTATATAAATATTAAGTTTCATTTTACTGCATAATTATTAGTCATAGAACAAATATTCATAATGACAGTTGTACAGTTTAATTAGGTGTATCAGATGCTGAACTGATATTTCCAATAACTCTAATAGCTTTCGAGAAAATGAGGAGGAACGTCATGTTTTTATATAAATATAAAGTTTCATTTTACTGCGTAATTATTAGTCATAGAAAAAATATTCATAATTTCAGTTTTACAGTTTAATTAGGTCTATCAGATGCTGCAGTGTTATTTCCAATATCTCTAATAGCTTTCGAGAAAATGAGGAGGAAATTCATGTTTTTATATAAATATTAAGTTTCATTTTACTGCGTAATTATTAGTCATAGAACAAATATTAATAATGACAGTTGTACAGTTTAATTAGATGTATCAGATGCTGCAATGATATTTCCAATATCTCTAATAGCTTTCAAGGAAATGAGGAGAAAAGTTGTTTATATAAAAATATTAAGTTTCATTTTACTGAGTTATAATTAGTCATAGAACAAATATTCATAATGACAGTTGTACAGTTTAATTAGGTGTATCAGATGCTGTAATGATATTTTCAATATCTCTAATAGCTTTCGAGAAAATTAGAAGGAAATTCATGTTTTTATATAAATATAAAGTTTAATTTTACTGCGTAATTATTAGTCATAGAACAAATATTCATAATTTCATTTTTACAGTTTAATTAGGTCTATCAGATGCTGCAGTGTTATTTCCAATATCTCTAATAGCTTTCGAGAAAATGAGGAGGAAATTCATGTTTTTATATAAATATTAAGTTTCATTTTACTGCGTAATTATTAATCATAGAAAAAATATTCATAATATCAGTTGTACAGTTTAATTAGGTGTATCTGATGCTGCAATCATATTTCCAATATCTCTAATAGCTTTCGGGAAAATGAGGAGGCAATTCATGTTTTTAAATAAATATTAAGTTTCATTTTACTGCGTAATTATTAGTCATAGAAAAAATATTCATAATATCAGTTGTCCAGTTTAATTAGGTGTATCAGCTGCTGCAATGATATTTCCAATATCTCTAATAGCTTTCGAGAAAATGAGGAGGAAAGTCATGTTTTTATATAAATATTAAGTTTCATTTTACTGCGTAATTATTAGTCATAGAACAAATATTCATAATTTCAGTTTTACAGTTTAATTAGGTGTATCAGATGCTGCAATTATATTTCCAATATCTCTAATAGCTTTCGAGAAAATGACGAGGAAAGTCATGTTTTTATAAAAAAATACGGTTTATTTTACTGCGTAATTATTAGTAATAGAACAAATATTCATAATATCAGTTGTAAAGTTGAATTAGGTGTATCAAATACTGCAATGATATTTCTGATATCTTTAATAGCTTTCGAGAAAATGAGGAAGTTCATGTTCTTAAATAAATATTAAGTTGCATTTTACTGCGTAATTATTAGTCATAGAACAAATATTCATAATGACAGTTGTACAGTTTATTTAGGTATATTAGAATCTGCAATGATATTTCCAATATCTCTAATAGCTTTCGGGAAAATGAGGAGGAAAGTCATGTTTATATATAAATATTAAGTTTCTTTTTACTGCGTAATTATTAGTCATAAAACAAATATTCATAATGACAGTTGTACAGTTTAATTAGGTGTATCAGATGCTGCAATGATATTTCCAATATTTCTAATAGCTATCGGGAAAATTAGGAGGAAAATTATGTTTTTATATAAATATAAAGTTTCATTTTACTGCGTTATTATTAGTCATAGAACAAATATTCATAATATCAGTTGTACAGTTTAATTAGGTGTATCAGATGCTGCAATGACATTTCCAATATCTTTAATAGCTTTCGAGAAAATGAGGAGGAAATTCATGTTTTTAAATAAATATTAAGTTTCATTTTACTGCGTAATTATTATTCATAGA
>JAPQNM010000040.1:3957217-3962217 GCA_029783475.1 Metacarcinus magister
AATGAGGGTGAATCAGGAACAGAAGGTTGGGAGGAACGGGAGGGGGTTTGGGGGGTAAATTGAGAAAGGGAAAGGAAAATGCAGCGGTGTTTGGGGGTTAAGACTAGGAGAGGGGAGGGACGGGGGCTTAAGGGACATGGTAAGGAGAAAGTACGGCAGAGGAATGTATAGTAGAACAAAGGACTAAGAAGGGAAGAAGATAAAGGAACACACGAAAAGAAGAGCAAAGGACTAGAGACAAGGAAGAAGATAATTAAGCTACGTGATATTGCTATAACTGAAGGAGCTAGAGGAAAATGAGGAGTAGGAGGAGGAGGAGGAGGAGGAAGAGGAGGAGGAGGAGGAGGAGGAGGAGGAGGAGGAGGAGGTGGAGGAGGTGGAGGAGGAGGTGAAGAAACATTCCTCCTTTATTGCTCCCTTGAAGGACAGCGGAAGTTCTCCAACATACACTATCATTTGTTATTTGGGTGCACGCGGCAGGTGGCTTCACTATGTATAGATGCACCAAGCTACAATACACGCCCGCACTCCCCTCTCAACCTACAGACCAAAGCTACAGACAAACTCCACTCTAGATATCAATACAAACTCATACCAAAGAGATTAATAACGGTGATGACGTTATATTTTTTAGAGATGACTTCAGGAAAATATTGAAATCTTATTAATGTATTGGAGGATCTTCGTGCTTGCGCCATCACCACCAACACCACTCCTTACATTTTCTTTCTTCATATATATTTTTTTATACGTAAGTGTTGGGAAATAAGTAAGTTGTTTTTTCCCTTCCCACCCCTTCCTTGCCTGGGAAACACGAAAGGCAATGACTTTGACACGTTTTCCTGATTGCTCTCTCTCTCTCTCTCTCTCTCTCTCTCTCTCTCTCTCTCTCTCTCTCTCTCTCTCTCTCTCTCTCTCTCTCTCTCTCTCTCTCTCTCTCTCTCTCTCTCTCTCTCTCTCTCTCTCTCTCTCTCTCTCTCTCTCTCTCTCTCTCTCTCTCTCATTTTAATAGAAGGAAAATGCTTTCATCTACTCTCCCATGAAAGCAAATGAAGCAACAAACAACATAAGAATAAGAATAAGAATAAGAATAATTCATGGAAGCATATCACCTTTCTATCGCCTCATATTAATGTAACCAACCACACTGTCTGGACAAGAGAACGAGGAGAGAAAAAAGAAAGAAAGAGAGAGGAAGACGAAGAGAAGGAGGAGGAGTGCAGGGTTGAAGGATGGAAGGAAAAGGGTTTGGGAAAGGTTAAAAAAAGAAGGAGGAGGAGGAGGAGGAGGAGGAGGAGGAGGAGGAGGAAGGAGGAGGAAGGGGAGGAGGAGAAAGAGGTATGAAATAAGAGTATAGGGGGAAGGGCTGACATGAGGGAAGGAAAGGACAGATGATATGGGAGTTAAAGAGTAAAAGTGAGGGGGTGGAAGGAGGGGTGAGGTAGGGAAGTAATGTAGGGGAGTGCGAGTGAGGGTTTAGAGGGAAGGTGAACTTGTTGATGGGGAACATTAGACGGAACTTAATTATCTTGAAAAGGGAAAGTGGTAGAAGGACGGTGTGGTGGTCCTGTGCTGTGCTGAGAGAGAGAGAGAGAGAGAGAGAGAGAGAGAGAGAGAGAGAGAGAGAGAGAGAGAGAGAGAGAGAGAGAGAGAGAGAGAGAGAGAGAGAGAGAGATAGATAGAGAGATTATGTCACAGGGACACTTCAGTTAATGTATGAAAAAGTGACACACACACACACACACATACACACACATACACACACACACACACACACACACACACACACACACACACACACACACACACACACACACACACACACATGTAGTACGTGACCTGACCCTTGCTTGCCATGTACTTACACATTTTTCTAATTCTTTTTTTTTTTTTTTACCACTCGATCACGCACTGGCCAGACCTCCCACAACTCACCTACCCACCCAACCACCCACCCACCCACCCACCCACCTAACCCAACTGCCCCACCTGCCCTTTCCCCCCACTCACCTGTCTACCCACTCAACTGACATTTAATTTGACCTCCACAGCCAGGTAACGGATTCTCATTAACCTGTATGTACCTAATTGACCTCATCTGAAACTAATTATGAAAGGGGTCAATTGATTACCGTATATGTGGAGTGGGGGGGAGGTTTGGGGGGTGGAGGGGGTTTTGGGGGGGGTGGAGGGGGTTTGGGGGGCCATGTTTTTTGGAGTATTATAATATGAGTAATTTTTGTAAACCTATTCCCGTGCTATGGTTTCCTTCGGGGTGACGGTGAGGATGACAACTTTTTTTTGGGGGGTGGGGGGGGATGGTGGGGATGGTAATGGGGTGGAAGGATGGTGGGGATGGCAATTTTTTTTTGGGGGGGAGGAAGGGAGGGGGGACATTGGGGACGATCCGTTGGTTCACGATTTGTGGTCGATGATGTTAATTCATGGTTTGGGGGCTTGCGGTTTTTCCCTCATCACACACACACACACACACACACACACACACACACACACACACACACACACACACACACACACACACACACACACACACACACACACACACACACACACACACACACACACACACACACACACACACACACACACACACACACACACACACACACACACACACACACACACACACACACACACACACACACACACACACACACACACACACACACACACACACACACACACACGAATGGCTCGAGGTTGTTGACGAATGACTTGTACATCGTGATTTCCGGCTTGGAATTCAGGTTGCGTAATTTGTGGTTGATATGTAGTTGTTTTGTGACGAAGGTTCAATGGTGTGAGACAAAGGGATGGTGGAAAGGCGTTAGGTTAGGTGACGGATGGACTTATAATGGTGATGAACAGGACTAACTCTCACCCTTCCTTATTTACATGTACGAAAGAAAGGACTCATTGGATGATAGAAAGCATTGTATTATGTTGCATTATTCTTTATTCCTGCATTGGTGACAGCTGATGGAATGTCATCCACAGCGGGGTACAAAAATAGTTTATTTTCAAATTATGATACGATTACTCGATTCATGACAGTGCGGGGATGTGTGGCCAGGTCCCCCCGCGCTGCTGTGATGCTGTGATGCTGTGATGCGTCAGGTGTGCGAAGGACAGTCTATGGAAGAGTTAGGATCACTGGACGGCTTTACTTCCTTTCGAAGGTAATGCCCTGGGCGCGCTGCTCCTCGGCGATGCGGAGAAGCTCGTGCACGTGTGGGGGGAGTTCGGGGCCGACGGGCAGAAGGGGAGACTCTGGCCTGTAACCGAATTCGTCAGCAACGTAGCGGACCTCAGCTGTGGTGCCGTCAGGGAGGAGGAACCTGTGGCGGGAAAGGGTAGAAGGGCTGGTGAGGCGGATATTTTGTGTGGGTGTGTGCTTATCTGCGGCATAGCCTGCTTGGCTTTCAAGTGGTGAGGCGAGTTTGGCCTCGCTCATATTATCTCATGTGAAGGTGTACGTGAGGTGTATGCCATTTAGATGTGTGTGTGTGTGTGTGTGTGTGTGTGTGTGTGTGTGTGTGTGTGTAGGTGTGTGTGTTTGCCCGGACGTGAGTGTGCTTGCTAATAAGCAGTCTTGAAAGCCCCACCTGAAGGCGCCCTGCATGTTGCTCTGCCCCTGAGATCCTGGGGTGCCAGTCTTGCTGTTCTCGATGCCGTTGCTCGTCTGGACGTTGTAAGCGAAGCTTCCGTCGCCGTTGTCGGTGCGCTCGTCAAGTACGATGGTGGCGTCCCTCTCGGGGCGGGCGACAGCCACGGCCAAAACACATGCGAGCACGACCTATGGACCAAAAGCGGGTCACTTCGAACTCTGGGAGCACTTATCCAAGAGATTAGAAACAAGTAAAAGTTGACGGAAAAAAGATAGGTTTTCAAGGTCTTAGTAGCGGCTACCAAGCCACCAAGGTGCCTAAAAAATTATGGAGGAAAGAAGGCAAGGAATAATAACTCCTTGAAAGGAGTTAAGTGGAACAAGTTAATTACGTGCATGCAAGAAAATATTTCCTAATTTGTATAAGTAATCCTTGTGTATCACATCTGAAACTCAAACCGTCATTCTCAGGTGTTGGAGGGAGGGAAAGGCTATATAATCGCTGAGAGCAGTGCCCGTGTACAAGATTCCAAGAGTTTAGGTGGCTACTCACGAACTTCATGTTGAAGGTTTGAGGATCTGCAGTGGATGATGGTAAGCAGCACCGTGCTGGGTATATATACCCACACAGAGCTCAGGACAGGCTAAACAGGGGGGCCCGAAGTCCAGGGACAGGGGTCAGAGGTGGTAGGAGGGGCGTAGCGACGAGAACTTAAAAAGAAAAACAGGTAGGAACAACTAGGAGAGAAGTGGACGGAAGAAAAAAAACCACAGTCAGCTTTTTTCTTATTCACCGACGAGAGATTTTATGAAATTAGTGGAAGGGAGATTTTTGTGAGAAGGAGAGAGAAAAAGAGAGAACAAAAGAAGATGTACAAGCAGTGAAATACGCAAATAATGAAACCCAAACAAATATATAAGCATATAAATGAGATAAAGAATAAGCTTGTAAATTATATTACCTTGTACCTCGAGCCTGAAGACACAGAATGGAGGCTAACAGGAGGAACAGAAGAAGAAGAAGATAAAAAAAGAAGAAGAAGAAGAAAAAAGAAGAAGAAAAAAGCTAAGAAGGAAAAATGAAGATGTGAAAAAGGAATCTAAGTCGACTAGATAAGAATAGTTGCAGGAAGACATTGCAAGCATGAAGGGAATGAGGCTCCAAGAGAGGGATGGATATGGGTAGAGAGGAACTTGTGGGCGGCAGCAGATACGTGGGCGTTGGACGTTGAGTTGTTAGTAAAATATAATAGTTGACCTCAAATCACATGCAAACGTATTATACTGGTTCACGTCACGAGTTTCATTTATTTCTAACTATTTTTTTTCTTTTCTCTTGTACTGTTATTATTATTATTATTATTATTATTAT
>JAPQNM010000040.1:3969717-3974717 GCA_029783475.1 Metacarcinus magister
TAATCCAACAAGTAAAATGAAAAGAGAAAGAGAGAGAGAGAGAGAGAGAGAGAGAGAGAGAGAGAGAGAGAGAGAGAGAATAGAATAGTTATGGCTAAAGTCACCTCACCTGTGTATTCTGTGTCTCTTCAGGTATCTCTCTCTCTCTCTCTCTCTCTCTCTCTCTCTCTCTCTCTCTCTCTCTCTCTCTCTCTCTCTCTCTCTCTCTCTCTCTCTCTCTCAACTCGTTCCTTCCCATTCACTCCTTAACGTTGACCCTTCATGACCATCCCTCACTTACCTTCCTCTCTGTCTATTTCCTTTTATATTCTTACCTGTCTCACTATCACTGTCTTTTCCTAATTTGCTTAACTTTTTATTTATTTTTTTTATTTTTTATTTTTTTTTGTTAGTACTTATTATTTATTTTCCTTTTTTTATTTTTTTATTATTATTTTTCCCGTCTTCATTTCCTCGTCCTCGTCCTTGCGTGTGTTTTTTTTTGGGGGGGGTGTTTTGCCTCTGTGTGTGTTGGGTTGGTTGCTTCTCGTTCGGTCGTGCTCATCATGGCGGCCACAGAAAACTGGGCTCGTTATGTCATTAAGTCTCCAATTATTCATCATTATGTCATTTTCCGTCTTTCTTCTCTTCTCCTGTTCTATTTTTATCCGTCTCTCTCTCTCTCTCTCTCTATTCATCCTTACATTGTTTCATTATCTTCCATTACCTTCTTTGTTGGTAGGTGATTTTGTTCGTTTTTTTTATTTTATTTATTTATTATGTGTCTTCTATGTACGTTCTCATTGACCTCTGGTGTGTGTGTGTGTGTGTGTGTGTGTGTGTGTGTGTGTGTGTGTGTGTGTGTGTGTGTGTGTGTGTGTGTGTGTGTGTGTGTTAGTGTGTGTGTGTTGAAATGACTGAATAACTTCTTCATAACCCAATTTATTATTATTATTATTATTATTATTAAACACAAACACACATTTTACACTCATTAATAAATCACTTGAAACAGAAACCAGACAACCCAACACAACACAACACAACACAACACAACACAACACAACCCAACACAACCCAACTCAACCCAATCCAACTCAACCCCATCCAACCCAACCCAACACGACACGACCTTACCTTCACCCACGACCCTTAGCGACACACATCCCACCTGACCTTCTTCTCATGACCTATTTCACCTGCTGCTCTGTCTCATCCTGCTCCTGCTGCTCCTGTGGCTCCTCCTCCTGCTCCTGCTGCTGCTCCTGAGGCTTTTCTTGCTCCTGCTGCTCCTGTGGTTTATCCTCCTTCTGCTCCTGTACTGTATCCTGCTCCTGAAACTTATCTTCCTCCTGCTGCTCCTGTGCTTTATATTGCTCCTGCTGCTCCTGTGGTTTCTCTTCCTCCTGCTGCTCCTGTGGTTTCTTTTCCTCCTGCTGCTCCTGTGGTTTCTCTTCCTCCTGCTGCTCCTGTGGTTTCTTTTCCTTCTGCTGCTCCTGTGGTTTTTCTTCCTCCTGCTGCTCCTGTATATGTGCTTCCTGCTCTTGCTCCTCTTCCTGCTGTATCAGGAGGGTCCTCAGAAGGCGCTGCTCCTCGGCGAAAGCAATTTGTTCTTGTACGAAGAGTGGGATGGGGTGAGGGAAGGCCGGGGCCATGGGTAGGAGGTTGGACTCCGGCCTGAAGCCTCCCTCGTCGGCCATGTAACGCACCTGGGCCACCGTGCCGTCGTCCTGTAGGTACCTGGCGGGGCGTGATAGGAAGAGCAGGTGTTATGGAGCACAGGAAAGACTGTTTTGAGGTTTGCATGGAAGGATTGGAACATAGATAGATAGTGTGTGCATGTGTGCATGTGTGTGATAGGCTACATACACACCCACACGGTCGTCACCTGTACACGCCCTTCACGTTGGATTGACCGTTGCTGCCAGGCACGCCCACCTCGCTGAAGGAGATGCCGTTCTCCGTCTCTATCGCGAAGGCGTAGGTGGCTCCCACGGGCGGCGAGCGTTCGTCCAGCAGGATGAGGATGGGCCGCTCCTCCTTTTCCTCCTGCAGCGTGGCGGGAGCAGCGGCCACGACAGCCAGGGTGGCGAGGAACATGGCCTGATGGAGGAACACAAAGGACGTGAACTGTCGCCAACACAACCCAGCACGCTGCTAATAATGTCAAAACTCCAGACTTAGTGACGGCGTCCCTATGGCCGTCCTTCCACTCACGGTCCTCATGACGGTGGGTGTGGTGGTGGTGGTGGTGGTGGTGGTGAAGGTGTGAGTCCTCGTCCTTGTGGGGACTCTTTTATACTGGAATGTACGGCGTCTGAGATATCAGGTTGTCACGCCCCAACCTGTCAGGGCGCCGCCTTACCTGTCTCATTGGGAGCACCCCGAGGCATCGTCTTCTGTTACACTTAAGTGGACGAGTGTATTCTTCCCGTGCACAGTACCAGCGGGGAGTGTTTGTTACCTTGCGCACACTCCTTCGACGCTCGCATGCTGCTCGGGGTGTAAATGAAAGGTATTTGCCACTGTTCCTGACTTCTCTAGCCACGTGTTATGGGTGCAGGAAGTCCTGTTGCTGGCGGCAGAAAAGGAGAGCAAACATAGGAGTGTATCAGTTCAACCTCCGTCAAGGTCGCATCAGCCCCGCGCGGTGTTGTTTTCACGGGCAAGGCCACCCTTCCTCCCCTCCCCTCCTCGGCCCGCGGCGCTGCGAGCCGGTCCGCGATGATAACCTGAGTCACTCTGGCGCTGCTCCAGCGCGAGTTCTTCATCACCGTGACCTGAGTACATATGCAGAAAAAGTAATGTGGGGTGAAGGGAAGAGCGTGGCACGAATTGGAAGGGGAAGAAGAGAGGTCATTAGGAGGGTGAAGAAGAGGGTATAGATAAACAAGGTGAATAGTTGATTTTTTGGAGCCATGAATGGTCCTTGGTAGCTGTTGGTGACATGCTGCAGTCTGCCAGAACACTTACATGACGAGACGAAAACATCCACACTGGACAAAGCAGTACGAGCCTCGCGGGTTAAAGAAGTGTTGCGGGTCAGTGGCCGCCACACCTTGGCCTCTGAGTCCATTAGTGTTTCACTTGGTGGCGTGGTGAGGGTGAGGCTGGACCAGCGGCGGGCCTTCTACATCACGTGGTTCACATGAAGATTGCAGCTCAGCATGGCGTGAGGACCTCTCCGCTGTAGGACCAAGGCTGAGGACGAAGAACGAAGACCTTTAAGTTGTCCGCGAGGGCAGCGAAGCGTCAAGGGTTTTGATGCGTTCCTGCGTATTCAAAAAACAGACCACGCCTCACAAGTCGCCTCTGATCGACGCCGAAAATTTGCGGTAATGACCGAGGCTGACATAGACGCTGCCGGAGGTTAGTGTTCGTGTCTCAGAATTAATGCCTCAGCCTCCGGGGCCGCCGCTAATTTTTGTCTCACTTTCTCGCGTCCATCCGTCGTGTACTACAAGGTTTTCTGAGTCAGGTGTTGGTGCACATGAAAGTTCTCTGTGTGTACCTCGATGCCCACGGCGATCCTCTCCACACGAAGCTGCGGCGAAGGGAACGAAGCGACGTGAGAGTGACTTTGAGACCTAACGCGAGAACGATGGACACACACGCGAACCAACCATTAATACAGTTACCACTTAGATGGGATGTCCTCACGCCCTCTCCCTCCTCTTATCTTGGGCCGAAATATACCTCTCTTCTATGTTTTCTTCTTTTTTTTTAGTGTTTAGTGTATGCTATGATGATGATGATGATGATGATGATTTAGTTCCTTTAGTCAACAAAAACAATCTCATTAGAACTCATAAATATGCTACAAATTTCTTTTTCCTTTGTATTTATATATATTATTCTTCCACGTATCATTTCATCTTGTATGTTTGATGGTTAAGACTGATAAAATACGTGTTTCTCCTCCTTCCCCCCCCTTCCCCCCTCTACCTCCACCCCAAAAATCAAGTCTTCTGTTCCCATCTCACCTGCATCTCACCTGCCGGCGCCAAACAGGTGCTAGCTAGGTAGGTCTTCTTCCCCTTACTGGTTTCGTGTCCCCAACCTGAGGGGTAGGTTTGAAATGCTTATATAAAGAGAGAGAGAGAGAGAGAGAGAGAGAGAGAGAGAGAGAGAGAGAGAGAGAGAGAGAGAGAGAGAGAGAGAGAGAGAGAGAGAGAGAGATAAAAGGGCAAAGGAAAAGATAACAAAAAGTGGAAGGCAAGAGCGAAGTATTGTGAGCAAGAGAAACAAAAGATAAGAAGGAAAAGAACATGACACAGAGAGAGAGAGAGAGAGAGAGAGAGAGAGAGAGAGAGAGAGAGAGAGAGAGAGAGAGAGAGAGAGAGAGAGAGAGAGAGAGAGAGAATTTACCTTTTCCCTTGTGAGGTCAATGTCCTAAATACTTCAATAAAGAGGAAAAAGCTGCAAAGAAAACGGGAGATGAGGAAAATTAGGGTTTTATTGGTAAAACGTGAATGTGTTGATTTTATTCTTTTGTGTGTATATTGTTTTACCTTTCTCTCTCTCTCTCTCTCTCTCTCTCTCTCTCTCTCTCTCACTCAACACTTTAACACTTTATTATTCCGTCACTTATATCGTAAAAACTTAAAGTAAACTATAAAAAAGTTGACAAACATCCCATTAATAATAGGAAAAGATTTTTGGGGCACCTTAAACATAAAAAAAGGATAAATAATAAGTAACAGCGACAAATGTTCTCTTTACAACACTCATTTATCGTGTAAATATCAAACTTTGTCTCTATAAAATTAAAAAGTTATAAAACACTTTGAACCAACACTAAAATTATCGTAGAACAGAAGTTAACGTCAACACTTAATGAAATCATACTTATTATTAACACTTCCTTAGATGTCTTTATACACATATAAAAAACGTATATTCATTATTTTGCAGTTTTTAAAAAGATTTTCTGATTATTTTCATAGCGGGAACGACAAAGGCGTTTTTAGTGGCGTTTGAGCAGGACACGAATGTTTTGTTATCAAGGAAAACCGCTTCTC
>JAPQNM010000040.1:3982217-3984717 GCA_029783475.1 Metacarcinus magister
GGAAATGAAGAATAACAACCTTGAAGAAAGAGAGAGGGATAGATAGATAGAGTGACAGAGAGAATAAGATAGATAGATAGATAGATAGACACAGAGACAGAGAGAATAAGAGATGAAAGAAGCATACTAATTTGATTAATGTTCATGAGTATGATACCAATGAACTGCAGAAAGGAACCACAAAACAAAAGCTAAAAATAAATAAATAAAAAAATGTATATATATAATGAAGCTTGAAGACAGTAATAGGAACATGACAGTAATAATCATGATAAAGAGTGACAAGGCAAAGGGATGATAAATAGATAATAACATTGCAGCATAACGTAATAAGAAGGTAATGAGAGAGAGAGAGAGAGAGAGAGAGAGAGAGAGAGAGAGAGAGAGAGAGAGAGAGAGAGAGAGAGAGAGAGAGAGAGAGAGAGAGAGAGAGAGAGAAAGAAAGTATATAGTTCAGCAAATAACATAACATTAGAATAACAATAAAAAAAAAACACGATAACAACAGACAAAATAAGGAGTATGAAAAAACAAAATAGGATCAATAAATGTGGGAACAGTGGTAATAAATAACTAAAATAAAACAACAACACCTAACATTCAACAAAAAAAAGATTACAAAAAAAAAAATAATAAGACAGTTAGCTAGCAATACCGTCATCACGTTTTCTGTTCGTCTCGTGTGTGTACTGTAATGCGCACGTCGTGACACAAATACTACACCAATAAAAGTATTCCTGGTGACCTGCGACCCGCGATTCACCGAGAGAGAGAGAGAGAGAGAGAGAGAGAGAGAGAGAGAGAGAGAGAGAGAGAGAGAGAGAGAGAGAGAGAGAGAGAGAGAGAGAGAGACATGCCACGCTTCACAGGTCAAAGTTCACAGGTCATGACACATCCTGACACATGACAGAGCAGCGAGGTGACCTGACTCAGAATCATGAAGGAGACACACACACACACACACACACACACACACACACACACACACACACACACACACACACACACACACACACACACACACACACACACACACACACACACACATTATAAACGAATTCATAAATATTCCTAAAAAGAAAAAAATGGGACCTCAGATGTGCCAAGGCAAAACACGAGGACACATCACACACACACACACACACACCTGAGTCAATACCGCGGTGAACTGATGTCTTGTAACTTGTAACCATTAAAAGTGAAGTAAGACATTAGTGTAAGGATACGACGTGACCTTTTAGCGTAAAGTCGATTTGCTTGAGTTTCCCTTCACGTCGCTTGGGTTAAGAATGTCTCAGTGGCGTCTGATGCAATTATGATTCATATAAGGGTACAATTATCATCCTCAAAGCCTGACAGCCCGGGAAGCTTAAGATATACACCTTGTAAGCCTGTTTTCAAGGTGGGTGAAGATGATGATTTACTTAAACTGTCTGGAGAGGAGGAAGAAAAGGAGGAGGAAAAGGAGGAGGAGAGGGGAGGAGGAGGAGAGGAGAGGAGGAGGAGGAGGAGGAGGAGGAGGAGGAGAAGGAGGAGGAAAAGGAGGAGGAGGAGGAGGAGGACCTTTCAGAGAGGCCTCATGCGGATTAGTGGCTTTTGGACAGACAAGTCGTGTTCAGGGCCACACACACACACACACACACGCACACGCACACGCACACGCACACGCACATGCACACACATCACGTCACCGCTACCTACCACCCACCGCCGTTATGGTCAGCCTAACGTCACTGCAAGACTGCCCAGAGGTGTGTCGGCTGTGACCTTGGCCCTCCTGCCGCAGGTGCTGAAGATCCACCAAAATGTGGGAAAGAAAAAAAGAAAGAAGAGAAAAAAAAGAAATACCAAAGAAGGAAACCACGTCATAAAGGGAAGAAAAAAAAGGAAATGAAGAATACAATTTTAAAAGTTTATTTCCCAAACGAATACATACCAGAGGCTGAGTAAAGAGAGAGAGAGAGAGAGAGAGAGAGAGAGAGAGAGAGAGAGAGAGAGAGAGAGAGAGAGAGAGAGAGAGAGAGAGAGAGAGAGAGAGAGAGTGAGTGTGTCTGAAGGGATTTGCGAAAGGTCGTGGGAGAAGAAAGTCGAGGATCAGGAGTAAGTGCTTAGCCTTCCACCTTCCTCCTCTTCTTCCTCCTTTTCCTCCTTTTCCTCCTTTTCTTTTTTTTAAATTGGAAAATAGATATCAGAAAAGAGAGGAAAGATAGAGAAGAATAGAATCAGCTAGAATAGAGAGAGTGGAGGAAAAGGAGGAGGAGGAGGAGGAGGATATGGAAGGCCATTTAGTAACACCTGACACATTATAGTTACAAGTTCAGGTGTGTCCAGGTAAAGAATATTAATTAGTGCCTGAGGGTGCTAATTAAATGGTTTACACACGTCATTTAAGGCAAGATAAAAAAATAACTCCATAAGATTTTTTTTCAATATATACTATTTTTAAAGTCTTGTAACTTGTCCTGAAAGTGAGAAAAATATCTTGAGAAAAAGAATGTTG
>JAPQNM010000040.1:4004717-4009717 GCA_029783475.1 Metacarcinus magister
CCCTTCCCTTCCCATCCTGCCCACCTGTCTGCCGCTTCTCATCAAGGCCCAATTAGACGTCTCACCTTCCCTTCACCTCTAAGAAATGGGTTTTCCTGGCTCCTGCTCCTGATGCTGATGATGATAGTGATGATGGTAGTGGTGGTGGTAGTGGTGGCGTTACCAATGATGATGATAATGATGATAGTGATAGTGGTCTTGATAGTAGTAATAGTAATAGTAGTGGTTGGTCCTCCATGCCCTGATCACGTGAACAACAAACAGGACTCTTGGTGTTTGGGGGGGAGGGGGAAGGGGAAAGGGAAGGAGGGAAGGGGTTATGGAAAGGTACAGAGATGGAGGGGGGGGGGTATGTGCAAGGGAGGAATGGATGGGGAAGAAATACAAGGTGGATAGATTGAATGAACTTAGAAAATGGATGGGTTATTAGAGAAAGGTTAGGTGGAGGTGGAGGGGAGGAGTAAATTGTGGATTAGGAAAAGGAGGAGGAGGAGGAGGAGGAGGAGGATAAAAGGAGTGGGTGGAAGGGAGAGGGTGGAACTGGATGGTGGGTGTGTGGGGTGGGTGGATGTCCTTGGATTCTGGTATTAGTGGTCCCTCCGTAGAGAGAGAGAGAGAGAGAGAGAGAGAGAGAGAGAGAGAGAGAGAGAGAGAGAGAGAGAGAGAGAGAGAGAGAGAGAGAGAGAGAGAGAGAGAGAGAGAGAGAGAGAGAAATGAGATGAGATGACTCTTTATAAATTTGCGAAAGGAGAAAGGGAGAGACAGAGAGAATGGAGAAGAGATGAGGGAAGGTGAAAGGGAAAGCTTGTAATAACAAAGAGAGAGAGAGAGAGAGAGAGAGAGAGAGAGAGAGAGAGAGAGAGAGAGAGAGAGAGAGAGAGAGAGAGAGAGAGAGAGAGAGAAGAAAAAAAAAGGTGCAGGTCATTACGCCACAATACATCACTAATCAATACAAATATCACCTTAATCACCAGGTCGTCTATCTTCTCTCTATATATTGTCTCTCTCTTTTTCTTTCTCTTTGTCTTTTCTTCACTTGACACTCACACAAACGCTGATCAAAGGTTCATTTGTTATTTTCTTTGTGTCTTAATCATCAATTTTGTTTTGTTATCTTGTGTTATGTTATCTTTTATTTGTCTTGCTATTGTCTTTCCTTGCCTTTTCCTCTTTCTCTCAATGTTAAAAGGATATATATGTATACATTTTCCTACAGTATTGCATAAAGTTTTGGGTTTTCATCATTCAGTAATTTCAAGTCTTTTCATCTAACGAGAAAGGAATGAAAATTGTAATATGGCTCATGTTTTCTGTCTAATTGGTATCTTAATAATTCTTTGGTTTCCTTAATAATTCTCTAGTTTCTTAATAATCCTTTTCCCTTTTCAAATGTTCAGTCTTGCATGTCGATGGTTTGTCTACATTAAACTTAATTATATATCTTCCTTACATCTGCCTGTCTATCAAACTTTATTTTATTTTAGTTCCGTGTAAAGTGATAATATGTGTACCTCCTTTACATCCATTCTTTCATCTTTCCTTATCTCTATCTCTTCGTTCTTCTGTTCATCCCCTTCTACTGTCCGTCTGTCCTTCCCTCTGGCCATTCTCCTCCTTCTATCACTCCGTTATTCTCTCTCTTCCCTTCCCTTTCTCCATCCCTCCTTCCCTCCCTCCCTCCCTCCCTCTGTCCCATCCTCTATTCCATATCAATGACGCCAAATAACAGAAATGAAAAGTAAAAGTGAAACAAAGACAGATAATTTAAGACATGTTCCCAAGACCCTGAGGCCAGGAGGATAGTGTTCTGGGGAGGAAGGTTACTCGAGGGACGCGGCTCGGGAGGGAAAAAAAGGGATAGAGTAATAAAAGGGTGAGCCAAGTGTTGGAGGTGAACCACTTGGTCGTCTCCGGCGGACTGGTTCTCCTTGCTTGAGGGGGGAGACGAGCGGGGTCGTGCATGGGTGGGAAGGCAGGCAGGCAAGCAGGCAAGCAAGCAGGGAGGGAGGGAGGGAAGCAGAGACAGGCAGACTGGATGTAGCGACGGTTAGATATATGATTTTATTCTCTCTCTCTCTCTCTCTCTCTCTCTCTCTCTCTCTCTCTCTCTCTCTCTCTCTCTCTCTCTCTCTCTCTCTCTCTCTCTCTCTCTCTCTCTCTCTCTCGCTCGCTCTCTCAGGTATGTCAGTAACACGTGGGTAACATCATAATCTCACGTCACCTGGGCTGCCTTGTCACATGTTTTCACCCCTTCGCCACACGTCATGTTGAATGTTGCACCACCGCCAACACTCCCTTGTCCTCGCCGCCCCTCACACTGATGTCTTGCTAAGGGAAAGTTGTCCCGCCCTCACTCACAGCCACGAACACACCACATGAACGGATTCCAAGAAGAAAGCGACGCCCATCGTTACTCTCACCTTAGGCTATGTCTCCCACGCCCTTGCCCGCCCGTGCCCGCCCGTGCCCTCCCTCCCAGATCACGTCCGCAGGAGTGTACAGTCCTTCATATCTATAATGATCGTTTTAACTTAAATTAGAGACGCCTGGTGAAGAATAAATATCAAGGTGTTAGTTACTCTCTTGGGACGACGACTCACGGTCAGTCATGCCTTGAAGGGCCAGCCACGTTATTTATGAGCCTCTTATCACTGTCGTTAAGGTACGTGTGACCTTGTTGTTCACCCTCCATAAAAGGCTGACGTAACACTGTAGACAAATGAGTAAAATCTGTTTATACCTGTTCCATACGGAGAATAGGTAATTAACATGTGGAGGAGAGAATGTCGTTATATTCTTCTTCCTCAACGCAAGGCAACGCAAGGTTAGTTGAGGCTTCGAGTATATTCGGATGCAGTTCTGGTTTCTCCTTCCGTCTCATGGTAAATGTTGAGGGAGGGGGTGAGGAGGGGAAGGGGGAAAATTACAACACAATAGTCACCCATTGTATTGTTGGTTTTCCTTGTTTCAGTCCCATTTTCTACGTTCCTTCTTTCTCTTCGTGTTGAGTGCTTGTTGGTAAGCAATTTAACCTTGTGTGTATGTATAGGTACACATCGATGCATTTTCTTTCATTGGGTTTTGTCATTCGCGTAGGGCCACCCAATTTCCTTTCAGAGAGAACTTTAAATTTCCGTTCCAATTATTATCCAATCATTTCCCGGAGGCCACGTGTGCTTGGAAAGAGAAAACGGAATGCGTGACAGATGAAGAGGACAGAAGGGAGAGGAAAACGAGAGAATAGCAACGAAAAAGGATGGAAATGGATGTTGTAATTGCAATGACAACATAACCTTGACTGAAACCAAACCCTAGAATCTGTGAGCCTCTATCTTTAGGAAACACACCAAGGGACGGATTTAAAACACTAATCAAACATAGATAAAGACGATTAAGAGACTGTTTTCAGGGCGGGGGGGTGAGAGGGGCGTCCGGGCCCTCACCCACCTATACTCTCTCTCCCAGACGAGAGCAAGTATTAGGAAACCTTAATCATTTACACTTTTCATCAAGGAGAGGATTTGTAGAAAGTATATTATCTAACACTGCTACAATTCCCTTTTCTTCTCCAGGGACACAAAGGGAAAGATAATCCACTACACCACCGCTGCTGATCCCTTAGGGCGCGACACGGCAGGAGGAGGAGGAGGAGGAGGAGGAGGAGTGGGGGGGGTTTGAACACTCCTTTTCCCCGTACACGAAGGACTCAGCGCCGTTTGAGGGGGAGGGAAGGGAGGTAATTTGTGTTGTAATGGCGTAGGGGCGTCTGTTGTAGTCCCTGAGGGCAGGACACGCAACCCATCCTTGCTTTTTTTGCGTTGGTTATTGCAGACAGGACCGTTCCACCTCAACTACCTGAACACTAGACGCTCCTACTTGAATATATTGATTCCAAGTTTCTCATTCATATGCATTTATTTTCTATGCATCTGTTGTGTGTTTATATCTCAAAGCTTTTATGTGTTTTGTTTTGTTTTCGGAGATAATCGTAAATGGCTGGCTGGCAGTGTGTTCGTCAATAGAAAACAAAATAATATACACCTGCAAGACGACAGAATGTGAATGTAAAATAAAAAAAATTGTAAAAAAAAGAAAAAAGAAATGATGATAATTAATGACACAACTAACCTTGGCAGCCTTCGTAGCCTCCAAAAAAAAAAAAAACTATTATCAAAGAAATAACTGAAATAACCATAAGGCGCGAGTCTCATAATGTCCCTTACACAGCGGAGGCTTACCTTCGTGCAGTGAGTGATGCAAATATTTACGAATACTTAACGGGAAAATAAGTGTTGGCGGGAGGGGAGAGGGAAGGGAGGGAGGAAGGAGTTTCAAATTAACTTTTTCGAACGGGGTAACAAATCAAACACTGGACATTTCTACACATAAGGGAATGCCAAACGAAACACCATTGGCTCTGGAGATATAAATTTTCCTTCGTAGTTGAGAAAGAAAATACAGGAATATCTTGTATACCACGTTTAAAGTTTGAAAGTGACGAAGGAATGAAGATGTCCTAAATACCTGTAGCTTCCCGCGCCCAAAAACGAAAGGCAAAGAAGATTTAGGAACACTTTCAAAATCAACGGAGAGAGAGAGAGAGAGAGAGAGAGAGAGAGAGAGAGAGAGAGAGAGAGAGAGAGAGAGAGAGAGAGAGAGAGAGAGAGAGAGAGAGAGAGAGAGAGAGAGAGAGATACAAATAAATATATGAATAAGCAAAACAAATCGATGAATAAATAAATAAATAAATATATGCGTCGGAAATTAAACGTTAAAAGAAAATATTTTGAATTATGAACGACGAAAAAAACAAAAGATAAAGGAAGAGTCTTGATAAATAATTCATGAGTGAAGAAATTTGTGAAAGAAGAGATGAGACTTAAAAAAACAAAAAGTAAAGATAATAATGGTTAAAGGAAGGGTGAGTGAGCCATTTACGAGGAGAAAAGGAGGAGGAGGAGGAGAAAGGAAGAAGAGAGAGAGACAAAAACCAGTATATT
>JAPQNM010000040.1:4014717-4062217 GCA_029783475.1 Metacarcinus magister
TCTCTCTCTCTCTCAACCAGTATCCGGGACATCTTCTCCTTCTCCTCCTCCTCCTCCTCCTCCTCCTTTTCATCCCTTCCCCTTCTCTTCCCCATTCATTCTTCCCCATCACTTCTTATCTCTCCCTTCTCCACGCGCTACCATCCCTTCCTCATTCCTCCTCATCCCTCTTCCCCATTCCACCATACCTTTCCCCTCCTCCTACATGCTTCTTCCCCCTATCCTCCCCAACCCATCCCACTAAAGATCAATAGAACAAAACTGGAAAGGAAAAAAAAGGAAAAAACAACTATATATCCTAACTTCCCCCCCCCCACCCCCAAAAAAAAAGAAGATATTATTAATGAATAAATAGATACAAAATAAAACTTGAAAACATGAATAATGAAAATAAACAAGAGGATATTGTAAAAAAAAAAAATAATAATAATAATAAATAAAATAAAAATTATCCTGCAGAATAAACCCAAACTTGTAATAAATATTTTTGCTGTCTCAGGGACGCGAGAAAATATTATGAGGATGGAAATAAATATAATAGATAATCTCAAGAATATCTACATTACGTGTGGCATAGCTAACGAAGGGGACAGTGAGGGAAGACAAGGGGGGGGAAGGGAGGAAGGAAGGAGGAAGGGAGGAAGGGGGATGATAAGGAGAAGGGAGGAAGGTGGATAATAGGGAAAAGGGAGGAAGGGGGATAATAGGGAGAAGGGAGGAAAGGTTAGCAGCAAGTAGATGTTTAAAGATTATTAAAGAAAAAGAAAAAGTGTGTCTGGGATCCATATGACGAAGAGAAATGCAAATGTGTTACTTAATTATTTAGTTAGGTTGTTAGCTAATTAGATAAAGTAGTTGTAATAGTTGTAGTAGTAGTAGTTGTTGTTGTTGGTGTAGTAGTAGTAGTAGTAGTAGTAGTAGTAGTAGTAGTAGTAGTAGTAGTAGTAGTAGTAGTAGTAGTAGTAGTAGTAGTAGTAGTAGTAGTAGTAGTAGTAGTAGTAGTAGAACAACAACAACAAAATTACAAGCTCAAGAAGAAAGAAAAAAAAACCTAAAACAAGAAAATTGAAAATAAAAGTTGAAACAATAATCACTACTTTGTAAATTGATGAAACACGAACCTAACAAAAAAAAATGAAAAGAAGAAAAAGAAAAAAAAACATTACACGATAAAACCAAGAAAAATAGAAGAAAAAAAAGTTATACTAAACAATAATATTTTACCTCCCCCTTAAACACCTCAATTTAGGAAAGAAAATGGGAGATGATAACGCATTCAATCAACATTTTAATCATTTCATAGCAGAGAAGGAAGAAAGAAGGAAGATGAAAGAGGAAGAATACCAACCCTTCCTCTTCCTCCTCCTCCTCCTCCTCCTCCTTCTCCTCCTCCTCCTACGTTACTCCGAGTCCTTCCAAGTATCGTTCTGTCTCTCGTGTGTGTCTTTACCTTGCTTGTCTTCACCTAGAGGACGCTGCCTGCACGTCTCTGTTCGTGTTTAGGAGTGACTTGTATTAATAAGAGGATGGACCGTGTGCGACAGACGACCCTTACTGTTTTTTCTTCTTATTTCTCCCCTTGTGTGTGTGTGTGTGTGTGTGTGTGTGTGTGTGTGTGTGTGTGTGTGTGTGTGTGTGTGTGTGTGTTTTATTATTCTTGTAGTAGTTTTCTTTCACTTTCACTTTCTTCTCTCTCTCTCTCTCTCTCTCTCTCTCTCTCTCTCTCTCTCTCTCTCTCTCTCTCTCTCTCTCTCTCTCTCTCTCTCTCTCTCTCTCTCTCTCTCTCCTCTCATCTCTACTCTAGCTCTCTCTCTCTCTCTCTACTCTCTCTCCTCACTCCTCTCACTCTCTCACATACTCTCTCTCTACATACATACATACATACATACATACATACATACATACATACATACTATAACATTAACTCCTCCTCACATTTTCCATAATTCTTACCTGGGATTCAACACCTGCAGAATAATTACCTTCATACGAGCATAATTAGAAGAAGAAAAACAACCCCCGTTATTTTAAGAACATTTATTTGACTATTAACATATATAGTTTTTTCTGTATTGTTATTTTCATTGCAGTGGCTGGATGGGTGGAAGGGTGGGTGGGTGGGTGGGTGGGTGGGTGGGCTGTTTAATTCCTGTAGTGGTGGTCGTGTTTCAGATGAGATTATCCACACACAGTTGGGTTTGTATGTATGTATATATGTATGTATGTATGTATAGGTATCGCTTCTCCTCTCTCCCACCTGCCTCGCCTTGCCCTCAGAGTCTACAGGTAACTCATACAAGAATAGAATGTTTATTTATCTTATGTTTGGCGAATGTGACCACTACAGGGAGGCGGCTTAGAGGCTTGGGTTTGGTGGTGACTTAGGAACAGAAGGTATGTTGGGAGGGAGGGGGGGGAGGAGATTATTAGAAGGTGAGGAAAGATGGAGGAAGCAAAGGAAAGCAAAGTGGAGGAAAGGTGGAATAACTGTGAGGTAACTTTAAAAGGAAGGAGACTTAAAAGATAACTTGTTCCTCGCCATTCTGAGCACGAAGCCGTCTCAGTTCCTCCGCGTAGGCGATCTGCTGCAAGGCGTGGGCGGGCAGGGGGTGGGGGGTGGGCACGTGGGGGCCCTCAGCACGGAAACCGAACTCGTCAGCCACGTAGCGCACCTCCACCAGGTTGCCTTCAGGGTCCGTGAATCTGGAATGAGGCAGTGTCACCTCACCTGTACGAGCCTCACCTGTACGAGCCTCACCTCACCTGGCGCCTCGTGATGACTGGAGGCTTCTCACACTCCAAAGGGGATTATGTGCTCATGTATCTCATAGTAAACGACTGGATACTACTACTACTATTACTACTACTGCTGCTGTTGCTGCTGCTAATAATGATGATAGTGTGGATCATTATGATAGTAATAATAACAATAATAACAATGATATTAATGGTAATTCAAATAATAATGATAATAATAATGATGATGATAATGATAATAATAATGATCGTTTTCATGACTAAAATCATAAATCAATCTCTCTTATATATATACCCTTGCGTCTATACCCACACACATTTACCTAAACAAAACAAAACTCCCTTAATCACACCTTTCGACCCTCACCCTTATAATACTCACGAGTAAGAACCTTCCACATTGCTCTGGCCTGCTGATCCTGGGTGTCCGTTCTCCGTCACCCTCACACCATCCTCAGTCTCGAAATTTGTGGAGTAAGATCCGTCCGCGGGAGCTTGGCGGTCGTCGAAGAGGATAGCCACGGCGGGACGGTCATGTGTAGGGAAACTGTGATCCACGTGTACATGAGTGTCTTCGTGGTGTACGTGTTCGTGTGCCTGGTCGTGTTGGTGATCGCCCTCCACGTGTCCAGGCAGCTTGGCGCCCACGCACACACCCACCAAGGCGACGAACACGGCCTGAGGGAAGGGAGGGAGGGAAGGGATGAGGCGACGCAGGTAAACATGGGTAACGAAGGTATAATTTTTTTCTTATGGTTTTCAGTGAGTATAGATTCACGTATTAATGTTTTGAAGGGAAAGGTAAAGCAAAGAAAGTAGTCAAGATTAGTGTGAGAATAGAAAACGTAGCACTGATTTAATGGGAAACTGAACAAAATGTATATTGAAAGAAAAAAAAGACGAGTTCAAAGGTTAGGTGTTAGGCAAGTTATGTTTAAGGATGAGGAAGTGATGCGTGACTACAGGAAACAAAGGAAAGGGAAGGGAAGGGAAGGGGAGGAGAGGAGAGGTGGGAAGGAAAGGAATGAAAGAATAAACATTGAAAAAGAAAAAAAAGAGAAAGTAGGGGGGGAAGAAAGTAATCCAATGAAAGAGAAAGCAAAGGAGAAGGAAGAGAAAGGGAAACCAATAACGGAGAAGGAAAGAAAAAGGAATAAAATATAATGGAACGGAAAAAGAATAATGAAATAATGGAATGAGAGAGAGAGAGAGAGAGAGAGAGAGAGAGAGAGAGAGAGAGAGAGAGAGAGAGAGAGAGAGAGAGAGAGAGAGAGAGAGAGAGAGAGAGACAGAGACAGAGAGAGACCCCTGAGGAGCTCCCTGTAGAAGGTTACATCAAGGCTTCCCTGTACTCACGAGCTTCATATCTGCAGGGAGTAAGTGTGTGCTGGAGGGGCCTCGACGCGCCTTTTATATACTCTGGGGGTGAGAGGCACTGGCTCTGACCTCCCCATGAACCCCTAAAACCCCCCAGAGCCCCGCCCCCCAGCGCCCCGCCCCTCCCTTCCCTTCCCTTCCATTCCCGCCCCTTTCCACCACCCGTTCCCTCCCCATTTTTCTTCTTCATTTCTTATCTTTATTACATCTTATGTTTTCCTAGTGTCCCTTCCCTTCCCATCCATCTTTGTATCAACTTCCTAATTCCCCCTTCCATTCCCTTCCATTCCCGTTCTCTTCCTTCCCTTCCCATCGTACCTTTACCGTGCCTTCCCTCTGCAACCTCTTCTCGTCTCGTCTCTTTCCCTGCCCTTCCCTTCCCTTTCTCTCCCTTTCTCTCCCCTTCATTGCTTGTTCCCTGCAGAGAGAAAGGCAACATTGGTGACTTGCTGGTGTGTGTGTGTGTGTGTGTGTGTGTGTGTGTGTGTGTGTGTGTGTGTGTGTGTGTGTGTGTGTGTGTGTGTACCTACTGAATGCATCTCCCTCCCTCCCTTCCTTCTTTCCTTCCTTCCTTCCTTCCTTCCTTTCTCAACTCCTTCACCTGTTTGTTCAGTCCTTCTCACTTCCACCATGCGTCCCCATTCCCATCTTCTTCCTCTTCTTCTTCTTCTTCTTCTTCTTCTTCTTCTTCTTCTGCTTCTTTTTCTGCTTTATCTCTTCTTTTTTTTGTTTTTCTTCTACTTCCGTTTTTTTTTCTTCTTTTTTTTTATTTTCGCGGATCTGTCTTTCAGGTTTAAGGTAATGACGCATTTTCTTTGTGTGGAATTAAGATCAAAACTATGTTAATTGAATTGCAGGGAAGACTTGTAGGATTTCATTAGATAAGAATGAGAAAAATAATTGCTTACACCTCCATAACACACACACACACACACACACACACACACACACACACACACACACACACACACACACACACACGATGTAGTTTGTAGTTAATATTTCGTCTCTAGATTATGTAAGTGTATTATTTACGTCTTTGTCTATTCATTCATTTATTTATCTATCTATATATATGTCTAACTGTATGTCTTAGTTATAATTTGCTTGTTTGTATAACTGTGTATTTACTTATTTGTTAGAGAGAGAGAGAGAGAGAGAGAGAGGAAAAAAGAAAAAAAAAAGCAGAGGAGTTCTTTAATCAGCAAGACACGAACCCAAGTACTTAGGCTTAACACCCACACTCTTATACTAATCATATCATTTATAGTTATCTGCTAAACAACCACTTTGCAATTTATCCCATTTATATTTATCATCACTGCCTAATGACTTCAATTTACAATCTTATTAGTATATAAAAACGTGATTGATTTACTAATTGTTTGAAGGACCTATTGTTGGTTGGTTGTATTTTAGGATTTCTTTAAACATTACATTACAGTTTTTTATTTTTTGTTTTTCTTCCAAATTTTGAGTTAGATTTAAAGTAGTTAAAAATCAGGAGGATGTGATTTTTTTCTTCGTTATTGTTGAAATGATTTATTGTAGTTAATGTTTGTTAAAGGAAGCTCATGTGTTTTCAGTACTGGAATATCTATGGGATAATAATGAAAAATGTGATGATCAAATATGGTTGTAATAAGTTTAATATTTGGACCAGCAGTAGGTTATGACAAAATAAATTAGATATGAAGTATATACGTTAATAAAAAAAATTAAAAAATAAAAAGTTATAGTGGAAATAGTATCATAATTTTTTGTTTGACTGTCAGACTGAAATAGTTAAAATAGTCATAATAATAATAGTAAAAAAAAATAAATAAATAAAAAGTTATAGTGGAAATAGTATTAGAAATTTATTTATTTAGGATTGTATACGTAATAATGTTCATGAAACGTGGGTTATTAAATGTTAGGCTTAGGTTAGGTTAGGTTAGGTTAGGTTAGGTTAGGTTAGGTGTTTATACAAAAAAAATAGAAATTATAAGTGCAAAAAATGTAATGCATAGTTATATATACAGAAAAAGTTAATTAATTCAACAAAGATACGTATGATGATTAATTTACAACTAAAACAATTGAATTAGACATCAGTAATAGTCACATAAGATTAGAAAAAGTATATAAAAAAAAGAAATTATTGAAACCTGTAAAATAAAACCAGCAAAATTTTAAGCAACCAGTATTTTATTAGTCGTAGAACTGCTGTATTATATGTATGTATGTATAGGTGTGTGTGTGTGTATGTGTGCGCGCGTGTGTGTGTATGTGTGTGTGTGTGTGTGTGTGTGTGTGTGTGTACTACGAGAACCAATGAAGCAATACTTACATCAATAATTCCTTTGTTTTCCCATGTGTTCCCACCATGCTTCCCACTTCGACCTCCAAGGGAACGGGACTTGCTGCTCCCTCACTCGCCGTCGCCATGTCTGCCTCATAATTTTTTCCTCCTTTTTCTCCTCCTCCTCCTCCTCCTCCTCCTCCTCCTCCTCCTCCTCCTCCTCCTCCTCCTCCTCCTCCTCCTCCTCCTCCTCCTCCTCCTCCTCATCTGCGTCGCCGGCGGGTACGTCAAGGTGGGTTGCTTTTTGGCGCCTCACACTTCCTGATGCGCGAGGCAAAAGTAAGAGAGAGAGAGAGAGAGAGAGTAATGATAATAACAATAATGATAATAATAATAATAATAATGATAATAATAAAGCCTACCCAACTACTATAGCACAAACAAAAGCAAAAACAAAAAATTAAAAATATATATATATACTGATTAATAAAGGAACAACAACAACAACAACAACACACGACGTAAACACTAAAGGAAAGGCACGATAATAGTGACGTCACGGAATCTATACATAATAATAATAAAGAAACAACGACCAATGAGCTTCAACCTTTTTACGTTCGTTTGCGCCACAGTGTTTGCAAGATAGGAAGTGACACAGCGAAGTGATAAGTGTGTTGCCTCCTCCCCTTCTCTCTCTCTCTCTCTCTCTCTCTCTCTCTCTCTCTCTCTCTCTCTCTCTCTCTCTCTCTCTCTCTCTCTCTCTCTCTCTCTCTCTCTCTTTTCTGTTTCTTTTCTCTGTACTGTTTCTTCGTACGAAAATATATTAATAAACAGGTAATAAACAGGTATTAATATATATATATATATATATATATATATATATATATATATATATATATATATATATAGATGCCAATAGATTGATATATAGATAATTAGATAGACAGATAGATAGACAAACAGACAGATCGATAGATAAACATATAGATACATACATACATACATACACAGATAGATAGATAGATAGATAATCATATACATACAGATAGATAGATAGATAGATATTATACAGCCTCATCCTGTGTTTAATTCATCCTCATAATTGCAGTAACCTGGTTCCCTTTTTCTTTGTTACCTCATTTCCTTCATTATTATCATCATCATCATTATTCCCCATCTACCTCATTCTCATACTTATAATGGTCTCTCCATTCCTTCCTTCCTCCCTTTATTTCTTTTTTGTATTCTTCTATTTATTTATTGTTGTTGGATAATGTATATGTAACCCTGGCTGTTGCTTATTTATTTATTTTTTATTTTTATTTTTTAGTTTTGTTTGAAAAGTCATTATTTTGCATTCGAGTCGACTCTATTTTTTTTTTCATTGTTATTACTATTGTTGGTTCTTTCTTTTTTTTTTTATACACGTTTTGTTTATTTATTTTGTAAAGTTCGTGTCATGTCTTGTTTTATTTGAAATTGTTGATTATTTATCGTTTGGTAAAAGTTATTAATATATTTTTTTTTCTTATCTCGTTTTTAATTGAATTTTCTTGTGTATTAAGTTTTTTTTTAGCTGGTTTTTTTTTTTTTTTTTCTACTTTTTGTTGTTGTCTTCACTCCGCAAGGTTTGTGTATTCGTTTGTTTTCATATTTTTTTTCTTCTTCCTGTAACACACACACACACACACACACACACACACACACACACACACACACACACACACACACACACACACTTTCTTCAGCATTGAGGTACGAAAAGATCATTCTACGCATGTTTGCTTGTTTTTTTTTGGGGGGGCAGATTTACAATTCAATTACAATGATAAGATAGTTTTAGTGGTTGACCTTCCTAGTTCTTTCCTCCTTCTACTTTTCTCCTCATCTTCCTTCCCTTCATTCACCTTCCCTTCAATCACTTTCCCTTCATTCACTTTCCCTTCATTCACTTTCCCTTCATTCACTTTCCCTTAATTCATCTTCCCTTCATTCACCTTCTCTTCATTCACCTTCCCTTCCTTCATCTTTCCTTCATCTCCTCTCCTCCTCCTCGTGTTTGTGTAGCCTTCTAACCTTCCCTTTCAAACCATTTTATCTCCTTGGCCTTCTATTTCCTCCTCCTCTTTCTCCTCCTCCAAGGTTAGCCATAAAAAAAGACTTAGGGGTAACTATTAGTAACAACCTTGAACCAGGTAAGCATAGTTCAGACGTTGTTAAGGAAGCTAACAAACTGGTCCGTTTCATTGGAAGAACTTTTGAGTATAAATCTGAAAAAAAGTTATCCCTCCACTATTGCACTCCTACGCCCTCATCTTACGCCCTCATCTAAAATATTGCATTCAGTTCTGGTCACCATACTATAAAGAATGTATTGATAAGCTGGAGAGAATACAAAGAAAAGTTAGTAAAATTATCCCTAGATTGCGAAACAAGCTCAACTTATTCACAAAGGAAGAACAGACAACAGTAGTTCGGGAGTATAGTATACTCTATACAAAAATCGAAGGCGGAGGATGCCCCTCCTACTGGGGGTAAGAGGTTGGCCATCACCACACCGTGCTAGATGATTGGTTGACAGTGACAGGCTGAGTGTCGTGAAAAATTAGACACCTGATATCACTTCATTGTTTCCTTAATATTTCCTTGTATGAAGTCTTATACTTCAAAAAAGGAAACTAAAATGTCATCGTGAATAAATTTGCTAACAATAAGTGCCAAAAAATATCAGTATAATGCGATCTGGAAGGCAATAATGAGTGATGGAAAAAAAAAGATGTAAATAAACTGACCGACAGAGGTAGCTAAACGGGCCATGGTACAGCGCCCGGTCACCAAAAGGATGGAGGATTATAAGGCTTGACCTCTGGTCTCAAGGGAGGGAGGGGGAGAGAGAGAGAGAGAGAGAGAGAGAGAGAGAGAGAGAGAGAGAGAGAGAGAGAGAGAGAGAGAGAGAGAGAGAGAGAGAGAATCAACATTTTAATACCATAAGTATATGTATAGTTATATGTTTTCATTAGGTATTGATACACACACACACACACACACACACACACACACACACACACACACACACACACACACACACACACACATTATTATTATCTTTATCTATTAAATTATTGTAAAAATTTCCCGCACTACCACCACCACCACCACCACCACCACCTTCACCATAATGATTAATAAATACTATAATAATAATAATAATAATAATGAATATGAGGTGATGGTAACGGAAATAATGAAAGTATTTCCTGTATCTCTTATTTTTTTATATATATTTTTTTAATGTTTGATATTATAGTAATGATGAAACTGAGTCCAGATTCGTGTTCAGTATGACCGAAAACCTTTATGTACAAATTTTCATGAAATTCCGAGGTGTGGAAATTTTCATGAAATTTCCAAGGGTACCACCTAAGATTTTTTGGCAGAAATCATGTATTTTGAAATAACTCGAAAACTATGAGGTTTACGTAAAAAGAGTATAGAATATAAAAGAAAGAGCAGGACACGCCCGTTCTTTTGAGCTATAGTGATATGGAATTGGAACATATCTATAGATGTAAGAATTGAAAATAGAAAACATTAATTTTGTTCACAATAATTAACTTTTCTACAAAGATATAATAGATATTGGAAATGTGATGACATCAATCGATAGATCTATTCAAGCTGGATAACTTTGTTTCTAATCCTTTTTCCTGTAAGAGTAATAGTTTCGTAGTAAAATGGCAAAAACATATTCGACCTCAATTCTGGTGGACATTTTCGGACCACAAAATCAAAAATTCCTTACCGTCACAGATACGTGAAAAGTGACTTCAATAAAACTTTTAGATATTCCAATTTACAGTAAAATTAGTTCAAAAAGTTATCGTGTATGACAAACAGTTAAAACGGCAGTAGCAAAAAACCTTCTACCCTATACCTGGGAAGGAGTTAAGGGGGGTGAAGGGGTAATGGGGGGGGGGTAATGATGAAAATAAGTCCAGATTCGTGTTCAGCATGACCTAAAACATCATTGTAACAATTTTCATGAGATTCGGAGGTGTTGAGTTTCCGCGGCGCACAGCACGAGTAGACAAGAGTAAAAACGTGAGGTTAGGTTAGCTGCGGTGCCACATCTATTATTGAACCGGAACAAATACCATACACACTCGCTAATACTATATACTTAATGTAGTATTATAGTATATATAGTATTAGTATAGTAGTATAGTATATAGTATTAGCGAGTGTGTATGGTATTTAGTCTGGTTTAGTAATAGATGTGGCACCGCAGCTAACCTAACCTCACCTATTTACTCTTGTCTACTCTTGCTGTGCGCCGCGGAAACTCAACACCTCCGAATCTCATGAAAATTGTTACAATGATGTTTTAGGTCATGCTGAACACGAATCTGGACTTATTTTCATCATTACACCCCCCCCTTTACCCCTTCACCCCCCTTAACTCCTTCCCAGGTATAGGGTAGAAGGTTTTTTGCTACTGCCGTTTTAACTGTTTGTCATACACGATAACTTTTTGAACTAATTTTACTGTAAATTGGAATATCTAAAAGTTTTATTGAAGTCACTTTTCACGTATCTGTGACGGTAAGGAATTTTTGATTTTGTGGTCCGAAAATGTCCACCAGAATTGAGGTCGAATATGTTTTTGCCATTTTACTACGAAACTATTACTCTTACAGGAAAAAGGATTAGAAACAAAGTTATGCAGCTTGAATAGATCTATCGATTGCTGTCATCATATTTCTAATATCTATTATACCTTTGGAGAAAAGTTAATTATTGTGAACAAAATTAATGTTTTCTTTTTTCAATTCTTACATCTATATATATGCTCCAATTCCATATCACTATAGCTCAAAAGAACGGGCGTGTCCTGCTCTTTCTTTTATATTATATACTCTTATTACGTAAACCTCATAGTTTTCGAGTTATTTCAAAATACATGATTTCTGCCAAAAAATCTGAGGGGGTATCCTTGGAAATTTCATAATAATTTCCACACCTCGGAATTTCATGAAAATTTGTACATAAAGGTTTTCAGTCATACTGAACACGAATCTGGACTCAGTTTCGTCATAACTATAATATCAAACATTAAAAATATATATATAAAAAAAATATGAGATACAGAAAATACTTTCATTATTCCCGTTACCATTACCTCATATTCATTATTGTCTTCCACATTTTGTATGATACTGGTTTTTGTGCAATAATGTGTCGTGGCAGGTAATACAAATAATTATATGATCCGTTGTAAAGAGTTCATGGTTAGTGTTCCGTTGGGGAGGGTGAGGCGGCACACAAACAGAGCCGCAGCCACGCTCTGTCTGTGTCCGTCAGCTGGTACACTTTTCACCCCTTTACCTCCCTTTGTAACCACCGCTGGCCGCTGCGATGAGTGGTCCACATGCAGAGAAGGATTTGGATATCACTAACAGCAGCAGAGGCTTATGGCTGGTGAAGGTGAGGAGATAATGGTGGTTAAATGTTATCTTTAGTGGCGTCATTAAACAGAAGGTAAAGTTCAGCTGGTACAAATTTCACCTGAAGTGTTTGTTATTTTTTTTAGGGAAATATTCGTAAGACGACCCATTCGATATCTCATTACCTTTATTAAGCACTGCAAATTTAACCTCAGATACTTGTTCAGATCACCTCAAACAGTTATGCTGCTGAATTGCAGATTTTTTTGGGGGGTGTTACCTAAGGTTTTGTTACGTTTAGTTAGGCTTGGTTGGGTTAGTTTTGGTTAGGCTAATTTAACTGCAGTTCTGGGAAGGTTACGCTAATAAAGCAATTTTTTCGGAAAATTTTTACATCTTCACCAGAATGGCGTGTGGCTACGAAAGAAAATGGCGTCTGCACCTCGAATAACACCCTACTTTTATTCATAGAAAACATTTGATAGCTTCTAAATCAACATAACATAACCTAACTAAACCCAACCAAACCTAACGTAATAAAAAAAAAATTGTATCTTTTTCTATAATTCGGCGTCATAACTGTTTGGTGTGATCTGAACGAGTATCTGAAGTTGAATTTGCAGTGCATTATAAAGGTAAGGAGATATCACATGGGTCGCCTTATGAATCTCCCTTTTTTTCCATTATTCTAACTTATATCTATTGTTTATTGATGGAAATAGTTATATCTGAAATATATGAAAGTGAATTTATCCTTAATTGCAGGTTAAGTAATTGTAATTATTTTAGAATTACGTCCATCTCTCTACGAGTTACTAATTGAATTTAGTAGGCGTTGTTTTCCATCAATAATTATTTCATAGATTCAATTGAGGTGGATTGAGGGTGCTAAAACCTCCCCGTCTTCAGGATTGGTCGGCTCAGACGAGACGAGGTTATGTTAGGTTCATTTCTTTTGATATCTTGTGAGGACGAATCTATCTTTTATTGTGTGTGTTTCAAGATGTTTACAATTAATCAGCTTTTATTATATCCAACATGCCTCCTCAATTTCACTGCTGTGTAATCAATCATACTTTTCTCCTCACCTCACTCATCTCTTTCTCTATGCATGCCGTTGGATCATCTTACGCTGAAAAAATGTGTTTGCTAAGAACAACTCCCTTTCCGCACATGTGTCAACCGGTACTCACCATTTTCATTTACTTCATCTTCACTCTTCTTCCCCACCACACCTGCTGCCTCACTATGGCCAACCCTTCCATTCATATCTCCAATTGATGCTATCCTATTCCCTCACCCAATTCCATTAGACACTCACTCACATGGTTCCGGGACTTGTGGTTCTCACATTTACAGGTGCATACACAGACCCATGAATGTTTTGTTATTCCTACCTTCCCAACTCCCCACACTATCCTAGACCCCTTCCATCCATGTGCGTCTCCCCATTGGTTCCATGTTTACAGGTGTAGTAACAGTATGACCACGTGAAGGCGGGGATGAGCTAAGGTACCACGTTTTTATTCAACACTTCTGTGGCAATCTCACACCTAAGTTAAACCTCTTTGGTTACAATACTGTCACTCCTGAAAGCTAGTCTCTTACCTTCATCTTACAAAACTTATCGTGATTTTTATGGATATTTTAGAAGGAAAAAGTACGTCTTGTAATGTGTCAAATAGGTATTTGATGGTTATGAATCCTGAAAAGTAGCTGACATGTGTTCTTTCAAATGAAGTGAAAGATAGACATCCTTGTTGTCTCATGACCGGCTCTGCTGATGAAATTTAACTAAAAGTAGAAGAAAGGGAATGTAATAATTGAAAAGGTTGTGTTGATGGACTCTATGTGGATGTTGTATTTTAATTAATGGATTTAATTTAAGGAAATCACTGATGCTTGTTTTGTGTTTCAACAGATCCCCAAATACATGAGGGACAAATGGGTTGAGTGTCCAGGTGACGTTGGCAAACTTAGGATCCACAAGTGAGTTCAAACAGATAGTCTTAAATGTTATAATTTGCTTGTGTAAATTTTCGTTTGTAAATAATTTTGATCATGCATTTGATATGTAACAAAACCAAGTTATACGTATGGCACTTCCTTTAGTCATGACAAAATTATGAGATGGAGCTTGAGACAAATGGATCTTGTACCAGCGACTGACTGCTTCCCTTTTCACAGAGTACCTGGAAAATTGCCATCTGTAACCTTTTCCTCGGCAGAACAGATCCTAAAGGACAACAAGGTAGCCCGGGAACACAAGTTTAAACTGCACAGTATTAAGGAAATGACTCTTGGAGTTTTCTCGTGCACACTTCGTAAGTTATGTTAAAGTTTATAAGTGTGGATTATGATTGTTGTTGATATTCTCTTTGTAGCCTTAACTCTTCTCATCCAATGCTTGCACCAAAACAAGATAAAAACTTAAACACTTATATAACTCTTCCACTTCATCACCACCTGTGTCATGCTGATCCCCAGTGCCTGTAATTAACAAGTGCTTCATTCTGGTGCAGATGAAAGGTTGATCACTTTAATGAAAAACTATTTGTATAGTATTTTACTGTAACCTTTCAGTATACTGCAGTATTATTTCTATGCTTAGAAAATATCGATCTATTCTATCTATAGTCTTTGAAGCTTTTTTCCTTTGGGAACATCCCCCCAAACGGGTTAGTAATCATGGCAGAAGAGTCTCCACCTTTTCCTATCCAAACACTTCCTTCCTTGCTTGTTCAAACCCTCCACTTTTATCAACATTTCCAACACTTGTACTCCTTTTCCATAGCCTTTCATCTTCCAAGTGATTGATTAAATAATCTCCCCTAACTAAGTAACTACAGACCATATAGTTCTGCTAGGATTAAAGAGAGCACTATCACTTTCACCAAGGAGCTGCCGTGAGCCAGGATTGAACTTACAGTCTCTAGGCCATGAGCCGAGCATTGTACCACAGAGTAACCCAGCAGTCTCATCTTCCAAATTGTCTTCTGCTCCTCCTACTAGGACCCTCTATTTCACTCACATACACTTTTATTCACAAACTTTTCACTCTTCATTCTCTCAATATGACGAGACCACTTCAGTATATTTTATTTCACCCATTCCACTACTCCACAATTCACTTTATTTATATAATTTCATACATGTTTCCATTATTCTTACCTTCCTCTTGTCATGCCGCATCCCTCTCTTAATTAACTCATTTCCACAACACACACTTTTGACTGTTGTGTCCTATTCCACGTCCAAGTCTTTGTAATTATTATTATTATTATTTTTACATATGTACCACGCCTGTTTTACCCTTGAGAGTGTGGCGTAGACCATTTCTTGTCCCTTAGAGGAAGCACCCGATACACACACAGCCAACTCCTTTTATTTAAAATTTACTTTGTCAGAAACCTTTTGTACACCAGAACTGACAATTCCATTCCTTTCAGCAAGTGCTAATTCAGATCCTGTTGTCCCTGAGCAGGAGAAGCTGTACATGGAAGGACAGGTTATTCAGAAGTTTGAGTGCCAGCCAGTAGGTATGTGTCTTCCCAATCCATTCATACGTGTGTACTCTTGACCCAATTAACGGCCTCTTGGTGTGGATCACTATCATGTTTTATTCCTGACTTGGGCACAATCAATCCTCAGCGATGGCCTCTCATGGTTGGTGCAGGATGAATTGATGTTCCTTATTTATGCTGAGGTCATATAATGTTGGTAATGTTGAAATGATGGTAAATATAGATATTAGTGACACTTACTTTTTGATGAAATGTTGAAGTTTCAGTAATCATGAATGTAAAACCTCTATTGGTTAACTATTATGATGTTTAGATTGCAATGATTATTCAATTATATTTTGTTTCTTGGTAATTTATCTAATCACTTATTCCTAGTGTTTTTTCATTGTTCCATTAGACTGTCGGAGATACAGTTGCTCTACTATCTTTTTAATCACTTGCCCACATATTTATTTATCTTGTTCCCTCGCTCACTGTTTACTAAATCAATGAAAACTTTCAGTGGACACCTACTACTACAACCAAAAGAAAGCAGCGGCTCTACTGGCCTCTCAGCCTCACCGCAAAGCTGAATTCATTTCCAGACCAGTCCAGTCATTCAAACCAAAGACCAGGCACAAGATTCATGTAAGTTTTATTGCAGTGCAGGTAAAGCTTTTATTTATGTATGTATCATGCAGAAAAAAATGGTGGGTATGCACATATAAGACTTGGTGCAATACCTTTACAAACTATGAATGGTAACTAAGCTTTTATTTTCCTTCCACATATATTATTGTCAACTGTATTTGGCAGATTGAAATGGACGAGAGGAGAAAAGCAGAGGGCAAGAAGGCGCGTGATGACAAGGATAAGGTGATGGAAATGCTTTTTGCTGCCTTTGAGAAGCATCAATACTACAACATTAAGGATCTGCAGAAGCTGACAAGACAACCAATTGTACGTAGATTCAAGGTTGTTGTATTTATAATGGTAGTGTTGGGCTGGATGACCTTCTCTTCTCTAGGACCAAAGTGAGAGTCATACTACAGGGAATGAAAGGACTAGTTTCTCATTACAGGTTCTTAGATCATGGGCTGGATATTAATACTCTTGGTGTTAAATATATCTTTTATTATTTAAGAAACGTATATATTTCATAAGTCATTGTGGTCACTTAGGGCCATATTCAACTACTTTGTACGACCTGTGGCATCAGGAGACTTCAGGAATCATATAACTAATCCACAAGAGAATCCAGGAGGTAAAGGATAGTCAAGAAGAGATTTTCTGGAGGTGTAGGAGTAGGGGGTGGGGGGGTAGGGGAGTCGGGGGGCAGTCTGGGTAGAGGGTTGGTGAGTGGTTTTACTTTTTGGAGGTATATATGGTTCTAAGGTGGTTATAATGGAGGAAGATACAGATGTAGAAGTAGGGTGTTAGAGCTGACAGGTAGGTATAAGAGCGAGGGAGTTGCCAGGTGGGCATTGTCAGAGCCGAGGTCAGAGGCATTTCCTTTTCAAAGCCAGGGAAGTCTGGGAGATAAATTTTTTGAGGTGCATTCCCCAATGCACCTGTTGATTTAGAATTTTCATGATTGACCACGGTGAGTCGAATGTAAGTGGGGATGCTCCCCGTAACCCCCATGGAGAGTAAGGGTAAATGAAAAAGGGAGGGTATACCGTGCCCATGGCACCCTCAGGCCTGAACTCTAAGTTAGCCTTTCATCCTCTCAGCACAGCTCTCACTCTTTAGGAAAAGAAGAAAAGACTGATGAAAAATGCCAAGCGAAATTGGTTGGACCAGAGACTGAAATCAGATTTATTGCAGCATCAGGCCTCAAACTCTGGTCCTGAAGCCCCTCCACAACAGCAGTGGGCTTGGAAACGGAGGGGTTGGCCATCGCTGTAATTGGCTGCCACATCCACCAATCAAAATGAACAAATAATGAGGGCAAGATCAAATATCATGACTCAATTTTTGTGCAAGGTGATTGCATATGGACCTTAACTCTGGACTATATTTATAACGCCTGTATGCTAGAGGCATTATTAGGTGCATCCTGCAGCTGATGCTAATAGCTAGGCATCCCAATTATGTCAAGAAATCTTATGGCAGATTGGTGTGGCCCATGGCAGCAAGAGTTGTCCAGGGCGTTGTCGATACCTGTGCAGACGGACAAAGATTCAGATCTTTAAGTCACTAGTGATCCCTGCCTTACTGTATGGCTGTGAGACGTCAACACTCAACCTGACCTGAAGAGGCAAATTGATGCCTTCGCAAAATCATGGGCCATCACTGGAATGACTTTGTCAAATCAAAGATTGCTCCGTGAGACTGGATCAGTATAGTCCGCCAAGGTCAACTTCAGCTACATGGGCATGTTACCCAGTAGCTGATCCTGCTTGTCGGGTTGTCTTAGTGGAGGAAGCCAAGGTTCGTGGGTGGGGCAAGTCAATGCTTCCTGTAGGGAGTTACTTGGTATGGGAAGGGGTCCTGAAGGGAGACTTGCACAGGCTGATTGCCGGGGTTGGTGTTGAAGGGTGGGCGAGGCGACACACCCGTCAGCATATGCCCTCAATAATTGATTGATTGTTGTCAAGAGCCCACAACCCTTACTTGTCTGGCACTGTAGTAATACAGTCAACTAGAAACTACTTCACATTCTGAAGGCTGTGAACATACGGGAAATCCATATCGATATGCCTGGGGGTTGGCCGAGACATAAGGAAGCTACAAAAGGCCCGGAGGCCTCCACGTGGTAGTTCCTATAAGAACAGACGTCTAGGTAGGGTTATGGAAGAATTTAATCTCCCTTCCCCTTTACAAATTGTCTCATGATATAAAGAAACAAACAATCCCTACGCTATACGGTGACAGTATTCTTCCAACATGGCCGCTGATGTAGGAATGTATGACCAGGCTGGTTCCCCGTTCCACACGAGTACCTGGAAAAAACACAATAATGTTGTACATTAATATTTTACTTTGAATAAGGTGTTATTGCAAATTATTAATTGTAGTCCCCCCTAAAGGTGGGTAGCCTAGACAAGGCATGCATGCTCATATAGAAATACACTTCTCTCACTTAGCCTCTAGGCTCCTTGAGAAGAGAAGTGCACCCATCCACAACAGGGTCCCATGGTTTACCCCTCCCACTTCATATTCAACTCATGCCCTTTTCCTTCCTGCACACCAGATCCATAGAAATCCTCGTTGTCAAAGTCACGCTCTCTCTCATGCATTCATCACTGCTTTCCATTCACTTCTATCCTGCATGAACATCCTTCACAGACATTCATTACTTTTTCACACTGTCCATCCATCCCGTCCTTGACCTTCCTCTCAACCTTATACTTCCCTTCCCATTCAGTTTCATGATAAATGTAATGGAAAAAACTTTGCAAAAAAATTTTACCTACATCTTGATTCCAATATAACAGAGCACCTGGTTATTCAGTTTTGAATGTTTCAAATTTATGCTCTAAGAACTATTTGTGCTTGCAGACGTACCTGAAAGAGATTCTGAAGGAGGTGTGCGACTACAACGTCAAGAATCCTCACAGGAACATGTGGGAGCTGAAGCCGGAGTATCGCCACTACAAGACGGAGGAAACCGTTGCCGATGACCCAGGAAGTGATTAGCACTGGCCACTCACTCTAGGGAGATTGTATTTGTATTTAGTTTGTGATAGTTTTTTTTTTTTTCTGTTAGGGGATGATGAAACTATCTATATTTATGTAATGTGTACTACTGACAATTATGTTTTAAGTTATGAAGCCCAGATCAAGCCTACACACACACCTTTACTTTATACTAACTTCTGATTGGTGAATCTATTCAGAGATAATTTCAACCTCAGCAAATATTATCTTGTGTCATTGAGAAAAAACAAAAAATATTGTTGCCTGCTCCTGAAAATTTGTGTATGATGTTCGTGCCAAGTATGTTCTGGTCATCTCAGTCTACTGGATACAAAAAATACATATGAAATTGATTAAAATATATAACTTAGAATGAAGCCTCATTTGCCATTAAATCCTTATATTATCCCTTTATTCAATTAATAAAACTCTCTCTCTCTCTCTCTCTCTCTCTCTCTCTCTCTCTCTCTCTCTCTCTCTCTCTCTCTCTCTCTCTCTCTCTCTCTCTCTCTCTCTCTCTCTCTCTCTCTCTCTCTCTCTCTCTCTCTCTCTCTCTCTCTCTCTCTCTCTCTCTCTCTCTCTCTCTCTCGCTCTCTCTCGCTCTCTCTCGCTCTCTCTCGCTCTCTCTCTCTCTCTCTCTCTCTCTCTCTCTCTCTCTCTCTCTCTCTCTCTCTCTCTCACCTGGTTTCAAGTGAGGCATCTTTTCCAGTACTCGGAAGGTGCTGCAGCCACAATTTTTATTCTATCCATTCTGACTCTTGATCTGCTGCTCCTCATGGCAGGGAAGTAGGCAGGCCATAGGAAAGCCTACCATGTCCATCTGGAGAGGGAAGACTGATACTGCAAACTGGCCAGCCATCTGTGGATAACGAAGGAAATGTTACATCTAAGTTTAACTAAAGTGAATTGACATTTTTAAGGGAGGCAGTAAAGTGTGTACTCTCAGGTGTATTGAAGGATAACATTTACACATCAATGTTATAAGAGATGGTTGGTTAATGTAAGGGAGGCGTTGGCTGAGGGGAGAGAGCACGGAACTGGTGACCTCAATGTCCTAAATTATCCCGCTGGAACTTGGCCATTTTTCAAACTATCATTGAGTGGCCAAAGAAAACCACATTCTGCTATTCAACCCTGTCTTCAACTGTGAGTGCATCAGGGACTTGAGATGGCGGCATGAACCTCCACAGGCGTCACTTAAAAAATACTGTCTGCACCACTAATGGGCGAGGGTCAACCACCATCATCACGGCTCAAAAGTTCCTACAGGGCATCAGAGCCGTGCACTAGATAGCCTACAGGTGCTATAAGCCAAAACAAATATATTAATGGAATCCCTATGAAAAAAATAAAGTTGCATGATTTAACCCTTAAACCGCAGGTGTCCACTATTGTGGACACCCGGTGCGTGGGCTCCAAGTGCGGGTGTCCACAATAGTGGACAGGGCATTTTTTGAATTAACGCGCCGTCAAATTTGATTAGTTTGTCTTCAAGTCCTGTAAACATGTTGTTTTCTTTCAAACAATACCAACCCACGCTCCCTAGGCCTACCAGTTGCTGCATTCTAGCGAAGATGCTGGTCCATTGCTAAGTTTAGCAAGTAATGCTAACCATTGATTTTTACAATAAAACGGAAATTGAGCTTTTCACGGGTGTGTTTCACATAAACGGTATAAAAGTGATGCTTTTTATTGCTAACTAATAGGAAAGAAATCCAGTAGGGGTGGATATGTCTATTATAATGTGTTTTCACAGTTCCTAATTCAGAATTCTGTGCTCGTCCTAATAATGCTCATATAGCGTTCAAATTAACGTCAAAAGACAGCTAAGGGTATGGACTTTACAATGATACTTCTTTCAGTAATGTGAGTTTAATAGGAGAGAAGCTACAGGAAGTTGAATTGAGGTATGTTTTTGCGTGAATATGCCCGCGGTGGGGACCAGGAACACCAAAACATCCCCGCGGTTTAAGGGTTAAAGGAGTCCTCAAAGTTACATGGCTTGCATATTGGTTATCACTATGAGGATGCATGAAAAGGTTTACAGGAGGAGAAACTGGTAGGATGGCAGATTGTCAAGATACTAATTACTTATCTACCTGGTGCTTCCAAGGACAATAATATGGATGCCACACAAAAAGAGATTCAGCTTTACATTTTTCTCTGGTATTCATGAAAAGTGAAAAATTACAAATTTACTTGATAAAAACATAATATAATGAAAGAGTACAAGGCAAGGGATGAACTTGTTTTTTTGAGTCCTAGTAGAGAGCTTAAATAATGACCTACGTAATGTAGTCTTAGAATCAGCACTAGAAATAGGTGGGAAGACACCCAAAGAAACAGCGGAAAACTCTCAACAGCCACCAAGAATCTCGTAAGAAAACTTTGCAGAATGGTAATAAAAACAAGACACAATAGAAGCAGTTGAACTATGAAAAAACATAAAATAGGTACAGGAATTAGCCGAGGGTTTGTGACCTTGCAATCCCAGCAGGAGTGGAAGGCTGGAAATCTTACCCTCCTTTGTGTGTGTGTGTGTGTGTGTGTGTGTGTGTGTGTGTGTGTGTGTGTGTGTGTGTGTGTGTGTGTGTGTGTGCGTGTGTGTGTGCGTGTGCGTGTGTGTGTGCGTGTGCGTGTGTGTGTGCGTGTGCGTGTGTGTGTGAGTGACATGCATGTTATGCACCAACACTGATGCCCTACGCATTAATTATAGAAAGAAAAAGAAAATTAAGGGAGTACAGAAGCAAAAAACAGACTTAAGTGTGGTAAAGCTGGTGTGGATGATGTGGTGATGGATGGAATAACTGCAGAAATGTTAAAATTTGGAGGAGAAACAGTGGTAGAATGGATGTTTCCGATATGTTACCGTGCAATGAGACAGAAAAGTACCAGATGAGTGCAAGAAGGAAATTATTGTGTCCTTACATAAAGGTAAAGTTAGTAAAGATGAGTGTAATAGTTATAGAGGGATAAGTTTGTTTAGTGTGCCAAGAAAAGTGTATGGGAGAGTCCTGACTGAGAGACTGATGAAAGTAACTGAAGGGAAGGTTAGCGAGGAGCAAGGAGGATGTAGGAAAGGAAAAGACTGTGTGATTCAGATATTTGCAATTAAAATTATGGTAGAGGAGTACTTAGGGAAGGGTGAAAAATTGTATGCAGCCTTCCTGAACCTAGAAAAAGAGTTGATAGGGAAGCTCTCAGGAATGTTCTGAAAATTTAGTGTTGGAGAACAGTTACTGGAAGGAATTAAGGCATTTTAGAGGTAGGTAAATTATTTAATTGAAAAGAATAGGAAACAGGCAGGCAGGAGGTTGGTGGCTGGCCCTGGCCCACCTGTTTCCTTATTAATTAGTTATATCTAACATTTCCTAAGCTAACCTAACCTTTAAAACCCATCATTCCACATTGCTGATTTTAGATTTTTTTTAAAACTAGCTAAATCAAACTTTTCCTAATGTAACCCAACCTAATCTAACCTGAATTCAAATAATCTTTGATGCCTCTCTGCCTTTGTAAGAAATGTAACCAAACTAAACATAACAATCATACTCGGAGCCGTCAGTGTATTATTCATCGTCAACCATAGGGAGTACAGTTGAAGTTCTACTTTTTTCTATATCATTAACCGTTGGCGCCAGTAGGCTTATGGAGGCACAGATGGACTTGCCTCGCCTGTTATTTGACGTAGGTTATCAGATTTTTATAGTGACGCCTCAAATGTTTACGTTCTCTCTTGAATATGTTGAGAACGTGCGAGGCTAATCGCTGCTACAGCCTCAGATGCATATAACGTTGTAAGTCCCGTCTGAGGACAGTATGGCAGCAATGTGGGTAGTCTTTGGCCACTCGGCGGTGATATCAAAGAATGAAAAGTGGTCAGCAAATATCGGAGATTCGAACCTGGGACCCTAGGCTCGCTCACCCGAGCGCTAGACCACTGTACCACCGCCTGGTGGTGACCTTGTCCTAATAAAATGTGTTTTTATTACTTATTTTTCTCTACACTTTGGACACTATAGTCAGACCGAGCTAAGACTGCAGTCAGGGTGTGACCATCGTGGGGATTACCCGATTTACAGCGGTGCCATGTGTCGAGAATTTTTGCTGTGTCTGCTATGGTGAGGTCAAGGCCGCGAGCGTGTCTGGGAGTATTTCCACAACTAGGATTTCAATGTATTTTTCTTTCTTACTTATTTCAGCTTATTTTATCGTACTTTCCTTCACGATATCATCTAAATACAATTGTTAAACTGCTTATCCATCCCAAAACGAAAGGGAAGTTCATTAATAGGTACTGCTTTTTATTAGCACCACTGTAAAATATGTATGCCACGTTTCTTTATATGTTTATATATATCTTATCCATTATAAGTTTACTGTTTCTACATACATTATAATACTATGAATAAACATGTATGCATATTTCCTGATCATGTCTGCCATGGTTTTACTTATATTGAAACATTTCTACAATGCGGATTAAAAGACACGTGGCAGGCCTGTAAAAGGGTAATTCCCGTCTCTTTCCGCTCCCCACCTGCAGTCTAAGCTCGGTCTGACTATACCACATAAGGCATAACTCCATATTAAAAAATTTCAAGACATTTTTCTTCCTCGTAAAACCGCTTGATTGCCTGCCAAGTGTTAAGCAAACAATTTGTATATGAGACCACCACGGCTACTGAATTAAAATCTCAGTCTTGTGGGAAAGGGGAGAAGGAGATATCAAATACTGAAACATGCTTACAGATGACTTCTGGAAGAGGCCTTGACTAGGTCTGTGACTCCAGCTCCATGTTAACATCATTATATTCTTGTGATTGTGTGTCTGGGTCGGGTCGTCATTATATGGGCGGTGTGATCATACTTATACTCATGATTTTTCCAATGGTTATCAAGCCTCTTTTCCAATGTGATAATTGTTGCTGCCTTCACCACATCAGCCGGCAAACTGTTCCACGTGTTTACCACCCGGTCACAAAAAGCATATTTCCTTCTATTTAGTCTTGACCTTCTCTTGCAAATTTTCTTAGTGTGACCGCTTGTACTTGTGTCCTCTTGAATTATTAACAGATCTTCATATATTGTTCTATCATATATCCCAGTCAAAATGTTGTATATTTCAATCATGTCTCCTCTGGCTCTTCTATAAACTAATGTAGGAAGGTCAATTTTCTATAATCTTTCCTCATGTCAATGTTTTTTAGTGTGGGGATTAATGTTGTGACTCTCCTCTGTTACATTTTCAATAATTTTGATGTCTTTTGATCTATAGGATCTCCAAACCTGGTTAGCGTATTCTAAATGTGGTCTTACAAGGGCAGTAAACAAGTCTTTAAACATTATTTCATCTAAGGCAACAAATGTTCTAATAATACCAACAAGTTTGTTTGCCTTATTCACTTTATCTGCTTAATGGTCCTCAAAAATTTTATTTTTTGTCTATTATCACTGCTAAATCCTTCTCTGCCTCTACTACATGTAACTTTTCCCCCAACTTGTATTCAAACTTATGCATTATCCTCATATATCAACATTTCTGTGGCTTGAATCTAAAAAGCCAATTCTGGGACAACTTTTCCACATTCTGTAGATCTTGTTGTAAATTATTGCACTCTTTTATATTATTGACAGCTTTATAAAAATCTTGGTGTCATCAGCATATAAATATATTTCACTGTTTTTAATCCTTTCTGGCAGGTCGTTAATATAAATCACAAATAATGGAGGTCCAATAACTGATCCTTGTGATACTTCATTTATTACCTTATGCAAACCAGATGTTTTTCCATTCACCACAACATATTCAATATGATCACTTAAAAACTATTTAATCCATGCCAGTATCCTTCCTCTCATACCATGTCTCAAGCTTTTTCAGCAACCTTCTATGTGGAACGGTGTTGAATGCCTTGGCAAAATCACAATATATCATGTCTATATCATTTCTTTTGTCTCATTCTTGAGTCCATTTATCCAAAACCTTAATAAGTTGAAGTACCGTAGATCTTCTCGGTAAAAAGACAAATTACTTGTTGGTGAAAAGGTTGTTGTTTGGCATGTGTCATCATCTTATTTCTTAAATTGGTCTCCATGCGCTTGCATATCATGCTGGTTAAACTAACTGAAGTGCTTACAGATACGGCAGCCGTACCCCATTGTCATCCCCTATTCGTACGGCATGTGCCGGCATCACCCACCGTGTTCGCATTAAATTCAACATTTTCATCGTACGAAGAGTTTCTAAAACACTTGGAAAGTTATCAACAGAATAGTCCGCTATTCCTACGGCCTGTGCCTTATTATTCACCTGGTAAAGCATCTTTCAAGTTATGTTAAGTTGATTATGTTATGTTAGGTTTGGTTAGATACGGCTATACAAGCTTTTTACCCAAAAGTTAGGCACGTGCCGTACCTATAATCGAGCACTATGAGGATACGGCTTACGTTAGGTTATGGTTATGTTATGTTGTGTTTGGTTAGGTATGGTTTGGTTATATAAGCTTTTTATATTTTATTACCAAAAAGTTAGGCACTTGCTATACCTATAAGCGAGCACTATGATGATACGGCTACTGTACCTGTAAGCTGTGCCTATAAGTGCTTACAGATACGGCAGCCGTATCCCGTTGTTATCCCCTATTCGTACGGCTGCCGTACCTGTAAGCACTGCCTAAACTAATAGGTCTAACATGACTGCCTAATGTATAGATATCATAGCGTCATTAGGTAAGAGGCAGTGTGAGCCCAAGGCCTTTACCTTTTTCCCTTACTGATTTGTTGCATCCTCCACACAGCTGTTGTCTCTCAGCCTTCATTCACCCTTACCTAGTACTTCTCCTTCCTCTTTTCCTTCACATCCGTCCCTTCTGTAGTTATCCCTTCCTCTTCCACTCATCTTATTCCTTTCTTCTAACTCACTATTTTGGTCTTATTTCTAATTAATTACTTACGGTCCAAGTGGTGAGGTGTAATGCGATGATTTGAGAAGCACAGTCTTTGTAATGGCGCGTGACAGCTCCTGAGGCTGTTGTTGTTCTCGTTGGATGGACATTGTTTTTCATGGATCTGAACGGCATTACAAGACTATATACACTGCTTTAAAGGCGTCCGTTTTCTATGTTTGGTTGCTATATATGAAGAAGAAAAAAAATAAGAATAATACCTGCTGGTGTCTTCCTAGCAACACCGCCAGCACGAACGAACAATTGGTTGGTTAATACGAAGTTTTCCCAGACAATCACGATCCTGACGCTCCACGAACACGGCTTTAATAATCACCACAACACCTGTAATTACAACAACTCCACACAACGCGTTAACGGGTAATCTTTGTAATCTCAGTTAGATTTTCGTGGTCAAGCACAATTTTGCCTTAAAGGAATACGGCTTAAAAGAGAGAGAGAGAGAGAGAGAGAGAGAGAGAGAGAGAGAGAGAGAGAGAGAGAGAGAGAGAGAGAGAGAGAGAGAGAAATACACAAAGCTGCTTGGTCCCATATTACTCTCCACACAGAGCCGTAGCATATAATATATTCTACGGCCCTGTTGTAAATTAGTCGATCCATTTTTATCAACCACACCAGATTTTGTTTCGTCCTTTACCGTGCCTGCCTGCCCGCCTCCTTCACCCTTCCCACATCCACGTATTGATGACCAAGGAGTAAGAATTGGTGGAGCTAGCGGGCCACACTTTACCACAGACGGAGAGGAAAGAAAGATCAAACGACCCTGACTACGGTTCCCTGCATAGCTCAGCCTGCGATGGACCAGGGGAAAAAGGCCTCGGATCTGGTCGTTGGGGCATTGGAGGCGAGTTTTATTACTAAACTGTGGGAGGGGAAGGGCGGGGCAACGCGCTGCTGCAAGAGGCGATAGGATACGATGTAGGGAGTTGTGTATTCACGAGAAAATGCAGGAAAATGGAGGTGGGGAGGGTCTAGCCTTAATGCTCTCTCTCTCTCTCTCTCGTGTCAGGTTCTATTCACCTCCCCAGTATAATCATCTCTCAAGCTACACCGTCACCAATTAATGATAAGTCAGGCAATTAAAACATTGACGCACATGAAAGAAAGCACACGACTATTACACTATTGCATGACGACTGTGCTGCACCTCTGACGTCAAGCAGGCCGCGCCAATCAACAAATAGGGTCAAGTCTCGTCCTGTAATTGCCCATATCAGATAAAGAAAAGGAGTTGATCTAGGTGAAAAAATGTATAAAGGATAATAATAATGTAATAATAATAATAATAATAATAAAATGCGGTACACTGAGACACTATATCCTGCAGGTAAATGTTTTATTAATTCCAAAAATACACACATACAATGAAGGTTTAATGTTATGATCGAGGCGTTGTATGTTCTTTGCTTGTCCTTGTTACTCGTTTCCCGCCACTTTTCTTCCTGCTTCGGTCGTCTTCGTGTCTCAGGCAGCCCATGCACCTGCAACACAACTACAATCACTCTTGTCAACACCCTAACAGCTCTCCGTCACGCCAGGTTATCATGTGAAGAAATTACCGTTTTGTCCTATCAAGGAATATAATGTCTATCTTAATCACCCATAAAAATAGATATAAAAATAATCACAAAGCATTTTCGTATTCCATAATCTCCCCAGTTAAGCCGCTAACAATGTCACAGTAATTTTGCCATTAAGTTGATGAGCATAGCTGGGAGGAGTTCAAATGAGCAACACTGTAGAGGCGAGACATAAGTACAGAGGAACACTTAAATTTATCAAAGAAAGACACACACACATCATGACCTTATTTTACGGCAGATGAATAGAAATAATAGCCGTTGTTTTGACCACTTATCTTCCTCTGCCTCCTTCGTGACCAGACGGTGTAAGACTCGGGACGTAGTAGAGGTGAAGGGAGGTCAGGTCAGGTCAGGTCAGGTCATTAATGTGAGCCGACAGGGGAGTGTGAGGGAAGGATTCAGAAGGGAAAGGAAAGGTACAAAAAAGTAAGAGAAGTTTTGGTGGAGAGAAGTGCGCTTTACTGAACACAGGAGAGGAAGAGGAAAAAGAAAAAAAAAAGTAAAAAGAAAAATTATATACTAATTCTGCTAGGGTTAACGAGAGAGCGCTGCCCCTCTCACCAAGAAGCTGCCATGAGCCAGGATCGAACAAAAGAGTAGAATGAGCAACGAAGAAAAGAGGAAAAGCAGAGAAGGAAGATAATGAAGATGAAGATATATAAGTGTTTCGAAATATTGATCTAATTTATACAGCCTGCTCGTGTGAAGCGATCCCGTGTGTGTGTCTACCTGGGTTTATTGCTTTAGGAGAAAAGTGAACCGAAAATTACATAGAAAATCAGATCAGACAAACCATAGAAGTCAATATTAGATGGTTTGTCCTTAACCTGGAGTAAACATAATATTATTCAAACATGATCTCAATTTAACAAGTCATAAACAACATAATCAAACAGCCAGTTGTACACAGAGTCAGAGAGATATAGATAGATAAAGAGAGAGAGAGAGAGAGAGAGAGAAAACAAAAGACAGACTGACCATGATACTTCTAGATATATTCAAAGAGACACTGACCTTACCATTAATGCAAAGGTTAGTAATGGAAAAAAGACGACTAAAGATATAATTCATTCTCTCTCTCTCTCTCTCTTTCTTGACGCATGGCAGTGAGGTGATCTTGAGCCTGGTTTCCTCTCCCCTGGACGAGCGTGTGTGTGTGGTTGCCTCCGCCCCGCACCGTGCTATGCGGTCGTAAATGAGGATAAAGAACATGTAAGGCCGTATAGCACGGTGCCGAGAGGGACTTGGACGTGGGGTCTTGCAGGTTGTGACGTGGAGTAACTCAGCTGAGGACACGGACACGGACACGGACACACACACACACACACACACACAAACATACACACACACTGAGGACTGCAAAATAATAATAATAATAATAATGATACCAATAAAAATAATAATAAATGACATCAATTATTGTGTTGTGTAACGTTGGTCTTGTTGAGGAATATTGTCATGACTTGTGTTTCATTCCACTGTTCCATTTTCTTTTTCACTACATTCCGGAAAGTGACACGATAGCGTCCTTGGTTTTAAACTCTTCACGTCCTCATCTCTTGACATAGTTATGTAAAATATATAATTGATTAAAATCCATTACGGTATGACGTGGATGCCCGGTGAAAACAGGTAGGTGTGGATGACGTGCCATGACGTGCCGTGCCGTGCCGTGCCGTGCCGTGGGGTGGGCGAGGGTGTGACGCAACACCTCCTGACACTCCAGAGTGCAGCCCACCGGTGACTCATGTCCGCCCAGCTAGCTGATTCTCGCCAACTCGAGATTTCCTATTGTGTGTGTGTGTGTGTGTGTTATTACAATGGTGATGACAGGCCACTATCATTCTTATCATCTTATCGCTCTACACCGTGAACAGACAAATGTTTTACTGCTTCCACGTGGCCATTTCACCTGCGCTCCTCACATATTAGTACTACTAGTGATGATGATGATGATGATGATGATGATGATGATGATGATGATGATGATGATGATGATGATGATGATGATGATGATGATGATGATAATAATAATAATAATACTAATAAAAATTGTTCGTTAATATGTGAAGGGTTATATATAAACCACCGCTAAGACCATTCCGGACCTTTGTTTGTTGTCCGGTTCAATGTTCGGTCCACCTACGGTGACTCATTTAATGAACTGACTCTACGCACCACCTTTCCTCCATGGAGATTTCTAAACAAACTTTCTCTCAAAATATTTTAAGCATCGTCACTTCGCCTCCACTCATTGACGCCATGATCACCACGCCTCCCATCACTACCACTAACCCTGGCAACATAAACGTACAATTATGTGGCCGCTTCGTAATCCGCACACAAAGCACCGTGTAACCTTCGTTTTCCTCACGCTGTCACCACTACCGTCACCACCAACACCATCACCACTGTGCCAACACTCACCACCCTCCATCACACCCTCACCAAGTACTGTATCCTGACACAAATGCACACACACACACAACCCGGACGGAGGTCGACACCCAGCTGGTGGCCGGCTGATAGGTGGGGCACGTATATCCTTCCTGTAGCGGGCACATGTGGGCGGAGGGCAGACCCATGACGTCACTTGTTGGCCCTCGTGTTCGCGCATGTGGCTGGGTTGGGCTCACTTGTTCCTCTCCTCGCCTCGCCTCGCCTCGCCCTTCACCTTGCCTCGGTATTTTCAGAATGTTGCTGCTCGCCACTTTCACACATGATATGAAAGTACAAAGGAATGTAAACGACTATAATAACAAATAAAATAATAGTAGATGTTCAACGATACAGAAAAAAAAGTCATAATTGTTGTTATTACACTCGATAAAAGCACTTTGAATGATTACAACCTGCACTTCAATCATGTATCTACACATTATACCTGATTACGTGTAAGAAGCAAAAAAAGGAACAATGACTACTTATTCCATAAATATATTACAAACCATAACACGTAAACAAAAATAATCAACTATCACGGAGTCAAACTTGATACAAAACTAACAACGCACTTTTGAAGAAAAAAATGTTAGTGTGTACTTACAACTACGAAGCAAAACAAATTACGTAAAGCTGCATAAAGTTATACAACCTTTAAGTTAGAAATAAAACGTTCAGTTACGTACACTTCATGAGAGAGAGAGAGAGAGAGAGAGAGAGAGAGAGAGAGAGAGAGAGAGAGAGAGAGAGAGAGAGAGACTGAGACTAAAGAGAAAGGGATGGATAAGTCAACATACGTGTGGTGACAAGTCGTGGCATGAAGGGTGAGGGGCGGTCCTGTCCACTACCAACTCGTCCCCCCACCACCACTCACTTCTGCACAAGTCCGATCACGTTGAGCTTCCATGACTTTCAACGATTCAACAAAACCTGCCTTGTGTACCCTTCCCTTTGTCCGGTGTCCACATGTAGGCGAACAGACGAAAATAGACATGACTAGCTATAAGATTTTTCGTGGTGGTGAGATGTTCCTGCCCTGCCGTACCCTACCATACCTTGCCGTGCCCTCCTCCATCCTCCCTAGCTATTATTTAAGCATTCCTACGGTGATTTAAGTCCTCGGAAGTCCTTTATAGCCAGGAACACCATTACATTCAAACCAGGTGTCGTGGGAGTAGCGATAGAGAGCTACATGTATGGAAGTTGAACGTGGGTTGGTCATTCTATTACGTAAAACAATGTCACTCACTCTTGTTTTTAACCCTAATAGGAGAATTTCACAATGGTTGAAGGGAATTATGATTACGAGATAAGGTTACACCCACGCTCAAACCTGTTCCTTACCACATCTTATTTACCTACTCTCTTACTCCTCCTCCTCCTCCATGTCCTTATCTCACCCACCCTCCACAACCTACACACAAACACCTACATCTTTATCACCTTTTCTGCGTAGCCGCCTCCACCTACCCAACACACACACACACACACTTCCCTCTCCCAGCGTGGTGACAGCCTGACAGGATTGAACAAGTACTGATAAAGAGATGAAGGACAGTGTAGGTGGATGAGGGTAGGGCTATGGGTGGCTAAGAGGGAGGAAACAGGAGAACTACTACGTGCTATACACAATAGGAAAGAAATGTAGATCGGACGAAGCATGAATTTCAAGCGTTCAAGGAAAATAATAAGTCACATTCCTTTCGTCCCGTTGAGTCAGGTATTTCTGTAATCCTTTGTTCACAGTGATGCATAAATCCTGTTAAATCCTATGATGTAACATGTAATAATCGCGAAGGTGATACCGTTCAGGGTAAGGCGGCTGGCTGGCTAGTCACGCACTCGTTCTCTCTGCATTGTACTGCGCATTATCCACATCCAGCGGTATTTCTAACGTAACTTCGCATTTCTAACAAGTACTAGGACAGGTGAGGTGTGAAGGGGAGGGGTGAGAGGGTAGAGGAGGTGGTGGTGGTGGTGGTAAGGGTGAGATCATCATATTATGAAACACGATTAGCGATCCCAAACATACTGACACGTACACACGCAACAAAATTAAGCCTAAATATTAAATTCTATACATAAACCTACATATACCAAAACACACACACACACACACACCTTCAGTAAACACAATGAGACCTACATACATACATACATAAAAATCTACACATTTTCCACGTCGACTGAGGTTCCTGTACTCACGCTTGGAGGTGTAATTTTCTCCCTCTCTGTTTCCTTTTCCCTGCCTTCTGGAGCTCCACGTCGGGTCCCGCCGTCACCACTACCGTCATCACACACACACCACCGTCGTCGTCGCCGTTGTGACTGCCACCCTAGCGGAATACTCCACTTTGTCGAGGGTCGGGTGGTTGGGGGGAGTCGCGTGCCAGTTCAGTTGCCATGATGATTATTTTCCGAGACATTTACAGGTGCCAAATATTCCCTTCGCGCACATGTTTCTTAATGTGGCGATGACGGGAGTGCATTTCTCTATAATGTGTGTGCATATAAACAAGGTGAGGGCAGTGCATAGGATGGCAATGATGTAAGAATGATGCAGCAGCAGGCGAGAGTGTAAACACCTACACATGGACCCGTAAGGAACGTGTCGCAACGTGTGGTATCCTCCCCTCACACCCTCTCCCCCTACACCTACACCCACTCTCTGCTATCACCAACACTTATGTGCCACAGTAACATTACTGTGGCACTGTTGCTAATACTTGTTCCTCTATCTAAGTCACGTTGTGGGCGCTGCTACGTTGCACAAACCCGCCAAGTATAGTGACTCTTAAACCCATTTGATATAAGCTTGTTCATCAATGTGTGCGTCACGCTGGAGGATGAGATTCTACAAGTACCAGCACGTTGTTAGTACTGGACACCATGACGTTAAAAAATAAAATAATAAAACAATACACACATTACGTAATCAATGTATAATAATAGACACGATTCGAACTAATATTGCAACGATGATTTACGTCTCATCACAAAACGAATACAAACACTAGTCTATTTATATCAAAAAATAAAAAATAACAAGCATTACTCCACTCCACCTGACAACCACCACCAAACCAATCACTCCACAACCAATCACTAACTAATCCTTATGAGTCAGGATTAGGGAACATGACAGAGCTGATCCATCAACACGTAAACCTTTTAGCGACACCTGTACACCAGCAACACCACGCACGCAACACACACCCCTACGGCACCCCGGCAGCTGCGGTGGTGGCGGGGTGAAGGCGAGAGGAATGCTACGTGTGAACTCTCGAATTTAATGGACCAGATTCACTACTTCCTTCCCTCGTACCCAAGGAAATCACAATGCAGGCTTTCACGCACCGCTGATCCCTGTTGCAATGAATAAACTGAGTAAATGTGAGTGTGTGTGTGAGTGTGTGAGATGCAACGTTCCCCCTTGATCAATGAGGAAAATGAGTAAGTGTGAGTGAGATGCAACCTTCAGCCTTGATCAATACAGTGTTATGAGGGAAAGTGGACGACGAAGGGACTGACTGTGTGTGTGTGTGTGTGTGTGTGTGTGTGTGTGTGTGTGTGTGTGGTTTGTCCCTTCTGTGCTTCAAATGTATTGTGGTATATTCTGGTATATGTAAATTACGCCTCGATTACAATTCTTATCTATTCCATGATTTGATTGGTTTGAATGTACAGTTTCTTTTATGCTTTTTAATTTGTCTTTTGTTTCTGTATTAAGTTATATTTTGTTTTAAATTTTGATTGGCCTTTATTGTCCTTATATTTTAACCTTGATTTTTCCTTGCTTTGATTTACCCCACAGTTCAGGGCCTTTGTGGGGAAAATAAGAACCAGTGTGTGTGTGTGTGTGTGTGTGTGTGTGTGTGTGTGTGTGTGTGTGTGTGTGTGTGTGTGTGTGTGTGTGTGTGTCAATATATAATTGTATTTTCCAAGAATTCCTGACACACGTTATCGATGTGAATGAGTCAAGAACCGACTTTCCCAGACTTGCTTTACTGTTTTTCTTTTTTTTATAAGTATATAATTTCGAAGCTACACGATGCAGACAGGTGTATAGTGTGTGTGTGTGTGTGTGTGTGTGTGTGTGTGTGTGTGTGTGTGTGTGTGTGTGTGTGTGTGTGTGTGTGTGTGTGTTGATAATAATAGTTTCTGAGAACAATCGTTAAACCTTATCATATTCCACTTCTTATTGTTATCATTATTACACGAATTGAGTTTTCTCTCTCTCTCTCTCTCTCTCTCTCTCTCTCTCTCTCTCTCTCTCTCTCTCTCTCTCTCTCTCTCTCTCTCTCTCTCTCTCTCTCTCTCTCTCTCTCTCTCTCCAGAGCTTTCGAGGTGATGTTGAGTATTTGTGGATGGATAGGAGGGAGTGGTGGGTGTGGGTGTGTGTGTGTGTGTGTGTGTGTGTGTGTGTGTGTGTGTGTGTGTGTGTGTGTGTGTGTGTGTGTGTGTGTACGGAAAGTAGGAGGTGGATTCCGGATGTTAATGGCATGTGTGTGTGTGTGTGTGTGTGTGTGTGTGTGTGTGTGTGTGTGTGTGTGTGTGTGTTGCACTGCTCTCCCCTTTAAGAAGTTAGAAAATATTTATATACGTAAAGCTAAGAGAAAATAGTGGCGGCGGTGGTGGTGGTGGTCTGAGTAGTGAAAGCAACAACAACAACAACAACAACAAGACGAAATACAATATCACAAATCAATCAGCAAATAAATACATAGTGAAAATTTTATACATTTTTCCTCAATACGCTTTATTCAATTAATCAAAATGGAAAAGAAAAATTTATATATATATGAATTTAAAAACTTGCATATCATTGACGAGACACAGATGACGTAACACCACACACTCCCCGTCATGCAACTCTTAACATGTTCTCGCAAGTCAACGGGTCGACTAAACACTGCCGGGACACCCAACTCAATTACCTCATTTAACCCATTGTCACTTTTATTCACTCATTTACATGTGAATTATTATTATCACTACATCCATCTCCCTGACGCTTGACATACATACATTCATACATACATACATATATACATACATACATACATGTCGATTGATTCATGATAAGGTTTCTACGTGTATATTTTTTGTGTTTCAATCTGAATTAATTATGTAAGTTTAATGATGCGATTCACAGCACATTTTAAACAATACATCGACCACTATCTGTTATCTGAAGGTCAGGGATTGCTCCGTGCTTTGCTTCGTATTGTGTGTGTGTGTGTGTGTGTGTGTGTGTGTGTGTGTGTGTGTGTGTGTGTGTGTGTGTGTGTGTGTGTGTGTGTGTCGCTGGGTATGAGTCACCACCGGGAGCTAACAGAACAAAGCCATGAAACCCACATACCCGATAGAGTGTTTCCATTATTAGCTATTTCCCCTCGAGTCCTTTGTTCTTCATTCCCAAACTCCCGCCACCACCAGCAGCGTCTCGAGGGTGGGGGAGGGTAAGCGTTGGGGTTAGGAGGGGGTAAGGTTTGCAATCTGGATCGTTACTAACAGGGAAATTATTGAGGATGTTCCCCATTCAAGTATTCGAGAGGAAATTTTTGGGGTTATGCTAAGATTTCCTTTTATCGTCTTCCCCCCAGCCCTTAAGTGATGTTTGAAAAAAGGTTTATCAGTAGAGTCGTTATTATTTTGGGAGGGATCGTGATAAGTAAAAGAGTAATTTGCTTTGATCAGTTTTATTTTTTTTTATTTTATTTTATTTTTTTTTGTGTAAGTCAGTTTCTATTATATATCTTTTTTCTTATCTTCAATAAGTTTAATGCGACTTGATTAAATCTGATTATATTACGTAAAGTAGGAACATATGTCGGGTTTTTTTTTTTTATTTGTTTTATACATATATATATTTCATTTACATCATGCATACTCATTCGCCACATGGGAAAAAAAATAAGTGTACGTGTTAACATAAATTAAATACATTAGCAGTCTTCTCACAAGCAAGACGATGCAAAACTGAACGTAAAAAGACTCACTTGAACTATTATATTTATCATGGATACATTTTGGGTGACTACCACATCGGAATATAAACATACTAAGTAATCCATGGTATCACTAAATAAAATGTTGACAGCATCGTAGGTCATCGCTAAAATTACATAAGGGCCATCTACCTCAGCACAAAGAAAGGTGTATTATTAGCTCTTCCTTGTGTGATACTCTAGTCCGGGTTTTGGCCATAAATACTCCCCCTTCAAGCCAACAAACACCTCAGCACCAAACATTTCCTGTCCACCCCTCCCAGCTATGCATCGCCACACACACACACACACACACACACACACACACACCACCACCACCACCACCACCACATCGCGCCAAATCAAATCCTTCGAGTGTCTACCTTCAGTTTTAAAAGTTTAAAAAAAACCCTAGGAAAAAAAGATAGAACAAAACCCTCCAGGACAGAACTCCTTTTGAATTTTTTTTTCTTCGATAGGTTAGGTTAGGTTAGGTTAGGTTAGGTTAGGTTAGGTGGTAAAGATTCGTTTCCTTAACCACTACAATGCACTGCAATTTAAACCTCAGAAACTTGTTCAGATCACCTCAGTTATGCCGCTGAATTACAGAAAAATACGATTTTTTTTTTCTTCTTGAAAATTATAGTTTAGTTTGTTTAGTAACCTAACCTAACCAAACCTAACCCAAAAAAAATTCGTAATTTTTTCTGTAATTCAGCGGCATAACTGTTTCAGGTGATCTGAACAAGTAACTGAGGTTGAATTTGCAGTCCATTATAAAGGTAAGGAGATATCGACTGGGTCGTCTTACGAATCTTTACCAAAATATGCTTCTTGAGTGGTTCCATTTGGGAGCAGTCTCCTGGTTAGGTTAGATTTGGGTAAAATTTCACTTTCACACCCGCCCAATTCCCACATGTCCTCATGTTTATAGGGGGAAGATGGGGAATGGGGATATCTTATTAGCAGCTATTTATTTGCGACGGTAATGAGTGTCAGAATATCAATGTATCAATGTTAGGTTTCCCTTACTCCCAAAGAAACTTTGGGTATATCTTAACTATTTATTTGCTATTATATATATATATATATATATATATATATATATATATATATATATATATATATATATATATATATATATATTACCTCTTTTTGATAATATATATGTTGTGTTTCCTCACATGACTCATCTTCTCAAGTCTAATATTAAGGCAAATATATTGTTTATTTAATTTATTTTTACTTTAGTGTGGGCCACAAAGCATCTGCGCATGCGCAGTGTGTGATCTGCGACTAATGTAGGTAGGGAGGATTTTCTTGCCACACCGTATCTCTAAGCACTTCGTAATAATTATCCTCTCGTGCACTGGTTCATGAATGTATGATGTATGTATGTATGTTCGTTAATCTTCATCAATATTCCATCAGTAAATATACACAATCGTCACTGAAAATTTGATACTGCCGATGACATTATGCCAATCACTCCACTAAAAAAATATTTATTTATAAATAATCATCGATCACTTTGACAAGCCAGCAATGAATAGAGGGTTTGCATGAGTACGTCATCGTACTTCCGGTCCGCCACATTGGAACACAACTTGTTGACAGACAACATGCCGCCTGAAGCTCGTTACCAAGAAAAAAATCGCTTATTGCAGGGTCAGGACCAATACAATTTAAAGAGTAATGATTTTAAAACTGAGATTAAACTTTCATCTATTGAATTTGGTGAACTTTTTAGTAGTTTAAACCAGCGTTTATACGCGTTTATATGCGTTAATACACACAAAGGGAATATATACAAAGATTTAACTCTCTATACAGCAATGTGTGTTCATGTGTGTAGCGCTGTCGCAGTCTCCGCTCCTATAATGATGCACGCTAGTAATAGAAAATGGAGGGTCCGTCTCAGGGTAAACACTTGCAGAGGGTGAGGTGAAGGTTGCGGAAGCGAAACTAAAATAAAAAATCGATGGTTTGAATGTTTAGGAATAACCTGCAAAAATGTTCATATCAATGGAATAATATAAAGTAAATAACGAAAAAATGAAATCATGAAAACGTAGACATTGTTATTTTTTTTATGGAAGTTATATCAATAAAAGCACAAACAAACGCGCGCACACACACACACACACACACACACAGACAGGGTTACCTATAAAAAAAACACTCAAGCATCATCAATAATATCAAGGTCTACACGCTATTAATCACCTCGTGAAAGACTATATCCGTCCATTACCTCGACAAACTGCAGGAGCAAGCACAGACACAGACACATAAAGGAGAAGAGGAAAGAGGTTAGACTTAAGGGAGTAAATATCACCCACCCACACCCACACGAAACAAAAAAAATCACATTATCATCATTATTATAGGGAAACATTGCAGCTATGGTCATAATCATCGTTCTCCACTAATTACACTCCTCCTCCTCTCGTCTCCTTCCTACCCACGCCTCACTTCACATCATTTACCATTTATCGATCTCATGACAACCCCTCCAGCCCCTACCCAGCCTTCCCTCCCCACCTAGCCCCGTGCCTCCCTTCTCCAATCACAGTTCAAACATTTGGGGTTAGCCTCTTGACCTAACCCTCAGCCTCCAATCTAAACACATTCAGTCACACCCGATAACTCTCTTCTCCCTCCTCCCCTGTCCTCCTTTTCCTTCTCAATCTCCTATTCTCTTCTTCCGTTTCCTCATACGGCCGCCAGGAAAAAATAAGTAGGGCGTTCACACCTTAGTGGCGTCAGTGTCCGCATCACATTATTGGCGCCACATTCGGGAGAGTCAACATCTCATTAGCTGTTGGATTGCCGCCTCTCGCTGTTATTCTAAGAGTATTAAGCCTGTCAGACCACCTAATGAAGGGGATAATAATAGTTTGTATGTCGCACTCTCCTATCTCCTCTACTTCCTCTTTATCGTCATCATCATCATTCTCTATTTTGTTATATAAAAAGATCATTATAGAAAAAACAGAAGTGCTGGTCATTTTGTTATTGGTTAGTCTCTATTACCTGATATGTTTTTCTTCTTATCCTCCTCCTCCTCCTTCTCTTCCTCTTCCTCCTCCTTCAAGATTATATTTCCGAGTGATTTACCTGCACTTGTCATCCAGTATGTAAACAGGTGTATGGTTCTGTTTACCTTCGTGCAGACTTCCTATTCCCTTTTCAAACGGACGGTCACTATGTTCCTGCTTTTACACTTTAATTATGTATACTATTTAACTTTTTCCGTGTCTTAATCGAGGGAAACTGTGAGGCGTTTGGACTTTCTCACTTACTGTTCTTTTTCTCTCTCTCTCAATTTGTGCAATAAAGTAGCTAACATTAATTGCTTCATTGGCACACACGTCAAATTGTTCTAAAAAGAGAAAGTAAGAAAGAAGTAAAGAAAAAAAAGATAAATAGGGATCACAAACGTTAAGAAAATATATAAAAACCACCACAAAACTTAAGCTCATTAACTTCTCGTCTGTCTACCTCACACACACACACACACACACACACACACACACACACCATCCCTTCGGAAACTGAGCTGGCTACGACTTGCTATTAATTTCACTAATGGTTGGCGTGGAGTCGTGCATCACGGTGCCTGAATCTGCCGCAATGCACATGCCTGCTTGGATAACCCTTCACCAACCACCACCATCACCACCACCACCACCACCACCACCACCCTACAGACCCTATGCATAAAACTTCACAAATTCACAATCAATCGTCTACCCAACAAACTCCAGTCACTATCTATCTATTCATCTACTACTTTCAGTGCGGTTCAGCGGAAGGATAAACAAAACAAAAATAATACATGAATAAAAAGTAGTTTGATTTACGTTGACGTTTGGTATCCCCTCGCCATTCAAGGGTACGTACATACATACATACAGACAGACAGACAGTCACTGCAGAACAAAGGGTAGACGCTCCTCATTCATAATAATTACCAGCTGTATAATACCGTGCTCATCACCCGTCCCTGTATACTCTAATTTAGCTAGTGTTTCTTTTCTTCAAGACACAAAGACCGCCACAACAACAACAACAACAACAACAATAACAATAATAATGACACATCGAGTACGTCATCTCTACTACCACAAGAAGTCTCTCTCTCTCTCTCTCTCTCTCTCTCTCTCTCTCTCTCTCTCTCTCTCTCTCTCTCAAGCTCATCTTCTTTCATTTAATGCGTCTTTACCCTTGTGCCCCAAATCAAGTTATTTTAGTACTCATTTTTCTTACCAATACACACACACACACACACACACACACACACACACGACACACACACACACACACACACAGAGCTGAAGACAAATGACTCTCACACGTGGGTATGTATTTTCAACCACCAGGAGAGACGAGGAAGGTGAGAGATCCTGACAAAACATTACTTAACTAGCTGGGTCTTTGGTCACTGAGAGCATGCATGACACCCCAACAGTCTGCCAGTCACCGCCCTCACACACCCAGTCTAAAGGGCGTGACGTATTATATATATACATTATGAACCATCACATCAGTGCATGAAGAAAATGAGGATGGTAAAAATATTAATAAGAAAATGTGGAATAGTTTAGCTTCCTCGGTTTTTTTTTCTTTTTCTTCCTTCAACCCTTACAACTCTTTTTTTTTTCTTCAGGAAGGGAGCATCAGGCTGCTTCAAACACTAAATTGAATTTGCAATTGGATTTATCTTTCTCGAATTTTTTTTTTTTTTAATCCTCTCTCGCTCTATATTACCTTTATGGCCGCGACGTGAATGTTTTTTTTGCCTTTTCAATAATCATATTTCCCGTGTGTGGTCTGTTTCCACTAAACATAAAAGAAGAAAAAAGAAAGTATATATAAAAAAAAAAAAAAAAAAGCCGGGTGCTATCATATAAAAAAAATATATATAAATGTAACCTCAAAGACACACCAAATATACACAACACACCCTCAAGCAAACACCATTTCATTCTCAAGGTAAACGCTACATAACAAGAGGCTGAGAGGTGGGTTGCAGCGTCTAGCACACCCATACCACGCACGTCCTTCAAGTATCGTGCACCATGGAAGAGCAGCCGGCCAGCTGTGTGCACCATCCTCCTCACCGTCACCTGCAAGCCATCACACACAAACGAGGCTATTGAAGCTTCCTCAGCGTGGTCACTCACTCCCAAAGGTGGCCAACGAGAGAGAGAGAGAGAGAGAGAGAGAGAGAGAGAGAGAGAGAGAGAGAGAGAGAGAGAGAGAGAGAGAGAGAGAGAGAGAGAGAGAGAGAGAGAGAGAGAGAGAGAGAGGGAGGGAGAGTACAACAAACTGTACAAATTCGTCTTATATTTCTTTGTTTATTTCCCGCGAGAACTAGACTCCAGTGCAAGAATAGACCATGACAGCTTTCTACGTCCCTGTGGAGTTTTTGAGGGACACGAGGCAAGGCAGGGAAAAGTTTTAGTCGAGAATCATAGCTCAGGAAACAAGGGAAGGCGGCGGTGCGTCCTTACCCTGAGCTGAGTGGACCATAATATCGTCCCTCAACAACCTCATGAGAGAAAACGTGACGTGGTCTGTCTACTTATCATCCTTTCTTTTATTTATCTATCTGTTTTACATTTGGCAGACAAGTGAAGAGGCATAAAGAAAAGTTTGAAAATAAATAATAGTGCAGCAAAGTCAATTTAGTTAAGTTATGGAATATAAAACATAATATCCCACTGTAAAATCTGAAAGTTATCTCGACTTCGCGGGGAAAAAATATAAAAAAGAACGGTCTCTTACCAAGTGAATTTGCCATTGTAAAGGATGAGGCGAGATTAAGATATTGGTAAACTCTTGCATTAGGGGGATGAACGGAATGGGTGCAAGAAACATACTGCAATCCCCGTGCACTGTCTGGTATGGAAGTCATTACACCAAATTTGTGACCCATAAAAAAAAAAAATAAATAAATAAAAAGACGACACAAGACATAAAACAGATCTACAGTCTTTCTTTTCTATTTCGTTCCAGAATCAGTAACTCAGACCTGACTTAATCAACCAAAGAGAGAGAGAGAGAGAGAGAGAGAGAGAGAGAGAGAGAGAGAGAGAGAGAGAGAGAGAGAGAGAGAGAGAGAGAGAGAGAGAGAGAGAGAGAGAGAGAGAGAGAGCACACACAATAACACACGAATTATCTATAGACGACACAGGACAGAGAATAAGCCAACCACCATTCTGCTCTTTACAGTACCTAGTTTGTCTTCGAACACAAGGGGAGTGGTGGGGAAGGAAGGGAACAGAGGAGGGATGGTGGCGATCAAAATGATGTCTCACCTATTAACTTCATCAATACCTTTCCTCCCTTCCTCCATTACCGACACAAACACGCAAAAAAGAGAAAAGAAATGGGTGTCACGTCTCCCCAACAGTAGAATGAGAGATGGTCATGTGGGCGGCGCTGCGGTTTGTATGTAGTAATGGACAGAGGGAGCCACCGAGTACTGATACCAACGATTTATGTCTGCGGGGATACACTGGGGACGAATAATGATAGTATACAGCGATGGGCAGGCGCGTTGTAGTGTGTAATGGTACGGGTAATGGTTGTAGTGGTGGAGGGGACAGGATGAGTAATGAAGGGAGGTGATGGGATGGATGGGTGGGGTGTGAGGGAGGCGGCCGCGGGAACACGAGGTGGTGGTGATGATGGGATGGCCAGGAAGGTGTCATAAGGCTAGATTATACAAGCCGTGGCACTTTACTCCTAGCTGACAGATGGTGGAGGTTATGGTGGCACTGAGGAGGAGGAGGAGGAGGAGGAAGTGAGGTCAGGGAGAGGGAGTGGAGGTCAACAGTGGTAGACAAATAGGTGTTTAGGGACGGAGTAAATTTTGAAAGGAGAAGCGCGCTGTTGAATCACAAATGAATGAATTATGTATGCACCAGCAGCTTCTTGGGAATTGTAGCGAAGACGTGTTATCAATTTACGAATCGATGTAGTTTCCTTAGGGAGTACCTATGTATAAGGCCTACGCAGAGGGTCACTAGGCCTACATACAACTAGCGGATACAGATATTTGGTTTACCTTGGATTTGCTGGTTGTCTTCAAGTGCAATTATCTTCCTTTTACGGAGTAGCTTCAGGGAACAAACACACATATAGTTAGGCTAGAGGATGACTTGCCTTACTACCAGGTCAGGGTGTGCAGAAAGGTCACGCTGAGCACCAAGCAGGGTCAGCAGGGTCAGCAGGGAGTCTTCTTGGTCTTGCCTCTACTGGATCGGCGTCGAGGCGGTAGCTTCAGGAATACCAACCTAAGATTATTGTCCATCTGCTGTTAACGTGTTTATATTGTAATTTTATTGTGATTCATAACTTTATTTTATATTTGTGGTGTAGCTTAAAATATATTGTTTATTTTATATGTAATAATAAGGTTTTAATGTTTATATTCTCTTATAGCTTATTTATTTATTTATTTATTTATGTTTCGGTGGTGATTAATCCTGGCGTCGTATATGAAATTATAGTATAGTAAAATATGCAAAACTTAATTATATATGAAAATAAAGTATATGATAAGTAAGTTAGATAAGATTGTATTATTCAAATGCTACCGCTGCAAACACTGATGAAGAGGCGGAAGGGTTGGTACTTCTAAGTTGAAGCCAAATGGCGACTTTGCGCGCGTGTATTTATTGAGAAGTTTTAATTGAATATACAAAAAAAACCACCACCACCACAACAACAACAACAACAACTTATATTAAAAATTAGTAATATACCGAGGATTTAAGTGGCTGTTAAATATCGTGACATTGTTTACATTACTTAGTGTGTGCGTGTGTGGCGTCACCTTAAGCTGTACCGTAATAGTTCAACCAATTTATAATCAGAGCTAAGAGGGACAGTGTGTTTGTGACGGCGCAGTGACCTCAAGGGACCGCAAGCTGGACCGTGAGTCAAGAATGTAAGATTTCAACAAGTTTATAATCAGTGGTGAGTGGGACAGTGTGTTTGTGACGGCGCGGTGACAGACTAACACTAAAAGGTATGTCACTGATTGATGTTCATAGCTGTTTAGGTCTCTAGTGATTGATTTATTTACTCACACACACACACACACACACACACACACACACACACACACACACACACACACATACACACACACACACACATACACACACACACGTGCATACATACATCTAGATAAAAGATTGGCATTTGCTATCAACAAGGCAAGGTGTTTTATCGTAGTTTAAAGCCGTTCTGTTCCTGTTTATTCAAGGGGACATTCACCCCCTTCCCTTATATAAACAGGATTGAGGTAATGTGTTGTTTGAGGGTAAGGCTTTTTTGGCTAACATTTCCACCTCTCTCTTTTTTTTTATAATGTTTGTGGGTGAAATGCTTCTGCTGACTTTTATTATTTTGTTCATAGTACTTTTGTGGGTATATGTATAAAAAAAAAGATGATGATGATGATGACATGTGTGTAGTGTGGAGTGTGGAGGAAGAAATGATTGGTGAAAATGTTTGGTTTGGTTAGGTTAAGTTAGGTTAGGTTAGGTTAAGTTGGATTAGGTTTTCTTTGGTTATGTTTGGTTAGGTTAAGTTAAGTTCGGTTGGGGAATTTCTCTAAGCCAATTTTATCTGTACTAGTTTGACTTTGATAAGTTGTCTAGGTTTGGTTAGGTTAGGTTAAGTTAGATAAGGTTAGGTAAGATTAGGTTTGGTTTGGTTAGGTTAGGTTAAGAGTTAGGTTGGTGAATTTCTCCAAACCATTTTACCTGTACTAGTTTGAGTTTGATAAGTTGTCTAAGTTTGGTTTGGTTAAGTTAAGTTAGGTTAAGTTAAGTTAAGTTAAGTTAGGTTAAATTAGGTTGGTGAATTTTTCTAAGCCAGTTTTATCTGTGCTAGTATAACCTTAATAAGTTGTTTACATATGTATCTATTTTTATTACTTGTCAATACAAAGTGGCAGTGATGTTAGCGAGGTGTATAATATGTTACTGAAAGGGGGAGTGCACGTGGTTGTAATATTTTGATGCTAAACATAATTATTTTTGTAAGTAAGAAAAATAGTGTTGTAAGATAGAAGGATAGGGTGAAGGAGTACATGCATGAAGGAGTTACTGATAGCAGGGAAGGGATTGAAACAGCAAGGAAGGAGTGTATGTATAGGAGGAGGTTACGGCTCTTCTCCCGTGGCCATCCCCTTGGGGCACGACCACAGGGGAACGAGGCATCAGAGACTATAGATAGATAGAAACAATGTTATATTAGTAGGCTACACGTTGTATTTACAGGAAAGAAAGGGTCGTTGAATGTCTTTTGCAGCAATTTTTCTTCTTCTTTTTCCTTTCCCTTCTTTCTTTCTTTCACATTTTCTTTCTCTTTCTTTATTTATTCTTTGTTTTTTTATCATGCTATTCATAGTGAAACATGTCATGATTTGTGTGACAGTAAAATTGCAGTCATTAGTGGTGTTATGAAGTTAGTGGTTCCTAAATGGTAGTAATTAGGCTCCATACAGTATTTATTGAACTTGTGTAATTATTGCCACTATTTGTGTAGCAATTTAACTTGGAATGGGAAGATAAAGTATACAAGAGTTTATTGCGTTGAATATTGTCGTTTTGATTTTGTTTTGTGTGTGTGTGTGTGTGGAGAGAGAGAGAGAGAGAGAGAGAGAGAGAGAGAGAGAGAGAGAGAGAGAGAGAGAGAGAGAGAGAGAGAGAGAGAGAGAGCACCCACCTACCTACCTACACAGGACCACAGTAAATAAAAGACCAGTAACATTCTCATACGTAACTTTTAATCCGACTTGACAACGCCTAACACAACTTTTGCTCTGCCGATTCTTACAAAAATAGTACAAATGTAGTTGTGTCTTTGGCTTCTCTATTTTTTTTTTTGACAAATTTAGGGGGCGAGGTGTGCTACATATATATATAATTATATCCTACCCCTCCCACCCTCACCTCACCTCCCTTCCTCTCCTCTCCCCTCCCCTCTCCCACGCCTCCCCCCCCCCACCTACGGGAGAGGAAGGGTGGGTGGGTGGGTGGGTGGGGGATAAAGGACATTATTTCTGTATAGATAACATCGAGTTTGCTTCTATTGTATTAGTGTTTGAAAATTGTTCCCTTTTTTTCATTATTTTTTTGTTGTAGTTAATATTGAATTATTGATTGATTGACATTGTTGTTGTTGTTAATGATGATGGTGATGATGATTTTGATATATAGGTATTTCATGTATCATCATCATCATCATCATCATCATCATCATCATCATCATCATCATCATCATCATCATCATCATCATCATCATCTGCTGGTCTACAGGTTACATTATCTTTCTCACCTGCCTCATAGGGGTCACCTGCTCTAGATAAAGGTAGGGAGGGGGGAGGGGGTAAGGGAGGGTCACGGTGGTTGGGGGGGGTGGGTAGTGGGGGGTAGTTACAACATCGTGACGTCACAGGGATGGTCATTACACACGGTGGGTGATTACGGTTGAACGGATGTTGACGTTAAATATCATTATAGATTTACTCTTTACTTGAATTACACAGTGTTATTGATAGGTGTATTGTTATTATTATTTATTTATTTATTCATTTATTTATTGTGTTATGTAGGTATTTATAAACATACATACATACATACATATATGACCGTAGTGTATGTAGTAATTCTTTTTTTTTTTTTTATACATCGATAAGTTCGTTCTTCGTAATACATTATACATCAAACCTGCTGGAGGATATTTATTCATGAATACATATAGATATACGTACATAGGGATTGTGTGTGCGTGTATGTATATTATTTATTTTTCTAGCAATGTATGGAAACTCGAAAGGGGTGAAGGTTTACACATAATTGGGAGAAGGGAATGCTGTAAGGGGGGAGGGGGGGGGGAGGAGGGAGAGAGGGAAGTGAGGAGGGAGGGAAATACCTTCTTCCCGGCACATGAGGAGGTAAAGGATTACAAACACGAGTAGTAATGAGATGAACAATTATTGAATACCATGAACACACACACACACACACACACACACACACACACACACACACACACACACACACACACACACACACACACACACTCAGGTAACTCAGAATATCATCTATAATCTAGAACAGGTGGTGTAGTAGTAGTAGTGAACATTACAGAATCATTAATGTTTTAATTACCCTATCGTTACCATCATCATTATTATTATTATTATTAGGTTTCGTTGTCATACACATACAAGAGAGAGATATACATACATGTGTGTAGTATTGAGACATCAGACATTGAGTTAGAAAAAGTATAGACGCGGTAGGAAAGAAAAATATAAATGGATAAGTATGTGAGGCAAAATCAATCGTTTTCTATAATGATTGTGACGTGGTAAGGTTGGTATGCCTGGTCTTCTCTTGTGTATAATATAGTAAGTATAGTGAATATCCAGCTAACTTGCTTACCTTCCTTCCTTCCTTCCTGCCCTGCCCGCC
>JAPQNM010000040.1:4064717-4067217 GCA_029783475.1 Metacarcinus magister
ATCTTCCCCCCTCCTGCCCCCTGCCACTAACCTACCCTTAACTACCACCCCTTTTCTCCACCCTCCTCCTCCACCCCTCCACTAACTACCACCCCATTCCTCTACTCTCCATTCCTTCACTCTCCATTATTGCCTTGTTCACCAACCTAACAGCTTATAAATTCATTAAGTATTTTTTTTTTTTTATGTATTGCCAAAGTTGGTAATGTATCCTCGGGGGGGGGAGGGCAGACGAGGATTAGTTTACGCCCTTGGATGAGAGAGAGAGAGAGAGAGAGAGAGAGAGAGAGAGAGAGAGAGAGAGAGAGAGAGAGATAATGAAGCATACAAGTGTCTATTGATATTTACATCCATCAATCACTCTTTTATTTGTTCTCTCTCTCTCTCTCTCTCTCTCTCTCTCTCTCTCTCTCTCTCTCTCTCTCTCTCTCTCTCTCTTTCTCTTTCTCTTTCTCTCTTTTTTTTTAACACCTGTACAAATAAGAAAAATAAAAAGGTTTGATAATAGGACAAAAGCATCAAGGGTGATTTTGTCATTAACCTCAGCGCCAATTACGACAGTGAATAACCTTCATTAGCACCCCTTTTGCAGATCTCACCTGGCATGTTATTAAAGACTAATTACTAATCATACAGGTGATGCGCGTGTAATACGTATGAAACACAAATTATACCTACTTACCTACTTCCCTATCTATTGGTGTATCTATCTATGTATGTATGTACAGTCCCCTGGAATCTGTACAAGGCTCTCCCTAACCTTAATACTGATCGCAGGGAAAGTAAATAAATTAATATTAAATTAAAATATGAAAATAAATTGCCTACAACTATTATCTTTTTTTATATTTTATCAATATATACTAACATTTTATTAAATCATGAACTAAATAATTAATGAAATAAATAAACTAAAATTCACATGTACGACAATACGTCTTGAGGTACGATTTGTCGCGTCGAATGTCCGCCATTTTGAAAAATAATGATATATTCTATTTAATCACCAATTATCTCCGCCATCAAGACATTCACATATTTATTAACACCGCCATTATAATCCCGAGTAATTAGTGATCAGATTGAGTATAGAATATGTGTTGTGAATAATGAATTACCGTAATAATGGAAGCAAGATAAGGTGACCACATTGTGTCATTATGGAAAAGACTCCATGACGACAATTTATCGGTAATTGTTTACATTATTACACTTTTATTTGTTATTTTATTTGCTTGGTTTAGAGAACAATTAGTGGAGCATTGCAGGATATATATGTATATATATATATATATATATATATATATATATATATATATATATATATATATATATATATACTGCTTCTCACCTCTCTCTGATTGTGGTATTAATGTGATTGTTCTTATATTACAGCTGCCGCCATTAGACTCCTACTACTACTACTACTACTACTACTACTACTACTACTACAAGGGTCGTTGCGTCACAGCCTGGCAGGGGCGTGGAGTCTGTAGCCATTATGCCTCCTGCCCATCCTTGTCTTGGCAGGGACGGGCGGGGAGCAGAGGGCGGGCAGGGATCTCTCCACGCCCCTGTCACGTGTGTGTGGCGCGGCGCCCCCACCATCCTACCAGAACATCCACCGAGGGAACGCCGCCCCCTTTGGATTATAAGGTAGTTGTGTGTTTCTGTTTGTATGTTTGTAGGTATGTAGGAAAGAAATTTATATGAAGGTGATTTTCGTTTTTCGTTCGAGAACTTTCCTGATGTAGCTCGCTCGCTTTCTCTCGCTCTTTCTCGTTCGCCCTCCCTCCCTCCCTCCCTGCCAGCCCGGCCGCCCGGCCGCCCGTCCTCCAGCCCCCCCGCCAGCCCTGTATATCTATTTTTCTATTTATCTATCTACCTACGTAGTACTTTTTTATTTATCTATTTATTGATCTATTTATCTACTTATTTATCTATCTATTTATTTATCTATCTATTGCATGTTGACTTTACTGCCTCCTTGGTAGTGCTGCTCTCTCTCTCTCTCTCTCTCTCTCTCTCTCTCTCTCTCTCTCTCTCTCTCTCTCTCTCTCTCTCTCTCTCTCTCTCTCTCGCTCGCTCGCTCGCTCTCCGTTTCATGACCTTAGCTGTTCATGTGAAGCGATAAAGTGTCTTGTTTTATACTCGTTTTCCTGTTCCTGTTCCAGACACGTTGACCCCAGACCGTCGTGACTCTCTCTCTCTCTCTCTCTCTCTCTCTCTCTCTCTCTCTCTCTCTCGTGTGTTGGTAATCCATTCCCCGTTTTCTTTCAGTTTCTTTCGTTCCCCCTTCAGGACAAACAGACAGCCTCTCCGCGTCTGTTGCCTTCCTTCATCTGACGTTAATCTGTCATTCTTTCCGCGCGGGTTTATTCACCAGCGCCCGTTGTAGTGGGGCGGATAACAGGAAAAGCATTCAGCACAAGCACCAAATTCAGCATTCGATCCCTACTTTTTGTAATTATTTTTGTATTTTATTTATCAGTAATTTCTT
>JAPQNM010000040.1:4074717-4106513 GCA_029783475.1 Metacarcinus magister
TATATATCTGTCCGTGTTATTGATTCTTTTATTATTTCATCGGATTCTCTCTCTCTCTCTCTCTCTCTCTCTCTCTCTCTCTCTCTCTCTCTTCTCTCACTCTCTCCTCTCTCTCTCTCTCCTCTCTCTCTCCCTCTCTCTCTCCTCTCTCTCTCTCTCTCTCTCTCTCTCTCTCTCTCTCTCTCTCTCTCTCTCTCTCTCTCTCTCTCATTCACATCTACCAATCTTTTCTCATCCATTCATCCATCCTTCCCTCCCTTTCCCTCCCCCTTTCCCTTTCCCTTCCCTAGAGTATATACATTGCGTGGATAACTAACTTGGTGCCATTGGTATTTCCACACCTACTCTCCCTTTCCTTGCCGTCTCATGGGCACTCTGGATACATTAGCACTCCGGGAGACGAATGCCCAAAGGAGGAGGAAGAAGGGATCGTAAGGGCTACCTGCTGGGTCCCTTGAGGTTTTATATAGGTTCTGGGATGGTATTGGTGGTCGTGTTGTGACAGTGTTAGAGGTATTGCATTAGTGTGTAGGTGTGTTAGGTTAGGTTAGGTTAGTGTGTTTGTTATTGTAGTATTGTTAGGTTAGGTTAGACTAGGGTAGGTTAGGTCAGGTTAGGTTAGGTTAGTGCTATTTATGGTGCTTGTGTTGCTGTTATTGTATATATATTGCGTTGATGTCACGGATAAATTTGTGGGAATGAGAGAGAAGAGAGATTTATGACACTTATTATTTTCTGGTTTTTGAGCCCTAAGAGGGAGATGGTAAGACTGCAACAACCATATGGTAAGGAGTTATAGATAAAAGAATAAGGAAGGAAGGAGAGAAAGGAAGGAAGGAAGGACACTAACTTCATTGGTTGACACACATTGAAGGAGGAGTAAAAAAAAAATTGTAGTGTAAAATTTCAGAAAAAAAGACAGACTGACAGAGAGAAAAAAGACATTATTGAGAGCTGTTAGAAAGGCGAACAAGCAAAGCAAGTGTACTGACAGCTATATTTAGGCTGTGTATGTATATAATATTAGAAGCTGGTGATGGGAATGTTTGTAAATAATCTTACTGAGAAAATATAGTCTCCTCCTCTTCTTCCTCCTCCTCTTCCCCCTCCTCCATCTCCTCCATCTCCTCCTCTTCCTCTTGTTCTCCCTCCTCCTCTTTAATGATTTTTCTTTCTTTCTTTCTTCCCTTCCTTTCTTTACTTTCCTTTCTTTCTTTCTCTGTCATTTATCGTCCATTCCTCCCTTATTCCTCCTTTCATAAGCTTTGCACGATCCTGCTTACCCCAACTTGTTCCTCATCTATCCCTCCCTCCCTCCCTCCCTCCCTCCCTCCCTTCCCCTCCCTCCCCTCCCCTCACGTCTTCCCTCCCTCAGGTCCTAGAATAGCTCAAGATCTCCTCGTCTCCCCTCGCTCTTAAGGGAGAGGAAAAGTATTGTTATTGTTATTATTATTATTATTATTGTTATTATTATTATTATTATTATTATTATTATTATTATTATTATTATTATTATTATTATTATTACAACTACTGCTGCTGCTTTTTCTACTATTTCTACTTCTACTACTACTACTACTACTACTACTACTACTACTACTACTACTACTACTACTACTACTTCTACCACCACCACCACCACTTCTACATAACTATTTCGGTACAATGAAAAACACAAAAAAAAACCTCAAAGGAGACTGTAATAGTAGTAATATAAGAGAAAGAAAAAGAAAATTAGAAAGAAAGAAGGCTCGCCAGGCAAAGAGGAAAGCTAATGAGAGGTGGAGAGGGAGAGAGAGTGTAAGAGGAAAAGTGTAGGGGAAATGCAAGGCAATTTTGGAGGGAAATGAATAATGAACAAAGGGTGAGGGAGAGAACTAAGAATGTAAGAGGTGGTCTGGGGGCAGTTATAGGCAGTATGAATTATTTGGAAGGAAATGTTTGGCCAGTTATAGAAAGTTTTAAGGGGTATTTAGACAGTTTAAGGGAGATTCAGTAAGTTTTTAGGAATTTTCGACAGTTTTAGGGAATCTTAGACAGTTTTGGAGAGTTTTAGGAAGATTTAGGGATTTTTTTGAAAGTTTTTGCAGTTTTAGGGATTTTTTTAAGTTTTAGGGAATTTTAGGCAGTTTTAGGGAATTTTAGGGAGTGAATGAAAGTGAACCACAGGAGGACAGACAACTAATGGAGGGCTTGTGAAAGGGTTGAGAGAGAGAGAGAGAGAGAGAGAGAGAGAGAGAGAGAGAGAGAGAGAGAGAGAGAGAGAGAGAGAGAGAGAGAGAGTGTGATGTTGAAATGAAATAGAAAGAGAAAGTGAGAGGGAAGGTTATACAAAATGAAAATAGAGGGAAAAAAAGTGAAATAGTTGAAATGTGAAAAAAAAGAATAAGTTATAGGGAAATTTTTTTATTTATTCATTTGTTTTATTTTTATTATTTTTTTTCACTTTCTTTGAGTAGTAAGAGTTTCTGTAAGAGGAGTGTAGCGGCCTAAGACTTCATTAGAGAGAGAGAGAGAGAGAGAGAGAGAGAGAGAGAGAGAGAGAGAGAGAGAGAGAGAGAGAGAGAGAGAGAGAGAGAGAGATTTTCTAATTAATCTCTGTCCCCCCCTTCAACGTTTTTGGCGCCGTGGTCTACATAACAGATTTACGGGATACTTTAAACTCTCTCTCTCCTCTCTCTCTCTCTTCTCTCTCTCTCTCTCTCTCCTCTCTCTCTCTCTCTCTCTCTTCTCTCTCTCTCTCTCTCTCTCTCTCCAGATGCCCGCCTTTTTAATCTCCTCTCTCCTACAGGTTCTCTCTCTTCCTACCAGAACTCTCCCCCCCCTCTCTATCTCGCTCTCTCTCTCCGTCTCACTCTCAATCTCAAGACTCCTCCCATCGGCCCGCTGTCCCCTCCCCCGCGCTCTCCACTCTCCTCTCCCACCTCCCGTCCTCTCCCCGACTCTCAATCCTCTGATCTCTGTATCATCCCCTTCAATCTCGTCCTACCTCCTCGTCCCTCTCCCACGATCTCTCCGGACATCATATCTCCACTCCCCGCCTCTCCTTCTCCCATTCTCTCTCTCCTTAATCCCTCTTCTTTTCTCCCATCGCAACCGCAAATTGGGGAAACGCGTCTCACGCTTCTTCTCTCCTCCATCTCCCTCAGCGCACCTTAATCTCTCTCATACTCCACCCCGAAACCCACCTCATTTCGGCAAACACCACCACCAAGCCAGCCGTTCTCCTTAATCGTTTGCGCCTTCTTACTCTCACGCCAGCATTACTCACCCCTTCATCACCCTCAATCCACTCTCACGACAACAAGCTCCGCCCCCCGCGCTCTCAGCCACCACAACCCGACCCCCCCACAAACACAAATCGCATCCCAGTCCCTCCCACCGCATCTTCAGCACCTATTCAAGAGACCACCGCATCACACAAATACCCCTTCAACTCTCTCACGAAAGTCGTCTGCATTCACTCTCACTCCCCAGTCAATCCTCCCATTCTCACAGTCCCTGCAAGTTGACTGGAATCTCTTTCCCATTAGACGCCGATCGCCTCCCTCACCACTCGCCTTCTACTTCCCGATCACCTCACCCACCGCACTCCATCCGAACCCCTGTATCCCCTCTCCATCGCACCTCTCTCTCCCTCGTTCTCCCCGTCTCCTTCTCCGTATCCTTCCCTCTCCTTGCTCCTAACGAGCTCCTCTCGACTCCCCGTCCACATCTTCAACAGTCGGCCGGCAAGTCCTCAATTCACAGCCCCTCCTCCTCCAACCAACGCCTCCGCTCTTCCGCTACTCGCGCATCCTGCGACTCTCTCTTCTCCGCCCAGTCCACGCGCACCCTCTCTTCCAACTCCGACCTACTCGCCCTATCTTCACCCACCCTACCGTCTTCTCCCCTCCGTCTCCCTGATTCAGCTCTCGCCAGTACTAATGTGAATAAGCTCGGGTCGAACTCGTGAGTTCTCGAGGCTCCATACGTCACTCGGCACCTCTTCCAAGACCTCAAATCGCCTCCGTCGTCTGTATTTCCCGTCCTTAGAGTTTCAACAATACTTCCAGTAAGTGCGCAGAAGTGCCTCATCCACACTTAGTCTCTTCCGCACTCCAATCTTATCCGTTCATTGTTCTTCTGACTCCATGAGCTGGGCCTTAAAGTCCTTAGAGACATTTGGATTTCATACATAACACTCCTCCCGTTATACTTACTCAAAGCCACAAATGGTCCCCTCCTGCCTCAAGAGACTCACCCACTGTCGACACCTGCTCCTATTTACGCCATCCACGCTTCATTCCCATTATTAAACTTGTCAAGTTCCGAGCAAAGAGAACACACTATCTACTTCCAACCCCTTTTTAAGCGCTCATACTCCTAACACGTCGTTTCAGACCGGACCTCAAAATACCGCAACGTCTCCGCAAGCCTACATGGCTGCCATCATTCTTCGTTAGAACCCCCGGCTCCACACTCACCTCTTCCGTGCTCCTTACCCCACTCTATCTTATCCAACAGTCTGCCCCTCCCCTCTCGCCGCACGTCTCGCCCATTCACATGCTCCCCTCGATTCCCTGGAGTCTCGAAAGCCGGTGACGTCGCCAACGCTATTCTGCTCTACATAACCTGTCTCCAAACTGCAGAATTGGTTTATTCGATAGCTCTTCTCACCCGCTGCTACCTCTCTCGCCTCGCGCGTGCACATGTGCTTCTGCCAACAGAAATACACGCCCTATCTTCAGTGATACACAAAATATCTCTTGTAATCATCGTCAGCTGAAAAGATCGCCTAAACCACTCAACTTCTCATCAGATTCCCGCCTTCATCCGTCTCCACTCCCTCTCTCCCTCCGGTCCCCAATCCCCCATCCACTACCCCGCTCTCTAGCTCCCCCGCACTCTCCCCCCCCTCCAGAAATTCTCGCACCGCTCAATCAATCCGAATCTGTAAACGGTCTCCTCAGAGGAACATCACTCTATCCACGAAATTTCACACTCGGCCCTATCCTCTCTTCAGGTATCGGCTCCCCAATTCCCCCCACTTCTCGACCTGTCTCCCGTCCTAATTTCCATCTCTACTAGGATAAACTATCATATGTGAGGAACTGCCCACCACACCCGGCCGCGTTTCCTTCCCTCTTCACACACCTCCCCGGCCACCACCCTCTCCTCTCCACTCCTCTCCGTACTATATCCCTGTCTACCCCTCTTCCCCTTACCTTCCGCGCCTCCCGATCTCCCACTACCCCCCCGTTTTGTCCCCCCTCGTCTCCCTCCGTCGCCCATCCCACCCCGCCCTCGTTTCTCGCTCGCTCTCTCTCCTACTCTCTCCTCTCTAAGCCCCACCCCCCTCTATCCTTCCTCTCCCCCATAATTATTGGAGATTGACACCTACCCACCTTCGTACTGGCTCCGTGCTCTCGCTCTGGTTCACCTCCCCCACAACCACTAACCACGCTCATTCGCAGACGCTCAACACCCCCTACATGTGACACAGACCCCTTCGTTCAGCCGTCCCTCCCCACCTCTCTCCATCATCTCAGAATCGCATCCCGCCCCACCTGTCTCCTTCCCCCCACTCCAACCCCCTACGCCCCCACTCACCCCAGTCAAGACCACTCTCCTCCATCCCCTCCCCCCCAAAACTGAGCTCCAACTCCTCATCCCTAACTCTCATCATCCTCCATCTTCCCAACCAAACACACCTCGAAATCCCCTCCATCCTCCGCCCGCGGATCTCCACGTTCTCCCACTCCAAAAAAACTCCACCGCAGCAAAAGTCCTCCATCAACGCCAGCGGTCCCTCTCGTCGCCCGTTGTCCTCCTCCCAAGACGGTTATGTGTCTCGGTATCACGGTACTCCTCTATCTACTTCTCAAACGCCAGATTAGCCACGTCCGAGCCCCTGCCCAGTTCATCCGCGTCTCTGGAGACGGACAGTGACTCCACGCGCCTCTCACGTCTCAGCCTCTGCTCTCTCACCCCCTACCAACCGATACCATCCTAGTAGAACATCACTCGTCCCCCTCACCCCCCTCGTGCCCACCCCTCTCCTCCTCTAGATACCAACTGCTGTCGCACTTCTCACTCTTTCGCCATCAATGTCATCTCCGCTCGCCTTCCGCATCGCAGTCCTCTCCATCTCCCTTCCTCCTCGTCACCTCTCTGAGACTCGCTCTCCTCTCTCCTCAGCTCTCCGCGTCGTCCGAGTCCTCCCTCTCTCTCTCCCCTCGTTCTTCGTCTTTTCTTCTCGTCAACGCCTCTATCCCCCACTCCTCGCTTCTCTGGTCTCTCTCAAAATCCTCATCAACTCAATCTGAACGAACTCTCGGCATAATTTACTCAACTTTCAGTTCTCCTCCTCTTTCTTCATCCTCTCACGTCTCCCGATCATCATTAAACTCTCCTCTCTCTCCGTAATCCCCTCGCCCACCTCCTCTCGCCTCGCAGCGCCTCTCCCGATCCTCCGGAACCCCGAGGTCGCCCGCCGCATCGTCCCCTCTCGCAACGTCCAAAGAGATTCTTGCACCCGTCCGGCAGTCCTATCTCTCTCTGCTTCAGCGTCAAACTCACACGTCTATTCTCGTCGTAGTTCGGCCCGACCGACCTTAGCCCACTCGCCGCGTCGTCACCTACCCCTTCACGGTCGTGCACGATCGGCCCGCCCGCTTCCGCCACCCCATCTGCCGTCACTGCGCTGTCTCTCACCTCACTCTCGCCGGTCTCTACTCACTACACTCACCTCTCCCACCCCGATCTCGTCTCACCACCTCTCTCCTCCCCCTCTGCACCTTCCTTATCTCCTTCTCGTGCCTGTTCCCCTTCCCGGACCTCACCGCAGGACTCTGGTCTGAGGCGGAGCAATGCGTATAATCACAGTTGCCTAGCTCGTCTATCCACTCAGTCCGCGGTTCTCCACCTGCCCTTGCTAGTGGGTCCCCACGCCTCTCGGTCCACCCCCCTCCATATCCACTGTAGTCAGCGGTCGGCTAGTTAGTTTGGGTGGTCTACCCGACTACTACCCCACCTGCTCTCTCTATTCTGGACTCCATACTTGTTATACGAGGAGCCAGGTCCGTCTTACGTGCCTTGCGCTGATCTTTATGTCGTCTCCTCTGCCTCGTTCATCTTACTGTCCCCTACTTGTTGGCCCCCCTATTCTTTTTTCAAGTTCTTGTGTAAATAATTCGCGGGCTATTCATACCCAACTCTATTCTCTTCAGTCCCTTGTTCTTTCCTCTCTTCTCACCTGCCTTAAAACTCTCCCCACGTCGTTCGTACACCTCTCGGACTCTCCCCTATACATCTCAAGACTATCTCCTCACTCTACTTTAATTGGTCTAACGCTGCCCTTCATCACCGTCACCCGGGCCACCCTGTGACAATCAAATCTTCACACAACAACAAACGGGGCGCGGGCCCCGCCTCACCGCCCCCTTCTCTTCCTCAAAACAGCATTCTCTCCCTACCACGTCCGTCTCGATGCCCTCGGCGTGGACCAGTGGTGGCTGCTCCGACCGCGCCACACCTCTCTAAGCCAGCTACCCCTCGCATGACCTATCACGCCAGCTCACACAGCACCGGTTCCTGCTCCTCATACTACTAATCCTCACTCACCTCTCATTCCAACAGTCTAGTAAGTAGTAGTTCTGCACTCGCAACCTCTCCATCGAAAACATCTCCCCACCTCTGCGTATGTAGTTCATGCTGCCACGATTCACTTGTATCGGAAACAATTCAAAATCTCATCTAAATAATAACACTCTTAAAATAATTCATAATACACTAGAATGCCCCGGCACAGTCTCGGCTCTTGCGGTCCTAGCTTCTCAGCCTGTCTCACCCTACTCAGCAAACCCCCCTGCATTCACTTTTCTCTCTCATTCTGCTCAGATCTTACAACCTCTTAAAACCGCAAACAAAATCACATTGGGCCCAAAACCTCACCACTATCTCTATCCACTCACCACACCCTCTCCCTGTATGTAATTATTTGAATCCATCACCTCTAGTCTCTTATGATTCTCTCACTTCCATTTCGAGGCGGAAACTCCGACTTGGGTTTAGAGTTTTCACCTCAGCATCATCACTCACCTCTCTCTCAGTCCTCCCTCTTCCATTACTAAAACGAACTCCACGGCTAAATACTCTACTTCTCCTATTTAAAGGGCTTCTCCTCTTCTCTGCTATCAGCAATCTCAAATCCTCCCCTCAAACATCATCCCTGACGCCAGTCGGGAAATGTTCCCTTGCCTCTGTCTCGCACTCCTATCCGAATACGAATTAGTGTTTTTACCAGGTTCTACTTCAGTTTAAGTGCGACCACGGGTCCTCCTCGCCCGCGTTTCGGCTGTCATTGACGATGCTCCGTTGTTCTTAGTTGTGGGGTACAGAATCTTATTTCTCCCCTTGAGTGGATCGCAGTCCAATCACAGCGCACGACCAATGGAAACGAGATGCTCGTCATCTTCTACCCACACAACTACACTAACATCTTTGCTTGCTCTTCACCCCTCCTGCGTACTGTAAACGACCTACACCAACAACACTATATACGGTCGTCAGAAGTATCTTCTGACCTTGGTCACTCGATCCCGCTCGTCTATCTGGACTTCGCTGTGTCGTCTCATGTGGATCTCAATCCCGGAAACAATAACTCAAACTGGGCCTGTCCCCCCCGTCAATCCACAAGTTAACATCCGCCCGTCAGGAACAACAAGATATTTCATGGCAATGTTTTAAGGGAAACCACTCTCTATCTCTCTCTCTCTCTCTCTCTCTCTCTCTCTCTGTAAATATGTAGGAAGCAAGATTGGAACAACAGCAATAGGAACTACAGTACTAAATACTTCTACTACTACTTCTACTACTTCTACTAACTACTAACTACTAACTACTTACTACTACATTACTACTACTTCTACTTCTACTACTACTTCTACTTTACTACTACTACTACTTTACTACTACTACTACTACTACTACTACTACTACTACTACTACTTCTTCTACTACTACTTCTACTTCTACTACTACTACTACTACTACTACTACTACTATTACTTCTACTTCTTCTACTACTACTACTACTACTACTACACTTATACCAACAACAACAACAACAAAGCGATCACACGGTTAAACATAGATTTACGGGGAATGAAAAAGGAGAGAAAAATTTTAACTTTGTAATGGGATATGTCCTGAAACCCGTGATTTACCTCCCCTACTAGAGAGAAAGTCGTTGAAAGAAAGAAAGAAAGAAAGAAAGAAAGGGATAGAAAGAAAGAAAGGGAAAGGGAAAGCAAGAAAGAGAGAAGTTGAGGAAGTGAAAGAAGGATGAAAGGAGAGTGCCAAGTTTAAGTGTTAGATTTGGATTTTTTGTTTTATTCTTTCTTATTCTCTCATTCTCTTTATTATTTTCTCTCTCTTTTATGTGTGTGTGTGTGTGTGTGTGTGTTAATGGACAGCTATATGTTCGTTTATTGTATTTTTTTTTCATCTGTTATCTGTGTGCGTTAATGTGTTATGTGCACGTATGTGACTGTTTCAATATTACACACACACACACACACACACACACACACACACACACACACACACACACACACACACACACCAAAAAAAAAACATTTGAGGACAGTCGAGACAAATTAGTGACGTAAAGAAAGAGAGAGAGAGAGAGAGAGAGAGAGAGAGAGAGAGAGAGAGAGAGAGAGAGAGAGAGAGAGAGAGAGAGAGAGAGAGAGAGAATTGCGTCACGGATTGATTTACAGTTGGTCGTGCATCTTCCCAGGCAAACAACTGCTTTTCACCTCAATTCTGGTGGAAATTTTCGCGCCACAAAACCGAAAATATGTTTGGCAAGCTTTAATATAGAAGGAATGGCAAGAAATCTCCCTCACAAAGAATACCTTGAATCTGGTGTAATTCAGTAACAGTTATAGATAAGGAAACTACATGAGCCCTATTCCGTTGTATTGTATTGTGTATTTTTATCTTAGGAGACCAGCATCGATCGCCCCGTAAAGTTAAAGATATTTTTTCATTATTTTAATTGAACAAGCAAGAGTGAAATAAGATTCAATATTATAGCAGTCAGAAAACTGAGCCCAGGATCGTGTTCAGCATAACCGAGAACCTCAATGTACCAATTATCATGAGATTAAGAGGTGTCGATATTTTCTTGAAATTTTTGTCAGAAATGTTTTAATAAATCGAAAAGTATGAGGTGTACGTAAAGTCAGTATATTAGTAAAATTAAGAACAGGAGACGCCCGTTTTTCTGTGGTATAACGAAATGGAATTGGAATGTAAGTTTGGATGTAGGAATGGATTTGAGTGCACATCTAATTTTTCACAAAACTTAAATTTTCTTTAAAGGCATAAGACAACAATCCATAACTTTATTGTAATGCAGTTTTCCTGTAGGAGTAATATTTTCCTAGTAAAAAGGGTGGACATATTAGTATATCTAAATTATGATGGAGTTTTCGGGCCACAAAATCGAAAATACATATTATAGTAATTAGACTTTTGAGTTCAGATTCTTGACTACCATGCTTGAGGACGCTTGTGTACGAATTTTCATTAGATTCAGTGAACATTTATACGAAATTTTCAAGGATTTTGGCAGAATTAATGATTTCTCTAAGTAACTCTCTTCCTTCCTTCCTTCCTTCCTTCCTTCCTTCCTTCTTTCGTTTCTTCGTTTCTTCCTTCGTTTCTTCCCGTGATTACCTCCTTCTCTGTCTTCCTCCATCACTGTCTTTCTTATCCTTCTTATCTTCCTTCACTAACCTTCTTCTCTTAGTGTCGTTTCATATACTTTCTTCTTTCCTTCATTTCATTTTCTTCTTCATTCATTCTTACTTTATTTATTTATTTCTTATTGTGTTTCCTGTGCTTATTTATTTATTTGTTTATTGTATTTTGAATTTTAACTTCTTCCTTCTTTCTCTTTTAGTAATCTTCCTCCATTCTTTCCTTCCTTCTTTCCTTCCTTATCTTTTTATTTTCTTTCTCTCTTTCTCCTCTCATACGTCGTTTTTTTCTTTTTCCTTTTTTTTTCTTTGATCTCCCTTGCGGTTTTTTTTCTTCTTTTTTTTTCTCATTTTGTGCATACCTTATGAGTCAGTCAGTCAGTAAGTCAGTCAGTAAGTCAGTCAGTCAATACCTTTATCCTTCTCTCTTCACTGTCTCTTGTGTCTCCCTAGCACAGGTAATCAGTCAAGTCAAATCAGTCAGTCAAATCAGTCAGTCAGTTAGTCAGTCAATCGATCAAGAGTTCCTTTCATATCAGCATCTCCTCTTTCATCTTCCTCCCACTTCCCTCCCCTTGCCCTCCCCCCCCCCTCCCCTGCACACTTAATCAATCAGTCAGTCTGTCAGTCACTCAGTCAACCGAGTAATCACACAATGAGCAATGCACTGATCCTACTCCTCCTCCCCCCTTCCTTCTCCTCCTTCCTTCCTCCTCCTCCTCCTCATTTCTCCTCTCTCTCTCTCATCTCTCCTTCTCCTCCTTCTCTTCTTCCCTTCCTCCTCCTCCTCCTTCACTTCTCTTTCCTCCTCCTCCTCCTCCTCCTCCTCTTCCTCTTCTCTCTACGTCCTTCCAGAAAATCCTAGCTCCCACTCCCTCATTATTCCAGCCTTTCATCATAAGCTAACCTCCCCCTTCCCCTTCCCCCTTTAATCTCCCCCTTCCCCCTTTAAAGTCTGCCCCCCTTAACCCCTTCCCCCTAATCACCTTTCCTAAGCTGCATTGCTGGTTTTTTTTCCTCTTTTTTAACCACATAACCACACCTCATTTCCCTCTTTCTTCCCTCTCAACTACTCTTTTTTTTTCCCTCTCATCCATCTTCCCCTCTCGTCCCCCCTTTTTTTTCCTCCTTAGTAATTTTTCACGTTTCTTCACCCCCAATTACTCCTCCTCCTCCTCCTCCTCCCTCCTCCTCTCCTCTCCTCCTCCTCCTCCTACTCCTCCTCCTCCTGGTCAGGTAGGGACAAAGTGGTGATATTTTGATTGCAAATTAGTTTTTATCGCTTCAGTGAGATTATTCGTGACCCGCTGCTGAAGGAGGAGGAGGAGGAGGAGGAGGAGGGGGAGGAGGAGGAGGAGGAGGAGGAGGAGAGGAGGAGGAGGAGGTTCTTCTCCGATGACACAGATTCAGTTTTTCAATAAACGAAGAGAGTGACGGAGATGAAACTGTCTGCCTCCTCCTCCTCCTCCTCCTCTGCCTCCTCCTCCTCCTCCTCTTCCCGCCCCTCCTCCTCTTCTCCTCCTCCTTCTGTTGGGCGTTGGATGTTTTATCGAAACTGAGAATGCACTTTGTTTTATTGAATTCATGTGCTTTGAATTTCAAACAAAACCCTGTCTCTTCCTCTTCTCCTCTTCCTCCTCTTCCTCTTCCTCTTCCTCTTCCTCTTTCCTCCTCCTCCTCCTCCTCTTTCCTCCTCTCTCTCCTCCCTCCTCCCTCCTTCCTCCTCCTCCTCCTCCTCCAGCAAGATAGACACTCACAGACTAGCGTGTATGTATGTATGTGTGTATGTATGTATGTAGTATGTATAGATGGGAAAGGGGGCTGGGGTGGGGGGGCAGTTCTCTTCACACTCCATTTCATTCCTCATTCTCTCCTTCCTTTTACTTTCATCTCTTCCTTCTTTCCTCCTCTCTTCCGTCCTTCCTTCTTCATACACTTCACGTCTCCTCTCCCAGTGTAACGTCTTATACTTAAACCTTTTCCCTTTCGCCTTTCTCTCTCTCTTTCCTCCCTCCCCCCCTTACTCCTCCCCCTTAACCTGATCTCTCTCTTTCCTCCTTATTTCCCTCTCTTTCCTCTCCTTTAACCCTTATTCCTCTCTCTTTCCTCTCCTTACCTCCTTCCCCTCTATCTTTCTCTCCTCCCTTTTCCTTTCCTCTTTCTTCCTCCCACTTTCCCCTCCCCTCTCTTCTCCTCCTTTCCCTCTCTTTCCTTACTCTTTTCCTCCCCATTACCTCTTTCCCTCTCTCCTCACTGCCCCTTTCCCTCACCCGCAGGAAAGTATAAGGATCTGTCTCCCTCTGTCAGTGTTTACCTTCCCTGAGCCTTTCAACCCCAGGACCAACCATCTGGGGCTGTACTGGGGGAGGAGGTAGTCTATCTATCTATCTATCTGTCTATTTGCCTGTCTGTCTGTCTAGCGGTAAAACCTTTCTTGTCAATATCTGAACGTGTACTTGGCAACTGTAGCTCAGAAAGTGGCGTGGTGGTGGATATAGTACAGAGAGGAGGAGGAGGAGGAGGAGGTGATGGTGGTGATGGTGGTGGTGGTGGTGGTGGAAGTAAGGTCGGGGAAATGTGGAAAAATATGCTAGGGAGAAAATAGAAAAACGGGAAAGAGGAGGGGAAAAAAGAGGTATCATTTGAGCATCGAGGCTGGACGTTGTTGTGTTATGAGCAAGAGTGAAGGTTATGAGGAGGAGGAGGAGGAAGAGGAGGAGGAGGAGGAGGAGAGGAGGAGGAGGAGGAGGAGGAGGAAGAGGTAGGGGATAGAAAAGACATCAGTGTATATAAGATAGACAAGAAAAAGAGTTATTCTACATCACTAGGAAAAAGAGGAAGGGAAAGGGCGATGGGATGAGAGGAAATGTAGGAGGTGATGAGGGGAGGAAGGAAGGGTCATAGGGAGTGAAAGGCGTGGGAGAGGCGTGTGGGTAGGGGCGTGGGTAGGGAAGAGGGTAGGTTTGGAAGGATAGGGTACGTAAAATTTTGGCTGGCATCCTAACTACCTCTGACAGTGATTTACGAAGGAATGAGGCTTAATGAGTGACCTGGAAATGAACTGTGTGTACTCAAGGTGTGTGTGTGTGTGGGTGTGGGTGTGTGGGTGGGTGTGTGTGGGTGGGTGTGGGTGGGTGTGGGGTTCTCTGGTGACAATTTGGGTGTCCGATTTTTCTGGTCAAACACACACACCCACCCACACACACACACACACACACACACACACACACACACACACACACACACACACACACACACACACACACACACACACACACACACACACAGTAAGAAGAAGAGAAAAGTTTGCTAAGGGGGATTCGAACCGTCCGATCTGACTGAAGCAATGGAATCCGACCCTTCCTTTGCATCCATTAATCATTGCTTCACGAGTGTGTGTGTGTGTGTGTGGTGTGTTGTGTGTGTGTGTGTGTGTGTGTGTGTGTGTCTGTGTCTGTCTGTCTGTCTCGTCTGTCTCTCGTCTCGTTCTTGTACTCTTCACTCCCACATAAACCCTTAGAAATATCTGTGCATCCAATCCTATCACGATCCAATCCTCTTTAGTACGAAGCCTTTCTCAGCTTTTTGTATCACCTCCTCGTCCCGCAGCGAGAAGAAAAAATATATATACCCAGTACAAAAAAATATTATAATAGTAGTAGTAAGTGAATTATGTTGAATATTAACTTACCTGTTGATGGGTGTGATAAAGGGTAGGTAAGTAAGTAGGTAGGTAAGTAGGTAAGTATAGTAGATAAGCAGATAAGCAGACAGGTACTCTTTAGGATATAGAGAAGGAGGAAAAAAATATGTAGGTAGAAGGAACAGGGTAAAATATAAGAAAGACAGAGTGAGAAAAATAAAACAAGGGAGAGAGAGAGAGAAAGAGTGAGAGAGGAGAGGAGAGAGAGAGTGAGAGAGAGCGTGAGAGATGAGAGAGAGATGAGAGAGAGAGGAGAGAGAGAGAGAGAGAGAGAGGAGAGAGACAGAGAGACAGAGGAGACAGACAGACAGAGAGAGAGAGAATTAGTATAGATTAATGATAAAGTCAAAAGTATTATCCCTACTGAAGTCAATTAATGACTCGTGGGTAATACTTCATAATGACTGATGGTTGGCGATTCTACCATTGACTGACTGAGGAGAGAGAGAGAGAGAGAGAGAGGAGAGAGAGACGGAGAGAGAGAGGAGAGAGAGAGAAGAGAGAGAGAGAGAGAGAGAGTGCAAGAGGATCCGGTAAAGAAGTCAATTTTGGCTTGATTAGGATAGATGGTGATGGAAAATAACGGTGATTGGAATGACAGGTGATTGGATGTCTTGAGAAGAGAGAGAGAGAGAGAGAGAAGAGAGGAGAGAGAGAGAGAGAGGAGAGAGAGAGAGATAGAGAGACGAGAGGAGAGAGGAGAGGAGAGAGAGAGAGAGAGAATGGCGATATTGATTTATCTCTGGTGATGGTGAAATTTTTCAGCTCCCCGACACACACATCACTCACATACACACTAGCTTATCAATACTATTTGTATATATTTGTTCTCATCTTAATTAGTAAAACAGTAAAGATGACTAGACAAACTGCAAGTGAATTAAGAACCTCGATGTTATTATTATTATGTTTATTTATTTTTTATCTGTTCTCTGTCTTCTTAGCTTGACAGTTTAGAAATGTGCTGTGATTCTTGCCCTCTCTTTGGTCTTTTTTCTTTTCGTCTGTCGTCTTTTGTCGTGCCAGGGCAAGACTTGAAGTTATACGGCTGTTTTGTGAAGGATGTTATGGGGAGAGGCAGGCAAGGCAAGGCCAAGCAAGGCAGGCTGACCAATGCGTGTTTGTCTTTTACAATGGCACGAATCGAACCTGCCTGCTCCCCTTTTCTTAGTCTCTCTTCAAAGGCGCACCCGCACACACACACACACATCGTCACACACACACACACCACACACAACACACATACATCACACATATGCCTCCTCCCTACTAACAGAACTACTAACTAACAGCAGGTGTGTGGGGAGGCTTAACTTCTGTATCACTTGGTGTGTTGCTCCTTTCCTTACCTGGGGACTTCTCTCGCCTAATATAAGGGGCACTACCCTTCACCTACACAAAGGGTGCGCGATAACCTCGACCCTACCCTCGGAGTACTTACATTCAATCCTTAAAACCACCTTCAATAGGCCCTATCCCTGGAACTTGTCCTAAGCCTATATCGCCCTACATTCCTAATAGTTTCCCATGAGTGCGTTAGGTATGATTTCTTATTAAAAGGTTGATTACACTTTTGTTGTTGTGTTGTGTTAGTTTGTTATTGGTTCTGTTTACTTGTTTGTGTGATGAGAGAGAGAGAGAGAGAGAGAGAGAGAGAGTGAAGGTGGAGTAGAGAAGGAGAGAGAGAGAGAGAGAGAGTAGGAGAGAGATGATACATGTTTTGTAAAAGAGAAAATAGACAAGCGAGATTAGAAAAAAGTCACAGGAACACCCACACACACCACACCACACACACTCGACACACACACACACACACACTTGTGGTGTGCCCATGACAACCGTCACACACACACACACCACACAACATCCTAGGAGTGAGCACGGCAGCAGCCCAGATGGTGAGAGACAAGTGCACAGCCCGTCATCTGTGTGTGCACGTAGGATGGCGCGGTACGGTGGGGCTGGACTAGAGTTTCGTAGTCCTCTCAAGCTGATGACGAGGATGGTGAGGACAGAAGCGTGTGCTCACGACAGTATTCCACGAAGGGCACCAGCTTGCCTGTAGGGATGAAGGGCAGTGTCGTGATTGGTGGTGGTGTGTGTGGTGGTGGTGGTAGGTGATGAGTGTGGTGGTGGGTGTTTTATTTGTGTAGTATGTTTTGTGGTGTATTTGCAAATGATGTAGAGAAACTCGACCCTACACAAAAATATGTTTTGAAAAAGATTGTAAAAACATATTGTAATGTTTTCACTTGATAGATTTCTTTTAGACAAATAAAAAATTGCTTGTCTGAAAAAAATTTAACTATTTGTACTATAAGAAACTCCAGGGTAAAAAAAAAGGTAATGTTAACCCCCCCGCGAAAAAAACTGTGTCCTGACCGCCCTCCCACCGCCCCCGACCTTAAAAAAAATAAAATGATCTGACCATAATTTTACCTGTGAATTGTTCTGTCAACAAAAGTTTGACTGTGAAGAAAAACAACTTGACTCCAGACAAAAGATATATATATTCTTGCACAATTATCTATATTTTTTCCATCTGTGACGTGTCCATAATAAAGGAATTATATACCTCTGGAATTATAACCAGTCCATCATGAATAATTGTGAACTAAAACATATGTATTGTTGATCCTTGTGAGTTGCATTGAGTTTTGTATGTAGTTTGTGGGTGGGGAAAAAGTCGCAGAAGAGCTCACTGGTGTATTATCGTGAATGGGGATCCAATGTCCATGTTCCAGGGCGTATACAACAGAGAGGAGCAGCCATTTGGAAAGATAAAGTGCTGAGGTGTGTAGTTAGGTGTGTGGTGTGTGTGTGTTTGTGTGTGTGTGTGGTGTGTGGTGTGTGTGTGGTGGGCATGTATCTATATGTGAGGTATATGTTCATTTTACCCCGTGACATGAGCTCTTGAGGGGGTGAATGAATAGCATCACCACACCACGTACACACACACACGCACACACACACACACACAGCGGTCTTACGGTGATGTGGTATAATTAATTTTTGGCACCGACCCCGAGAGAGTTTTAGACATGAAAGGTTGTCAGTTACATACTCAACGTCTTTCTAAACCTTTTTCATGCTTAAGGATTTGCTTCATAGTTTTTTTGGTGAATGTAGTGATCAGAAGATGAAGGAAGGAGAAGTATGTGAAAAGATGGCAGAAGGAAAGAGGGAGGAGGGACAGGTGAAGTGGGTAGAAGAGGAAAGAAGGATGAAATGATGTCCTTTGGGTGGTGTTAGTATTTCGTTAAGATTTGTTGTGATGAGTTTGATTGTTGTGTGTGGGTGTGTGTGTTGTGTGTGGTGTTGTGTGTGTGTGTGTTGTGTGTGTTGTGTGTGTGTGTGTGGTGTTGTTACCTATTCTTCCTTGGTCTTCAAAATCGCTTGCGCCACCCAACTTTTTGTGCGAAATATGAAATTACTTCTCGAACAACGAAATAAAACAATTAGCTCAACTTGCATCTCAGGTGTAGATCCATTTTACCTTGTTCTCTTTCCCTTCGTCCAAGAACTAAGGGTCCGTGCCCTTGCTTCCTGCCCTTGACTCCGGTTACTCTGCTCTGTGTAGTTTGCCCTCTTTCCTCTGCTGCCACTACCACATATGTTTTTTTTCGTTTTTCTCCCTCACATCTCTCCTCCTCACTCCTCCTGTGTCCTCCTCCTCCGCCTCCTCCTCCTCCGCCTACCTCCTCCGCCTCCTCCTCCTCCTCCTCCGCCGGGGTGCTGAGTACCGCGCTGGCTGGCACCTGCGAGGGCGGCCCAACTCTGGTTTCGCCCGGATATTTTGTTGTTGGAGGTCTGGTAGGAGGGGAGGAGAATACAGGAATAAAAGGAACACAAACAGCAACGACTTCTATGGTCCCTGCGACGGCTGTTTTGGATATCACTTACTCTACACTAACTACTTGAATTAGAGGAGGTGAGGGAGGGAAGTCCAGCGAAAAGTAAAGGATGAAGATGATGAATGTGGTAGTGATAATAATAGTGGTGGAGGTAGTAGTAGTATATTAGTAGTAGTATAGTAGTAGTAGTATAGGAGTAGTGTGGTAGTGGTGGGTGTTGGTAGTGGTATTGTTAATAGAGTCTGTATTAGATTCATATCCTTAGAACGTCCCTGCCGGCCGCCCCCGCCACCCCTCACTTCTACCATGTTTGTATGCCCTAGTAGTCAATGAAGGTCGAACCCATCATGACAGGCCCTGTCCAGGCTCCCTCCCGTTGCCTCCATGACCCACGAAGATGAATTTCTGTGAAGGGAAGAAGGAGGTGAGGAGGAGGATGTGCAGGTAACAATTGGAGGAAGGTGAAGGAAGATGAAGAACGATAGAGTGGAAACAGAGTATGAAAAGGACATAAGTGGCAATGTACAAGGAAGGGGGTGGAGGAGTGAATGTTGGGAAAGTAAGTAAGTCAAAGGTGTGAATACTTAAGGAAGGAATGGGAAAAAGAATGTGGAGAAAGATTGAAAAAAGTCTAAATCAAGACTGACGAAAGAAATGAAAAATAAACAAAAACAAGAACAAGAATTAATACGGAAAACAAGACAAGAATAGATGAAGAAAAAAGAAAAAAATAAAGGAAGAAGGAAAGGAAGAAATGTTACGAAGAATAGAAAATGACCGGAAAAAAAATGCGACAGTGACACTTAAGAGATAATAGAAAATATAGTCGACAAAATTATTGCTCGTTGTGTGTATAAAAATTATCTAGATGGAGTAGTATATTGTAGAAAAAAAACTGTCAAAGTTAAGTGTGAAATTGTTATTGTGTATTTGATGCTAACAAAAAGTGAGGGAGAGGGAGAGAGAATAGGAGATAGAGTGTGGAGAGAGAGAAGTTAGCAGAGAGAGAGAGAGAGGAGTAGAGAGAGAGATGAGAGAGAGAGTGAGAGAGAGAGAGAGAGAGCGCAGCAAGTAAGCGATTAGAGTTTTTATTAAGATATCACAAAGGGAAATGGAAGGGAAAGTTTCACCACGTAACACATGGCAACTTTACAGAGGATAAGTAGAATAAAATAGAATAGATAAGTAAAGGAAGTGTAAAGGAAGGAAGAAGGAACAGAGATGCATAGGCGAATGTGAGGAGAGGAGAGAGAGAGGAGAGAGAGAGAGAGGAGAGAGAGAGAGAGATGAGAGATGGAGAGAGGAGAGAGAGAGAGGAGAGAGAGAGAGAGAGAGAGAGAGAGAGAGGAGAAAAAAATAGGGGCATTGGATAACGATGTAAAATTAGTAAGGCAAAGACTGTAATGAGTCCTGTCATTGAAAAAAAAAAAAAAAGGAAGGTAACAAGATATAAGAAAAATTCCAGAAAACAAGAATGATCAATTTTGCGACAATAGATCAAGAAAAATGTTAAGGAATATTGATAATGATAACAAATAGAGAAGAAAGAAGACAGGTTAATAGAAAAAATCAAGAAAGAGAGGAGAAGGAAGAAGAAGATAAGGAAGAGTAGAAAAAAATAAGAAAAAATTAAGTAGAAAGAGAAGAAGGAAGGAGAGGAGGAACGGAAGAAGAAAAGAAGAGAAGAGGAAGAAAGAGAAGAGAAAGAAAAAAACATAGAAGTTATGAGAAGGGCGGAGGAGGAAGGATGAGATAGGAGAATAAAGATAAAAAATTAGACTAAACGAATAAGAAAAAAAACAGATAAATAGACAAAGAAAAGAAGAAGAAGAAGAAGAAGAGTAAGGAGAGAAACATGGTGACGAGAAGGAAACCAAAACCGCTAGATCAGCATACGCACCCCGTGCTCCCTCCTCCCCTCCTCCCCCCCTACTCAGGTGTTGGATTTACCTTGTTAGGGATACAGTGACACCAAGGAGGGAATGTGTCCAGCTAACCATTGGACACGTGTCGTATATTCATGTGTTTGGTCTCTTTCTGTCTCTTCTCTCATCTCTCTTGCTCTCATCTCTCAATCTCCTCTCTCTGCTCTCTCTCTCTTCTTCTCTGGCCTGCTCTCTCGTGTGAGGTCGCTCTCTGCCGCCCACGCACGACACACACATCTGTAATGCTTACCTTTTTCCGTTTCTTGTCTTTTTATTGCATATCAACTCAATAAAGGTTTTCTATGTCTGTTGTTGTGTTTGTTGTTGCTATGTGGTGTGTGTGTGTGTGGTGTGTGGTGTGTATGTGTGTGCTTGTGTGTGTGTGTGTGTGTGTTTTTTTTTTATTTATTTCTTTTATATATACATTTTTTTTTCTCCTCTTACTGTGTTTTGTGAAAGTAGAAGGGTTTTTTTTTTTGTTTTCGTTTTTGTTTTGTTGTTGTTAGGAGATGTGGCGAGTTTGGTGGTGGTGTGTGTGTGTGTGTGTGGGGGGGGGGGGGTGTGGGAGCGTGTGTGTTTTTAATATCTGCTTGCCAGTTTGTATTTGTTGCATGTATGGTATATATGTATGTATGTATGTATGTTTGCCTTCCTACTTTCATTACTACTGGATATTCTCTCCTCTCTCTCATCTCTTCTCTCCTGTCGTCTCTATCGTTCTCTCTGCCTCTCTCTCTCTCGTCTTCTCCTCTCTCGTCTCCTCGTCTTCTGTGGTCTAATCTCGCCCTCTCTCGTCTCTCTTCTCTCATCTCTCTTCAGTCGTTTATGCTTCCTTTCCTTCTCTCCTGTCCTTTCTTCCAGACTTCGTGTCCTCCAACTATATTTTTCTCCCTCCTCTTCCTCCTCCTCCTCCTTCCTCCTCTCTTGTCCTCCTCCTCCTCCTCTCCTCCTCCTCCTCCTCCTCTCCTCCTCCTCCCTTCCTCATGGTTTTCTTATGTATATATTTTTTTTTTCTCCTTCTCTTAAGACCCGACTAAAACCTACTAATAAAAGTGTAAGAAATATCTGTTTTTTAACCCTTTCAAAAGCTCGGACGTTCAAGTGTGATAATTTTTCCTCGGCTGTTTCCTTATTAAGTTTTCCTATGCGCTCACTTCTGACCTCTCTTTTTTTTTTTCGTGTTTTTTTTTTTCATTTATTTATATAGTATACTTTTTTTTTTTTTTTTTTTTGGGGAGGTGGTTTTTTTATCTCATTCTGTGTTTCTCTTTTTCTTGCTTCTCTCGAAAATCCAGAGGCAGTTCGTGTTCGGTTAGGAAGTGATGTTTTGTGCATGTCTGTTTGCTATTCTGGTGTGTTGGTGTGTGGTGTGTGTGTAGTGTGTATGTGTGTGTGTGTGTGTGGTATGTGTTGTGTGTATTGTGTTATGTGTGTGTTTTCGTCAACAATACAAAATGAAGAATAATAACACTACTACTACTAATGATCTACTACTGATAATAATATAATAATAATGATGTAATAATAATAATAAATATATGCAAAAAATAACAGGTTTCATTGATACTGTGCCTTTTCATTTGATTTTACATTTTCTTTCAGTCCTCTTCCCTATGTCTTGTCTCTTTTCCTGTTTGTTTCCAGTTTCCCTGTTGTTGACCTTTCCTCTCCTCCTTGACACGCATTAACCCACATCTCTTCCCTCCGTTCCTCCTCCCTCCTCCTCCTTCCTCCTCCTCCTCCTCCGCTTCGCTCCTTCCTCCTACTCGCCTCTTCTTCTCCTTCTCCTCCTCTTCCTCCGTCTTCTTCTGCTTATCCACTAACCGTCTGTTTTCTCTCTCTCTTCTCTTTGTCTGTGTCTCTCGCTCCTTCTCTGTTTGCTCCTTCTTCGTCTCCTGTGCTCTTCTCTTCATCTCGTTCGTCTCTCTCATGTCTTCTTCGCTCTCTGCTTATCGTCCTCTCATCCTCTCTCTCTCTCTCTCGTCGTCTCTGGGAAATTGAATTAAGATTACGCACTTTGGTTTTCATAGCAAGAAAGAGAGAAGAGGCCGCATTATCTTTCTTTTCTCTTAAGTGCGGTTCCGTTTTGTGGTGCTCTCCTTCTCTTTCTCTCTCTCTCTCTCTCTCGTCGTCTTCTCTCTCTCTCGTCTCTCATCATCTTCTCTTCGTGCTTGCTCTCTTCTCGTGCTCTCGGTCTTGTGTCTCCTTCGATTCTCTTCTCAGGTCTCTTCCTCGTCCTCTCTCCGTACTCAAACTTCATTATTTTCAGGTAATTGATCAACTTTACACACATAACACACGACACACACACACACACACACACACACACACAATCACATTGCCACACACACACACACCACACAGTTATAGGAACAAGTATCCTGGTGGAGCAAAATTAACATCCTGCTAATCTAGATTCACAAACACTCTCTCTCTCTCTCTCTCAATCTCTCATCCTCTCTCATCGCACTGCTCTCTCTCCACTCACTCTCCTCACTCATCCTCACGCGCATCTCTCTCTCATCACAATCCCTCTCCTCATCTCTCTCTTAAATCTAAACCTGAACTCATTAGTGCTAATTGGTTTCTTATGCTCAAGGTCAGTGACTGGACAGTGGGGGTCGGCTTAGAATGAAGTCAGGTCAAGCAAGGTCAAACAAGTCAAGTTAGGATCACAGTAAAAGCAAAAGTGGACCAAAAAAAAGTACCCCAGCAAGAGATAAAAGATGCTAATTGACACAGAGAGAGAATGAGAGATGAGAACGAAAAGGAGAGAGACGAGAGAGAGGAGAGAGAGAAAAAGAGGGGGGGTAGGGGAAGGAGGTCGTCTTGGCTGAACCGCTATGTCCCAAGGGATGGAAGGACACTAGAGGGAATGGAGGAAAGGAAGGAAGGAAAAGAAGGAGAGAGGAAGATGTGGATGGAGGAAGGAAAAAGAAAAAAAAAAATAGTGATAGGAAAGTAATGGTGAAGAAATAATGAAAATTAGTCAGCTCATTTTTGTTCTTTGCTTGTGAAAAAAAGTGATGACAATTTATATTATTCTGTTCTTAAATTTACGTTCTCTATTAGATCATTATTATTATGATTTTTTTATAGTAATTAGTTATTAAGGTATTTTTTATTTATACAATGTCTTGGAGCGGCTTCATCTTATTTAACTCAATTTGCATAGGTATTGGTAACCTTTCCAATATATTACTTTGTTTAATCCGTCAAATTGAAATCGCGTACTACCTACCTTTTTTTGTTTTTTTAACAAAAATACATTAACCTTTAATTTCCTAGTTTCTATATCCTTGCTTTAATTGATAATCAACTTTATAGTGTGTGCAACCGTGAATAACCAAAGTGTTGAGAGAGAGAGAGAGAGAGAGAGAGAGAGAAGAGAGAAATGAGAGAGAGAGCAAGAGAGAGAGAAATATAAAAAAAACACACATTCATGAGTGGTTCCAATCAGTGAAAATAAGAATGAATGCTTCCACAATGAAAGATAATTGCCGTGATAAGAGTCGGTCATTACAGTGACAACGTCTTAGATAGATTTAAGTAATGATAGAACAAATAAGAATTAACAAATAGATAACATAGAAGCGTTTAAAAAAAATTATTCTATAATGGAATATTTTTTTGTATTATTATTATTATTATTATTATTATTATTTTATTTTTTATTTTTTTATTATTTTTTTATAATTATTATTTTTTTTTTTTTAATACAGGGATGTCTAAACGGGAAACAGGTCAAATTTACTAATTGCCTTCAACTATGTAAGGAATGTATGGTGTGGCCAACATGCACAGTTGATGGTCCCTGTGTGGGTGTGTGTGTGTGTGTGTGTCTGTGTGTGTGTGTGTGTGTGTGTGTGTGTGTGTGTGTGTGTCTGTGTGTGTTACAGTGTCAACACCCTCGTGGTCGGTCCGGTCAGTCAGTCCATGCGAGATAAAATTAAAAAATGAGACTTAAAAAATCGTGTAGTCATAATAAGAGCTTGAGGATGTGGCCGTGTAGTGTGCGTTGTGTGTGTGTGTGTATGTGTGTGTGTGTTGTAGTGCTTGTGTGGTGTGTCTCTGTGTGTTGTGTCTGCGTGCATGATCTCTGTGTGTGCTTTGTTGCCTTTCTTCTTTCTTAATGGAAGCATTATTAATTTTCAGAGATTGCTAATCACCGTCTCGTGCTCATCTTTTTTATCTGTCTACGCGCTCGCGCTCTCAAGCGCGTCGGGAGCTCTCGTCGGTGCTGTGCTGTCTCTCATCTCTACTCCTCTCGATCTCGCTGCGCTTCATTCATCTCATCGCCTCCTCCTCGCGCTCTCTCGTCGCTCGCGCGCGCGCGCGCTACTCACACACAGTCACACACTTCATCACACACACACACACACACACACACACAGGGTCTTGGTGCCATGGTCATATGTATGCACTTTAGTTTTTAAGCATCAGCGGTTATTGCAATTGATAACATCAAAAGGCGTTATGTGCATTAATACCAAGCTTATGGTGTGATGACTATTGTTTTTTTTCTCTACATCTCTCTCTCATCTCGTCCCTCTTCTCTCTCAGTCCTCATCCGATATCATCAATCTCTGTGTCTTGTCTGGTCCTCTCTCTTCAAGTCAGTACAGATCTCTCTCCTCATCACGAAAGTCAATCTCTCTCTCAATAAACGTCTCTCTCCATCTCATCTCGCTGTCATTACTAATCTATATGCCAATGCACGTCCGTTCAACATTCTGCCTTTAATTAGAGACATTGACGTGAGTGCGTGCATGCGGGTGGATATGTGAGTATGGACATGGGACGCGTACTTGTGTGCAAGGCTCAGAATATGGTCCCTGGCGCGTTTTTTCTCTCTTGAAATATGAGCATCAACTGTTATTGGCGCTGACACGATCTTTAAATATACATGTTTTTTATGATGCTAGGTTTTGTTTGTATATTTTTTTTTTCGTATCTATTTTGTGCGTCCTTTTATTTGTGGTTTGTTTTTTGTAATTTTCCTTTCTCCATTTGCGTGAGTTTCCTTTCGCCTTGTGGACTGAGTGTATGTGTGTCATATTTTGTGTGATGTGACCCTTAAATTTGTTCATACGCTTCATTTTTACTTCATTCTCTTTATGTTTTATCTGTTATCTCTTTTTCTTTAAGCAAAATGTATCACTCTCTCAAGTAATTAATTTTATCTTTTATCGTGATTCCTCTTGTTTTGCTATAATTCTTTATATTACAAAAATAACTGTACATCAAGTTATATTTCACAGCACATTTTTTTTTCCTTTCCTATCTTAACAATTTCCTTCACTTGCCAAAGAAATAAAAAAAAAAAAAAAAAGAATCTAAAAATAGGAGAAACGAGTGTGATAACGGATTTCACGCAGACGGCCGGCCCTCTCGTTCCGCATTATTATTGGAGTGGGTTGTTCATGGGTTGGTGTGGGGGAGATAGACCACACAGGTACGCAAGGACTAGCTTCGACTGTACACCCGAAAAAACAAAAGACCAAACAACTCAAAAGAAAACACACACTATGATACTTCCAACATGGGGAATAAAAAAAAAAACACAAAAAGAGTCTGCAAAAGGAAACGTGGGCCACTGTCTCTTAAGTTATTCCTAAATCTGTAATGGAAAGTGAGCAAGGTGCCTAGTATGTGTCCATTGTTTCCATTAGGACAGGTGGAGGGTCCTGAAGGTGTGGCGTCTGGGTGAAGGTATTAGTGTGTGCTATAAGGGCAACAAACTACCGGGAATCATACATAGTGTTATTTGAACCTTGGATTATTAAAAGAAGGCGTAGTGAGTGGTAATTTGAAAGATCTAAACTGATTGTGATAGAGAATTATCTAGATCGAGCGATAGACAAATATATAATAGATAGATTGATGGAGATAGCCTGGATGGTGGTAATGATGGAGTAGTAGTGGTATTTGAAAGATATATAGATAGTGATAAATAGATTGTGATTGTTGATAGATAGTTTGGTAGAATAAAAGGGTAAATAATGTTTGATAGTACTGATTGATTCGATAGATAACATCAGACAAATATATAGATAGATAGATAAAACATTTCATAGATATATTGACGAGAGAGAGGGAGAGTAAATGTAGGTGCCTTATTTGTCTATACATACTAATTAACCCCCAAACGCCGGTTACATGAACGTGAGAGAGCAGAGAGTAGAAGATGGAGAGAGAGAGAGAGAGAGGAGAAAAAGAGGGGAAACAGATAGTGACACTATTAGGCAGATAACTCGTGGTGTGGCGGTGGCGGTGGCGGTTGACCGATGGCAGAAGCAAGAAAGGGGGAAAGTGGAAGTGAGATGACAACCTGTAGTGTAGTAAGCTTCATGTGGTGGTGGAGTGGGGTTGGACGTGGGCTGTGGAGATGCGGAGGGTGGAGTGAAATCTAATCGTTCCCTTACTTGAAGTGCTTGACCTCCAGCAGAAACCCCAGCCAGCCAACCCCAAGGACAGAGTGAGGCGAGAAAACGCTTAATAGTGAGACCTTTCATTGCTCCCTCTCGTAACATAGAACAGATAAGTGTTCTGGTTGGTGGTGGTGGTGGAGTGGTGGTGGTGGTGGTGGTGGTGGTGGTGTGGTGTGGTGCGTGAAGCTAAAGAAAACGACGCAGGTTTGCCCCTTTTTGCTGCCCGTTACATGACCGCTACAGTTTTTCCAGGATATCCCCTTAGTGCTTGGCCGTGAGAGAGAGAAGAGAGAGGAGAGAGAGAGAGAGAGAGAAGAGAGAGAGCAGAGACTGAATAATTAACAACTCAAGCCCTCTGTCGTTGCTTAATCTGCTTCTCCAGGAGTGAATAAATATAGATCAACTGGCTTGTTCCGTTGTTGCATTCTTTTTCTTTCTTTCATTTCTTTTTTTCTTCAGTTTTCTTGTTTCTTTTCATTTTGTCTGTTTGTATGTGAATTTTTCCCTTATATATCTCTCTCTCTCTCTCTCTCTCTCTCCGTTCTCTCTCTCATCTCACTCTCTCTCCGCTCGTTCTCATCTCGTCTCTCTCTCTTCCTCTCCTCTCCTCTCATATTCAATCTAACGCAGTTCGGTCTCTCTCTCGTTCTCTCTCTATCACCGCTCTTTTCTCTCTCTCTCTCTTTCTCATAGTAATTAATCTCCTTTATTTATTCATTAATTCCATCATCTTACCACATAACTACCCTTGTCACCTTCACCTCCTCCTGGAACCGCTAGAGGAGAGGAGTAGAAAAGAAGTATGACGGTTAACTAGAGGAGATAGAGGAAAGTAGGATATAGAGTGAAGGAGGAAGTAGGGATAAAGAAGTAGGTAGTAAAAAAGAGGAGGAAGGAGTATGTATATGAGAAAGTCTAATGGACTAGTGTTTTTTTTTTTTTCTTTCAAGCCTACATTATTAACCTATTCCTTCAGACTTTGCTGACAGGTGAGCACGGCACATGGTGACACGTCGGTCGTCGGGTTCGGTATGTTTTATATAATGTAAGAGGTAGCGAGGGTGAGGCTCTGAGTGAAGTCTGTCCAAGGATATGATAGCTAGAACACTCGTAGCTTAAGTAGTATTCCTAGACATCAACGTTATATAATATAGTCTGGTTAGCTTGTATTTATTTTCAATGGGTTTTAAAAGAGAAATTGGTTGGTTGTGAAATTTTACATATATGTAACCCTTTATTGTTTTTTGTATTCCCTATTTTTGTACTTTTCGTGTATAACTATAATATATAAAGCTTACACATGTTGATGTAGGATATGATTGATATATATGAGGCGTGTGTGTGGTGTGTGTGTGGTTGTGGTGGGTGTGTGTTGTGCCAAGGTATATTCTCAGGTGAAAGTTAAAGAAAACAGGTGTACATATTTCTACAATCTTTTCATTAACCTTCTGTATAAAAACACAAATATCAAATATGTAATTGAACGATAATTTGATTAATTAAAGTTGAGGTGAATAATTATATATGAATAAAAATATATATGAAAGAAAAGAGACTTAGATACTAATGAAATAAGCTTCTCTTTCTCCTCCTCCCTTATCCCTCCTTTTCTTACCTCCTCCTTCCTTCCTTCCCTATGTGTCAGTTTATAGTTAAATTTGATACCTATGTCAGGTGAAGCTTTTTTGCAGTGTCCCTAAATTCAATAAGGCCTAAGATCGATGTGATCTAGATTAAAAACTTAAGGAACACGTGACAGATTCCATTCCATTTCATTCGATTCCATTTCTCTTCATTCATTTATCAATTACATGTGTTATTCTCACTGTATAGAAATTGTCGTACTCTTGTATTAGAGGTAGAGATAGAGAGAGAGAGAGAGAGAGAGAGAGAGAGAGGAGAGAGAGAGAAAGAGAGAGAAAGAACAAAATTAAAGATTGGTTTTTAGCAATAGGATCCCGCAAGACTATGGCCCTCCCTTCATCCCCACCCCCCCTTATTATAACACACCTGGATAAATAAGGTCCTATATATTTAATTGTGTTATCCATCTCATCTATAACAGGCATGGATTTTTCTCCGTCAACGATAATCATCTCTCTCTCTCTACTCTCTCGCATTCATATCTCTATCTCTTCTTCATCTCTCTCTCTCTCTCTTCTCCTCTTCATCTCTCTCTCTTACTCTCTACTATCTCTCTCTCCTCTCTCTTATCATTAATCACCTCAAATTCTACTTACCTTCTCCTCTCATTGACTTTCGATTTATTACATCTTCTTTTTATAATTCTATTTTCTTATTTTATTATCTATCTTTATATCTTTAGTTTACTTCTTCATCTCTATCTTTCGTTATATCATTTTATAGTGATATATCGGTTTCCCGCCACCTACATAGTCTTTGTTTTCCTTGTTATTGTCCCCCCCCCCTTCGATTCCATAGCTTATTCCCTCCTTTCTCCCACTCCACTAAATCACTCCCTACGGATATTAGTTCTCGTGTCGTACACACGTACTAACCTTTCAATCCTCTCTAATTATCCTCATTATACACTCTATTCTATCCTCCTCTCCCCCCCACCCATCCTCTTCCTCTTTCCTCTTCACTCTTCCTTCTTCCTCTTCCCTCTTCCTCTTCCTAAGTCAACCTCAATGTCTGACGATATTTTCCTTCAGATTCCTTTCTTTTTGTGTGTTTTATTCCTTCTTATTCTACTTATCCCCTTTTGCTATGACAATTTTCTTACTCTTTTCTCTATATCTCGTCAACTCCCTCTCCCTCCTCACTCCCTCTTCCCTCCACATCCTTCCCTCCCTCCATTCCCCCATCCATCTCTCGTAGAATCCTCGAAAATTTACAACCTAAACTGAAAGCATATTAAAACAAAACAAAATTAAATATACATTTTCCTTTCTAAAAAAAAAAAATCTGATTAATAAAAAGACAAAATATGGAAAAAAAACGACTAGAAATACAAAAAATAAAATTCACATATAACAACCAAACTTACCACTAAAATTATATATACTCCATTTTTTCCTCACCCCAAGCGCCATGGGCCGCTAATGAGAAGAAGCAGAGGGAGGAGACCACAGACATGGACCCTTCAGATTGCGCCCCTCAGTTTTCGCAATTTGTTCTGACTGAGCGACCGCTAATAAAACATTCACCTGACTAAGGCCACCGTCCTACCTGTCCCTCGCACACCAACTTCACCACACCCAAATAGTTAACCCCTCCGCCTAAACCCCTCCCGCTTCCACTCAACCCCCAATATCAACCAAAAAATCACCATTCCCTATCCTATTACAACTTTCCCTCAACCATCAAAACTCCTCCATCCTCCCAAAAATACATCTACACCCAATTAACTTGCAGCCTACCACCACTCACCCACCCAAACCCCAACATCCTACGCACCCTTGTCCATCATAGAGAATGAGAGAGTGAAAGTAAGAAGGAAAAGCAGACGATAATGATAAACAATTGAAAGGCAAATTTAAGGAGTGTAGAACCGCGGAGGAAACAGGTGGAGTGGAAAGGTATGGTATGCTCAGGTGGTGTGTGGGGGGTGGGGGTGCTAGTAAACAACGTGAAACAATTGTAGCGAATTAAGCGTGTTTTCTGTGAAAGGAATTTGGTGACTGTTGAAAGAATGCATTAACCTGGATTCTTTAGAGCCATTATGTCTGTGTGCGTGTCGTGTGTGTGTGTGTGTGTGTAGTGTGTTGTGTGTGTGTGTGTGTGTGTGTGTGTGTGTATGTGTATGTGTTGTCCTTTAATTAAAACTGGAATATTGGGGGCTGGTATGAGTGAATACTGAAGTGTATGTGTGTGTAAGTATGTTGTATGTATGTATGTATGTATGTATGAATGAATGATGTATGCATATATAGCAAAATCAGAAAGAACAACATACATCCGAAACAAAAAGGAGAGAAAGTCTACAAGAAAATAATAATAATAGTCATAATAGTATGTAGTAGTAGTAGTAGTATAGTAGTAAGTATAGTAATATTAGTAGTTATTCATAGTATTAGTAAGTAGTAGTAGTAAGTAGAATTATTAGTAGTTTTAGAGTGAGGGGATGAAACAACAGAGGGATTCAAGGGAAGGTAGTAGTGTAAAAAATGACGTTTTGCCATTAGCTGCTAAGTGAATAGGTACAGGAGAGGAAGAAAGAGGGAGGGGCTGATATATTTAGATTATAGTCAATATGTAATGTTGCGTTTATAGGGATTAACCACTCTGTTTCTTCCTGCAACATTTTAAGGACCATACATGTCACAGAAACACCTTTACTCACACTTAAAACCACACACATACACCACACACACACACACACCACACACACACACACTCATACACACACACACATACAACACCCAACAACACACTCACATCACTCACACGTAAGTCAAGACACAAAAACAAAACAACAGGTAAAATGAAAGACTCTTAAGGTAACACTAAGAGATTATTCAAACAGAGACGAGATAAAGAGAGAAGAGAAGTAGAGAGAGAGAGAGAGAGAGAAAGAGAGAGAGATAGTACACAAGAGAGAGTATGTAGAGAGTAGGACGAAAAGAAATAAGAAAAACTACAAACAGAAAGCGTAAGTTACAACTGATTTGATTGACTGAATGAATTATTTAAAGGACAGCCCGGAAGATGGTTTTAGCGAGTCTTTCCAGGAACCAAAGATTTAGGCTGCTAATGGTGGGGGGGGGTGGAGGAGGAGAAGGAGTAAAGTTAATAAATAAGTAATCTTTAATGGTAAGAATGTATGGTCGGATACCACAGTCATTAGCGACCCACGTTGGGGCTAATGACCTGTAATTTGTGGAGCAGTTATATGTTAAGTGAATATACATAGGATGTGAAGTATATCTTTAGTTGTAGTATAGTGAAAATAAAGTAGTAATATAGTAGTAGTAATAGTAGTAGTAATAGTAAGTAGTATCAGTAGTAGAGTAGATATTAGTAGTAGTTAGTTAAAGGTTAATTTTGAGGTTATTTCTCAGTATATTTATGGATGATAATTTTTAAAGGTAGATCAATATAATACATTTTTTTGGTATACTTAAAGTATGTACAAAACAAATTGAGTCACACGTTTTAAAATCTTTCAG
>JAPQNM010000040.1:4106613-4109113 GCA_029783475.1 Metacarcinus magister
TCTGGAAAAATGATTGGAAATTAATGAAAAACTGAGGAATTAGGATTGGTCTTCAATATATATATGTAAATAACAGCACAAGTCAGGAGAGAAACAGGGTTTGTTTTTTTTGGGAGGGGAGAAAGGGAGAGGGGGGAAAAACTCAGAAGCCCAGAATTCGTGAGAGAAGATTCGTGTTCAGCAGGGACCTATGAACCTCCAATGTGTACCAATTATCATGAGTGAGATTAAGAAGGTCTTGGTTTGTTTTTGGTTTCCCCGTGTTTGTTGAATGTTGAATTGTGAAATTATCTCTTGAAATTTTTTGTCAGAATTTTTTTTTATTTATTTTTTTTTCATAATAAATCGAAAAGTATGAGGTGTACGTAAAGTCAGTATATTAGTAAAATTAGGAACAGGAGACGCCCGTTCTTCTGTGGTATAACGAAATGTAATTGGAATGTAAGTTTGGATGTAGGAATGGATTTGAGTGCACATCTAATTTTTCACAAAACTTAAATTTTCTCTAGAGGCATAAGACAACAATCCATAACTTTATTGTAATGCAGTTTTCCTGTAGGAGTAATATTTTCCTAGTAAAAAAGGGTGGACATATTGTTCTATCTAAATTATGGTGGAGTTTTCGGGCCACAAAATCGAAAATTCATATTATAGTAATTAGACTTTTGAGTTCAGATTCGTGACTAGCGTGCCTGAGGACGCCTGTGTACGAATTTTCATTAGATTCAGTGAACATTTATACGAAATTTTCAAGGATTTTGGCAGAATTAATGATTTCTCTAAGTAACTCTCTTCCTTCCTTCCTTCCTTCCTTCCTTCCTTCCTTCCTTCTTTCGTTTCTTCGTTTCTTCCTTCGTTTCTTCCCGTGATTACCTCCTTCTCTGTCTTCCTCCATCACTGTCTTTCTTATCCTTCTTATCTTCCTTCACTAACCTTCTTCTCTTAGTGTCGTTTCATATACTTTCTTCTTTCCTTCATTTCATTTTCTTCTTCATTCATTCTTACTTTATTTATTTATTTCTTATTGTGTTTCCTGTGCTTATTTATTTATTTGTTTATTGTATTTTGAATTTTAACTTCTTCCTTCTTTCTCTTTTAGTAATCTTCCTCCATTCTTTCCTTCCTTATCTTTTTATTTTCTTTCTCTCTTTCTCCTCTCATACGTCGTTTTTTTCCTTTTTCCTTTTTTTTTCTTTGATCTCCCTTGCGGTTTTTTTTTTCTTTTTTTTTTTCTCATTTTGTGCATACCTTATGAGTCAGTCAATCAGTCAGTAAGTCAGTCAGTAAGTCAGTCAGTCAATACCTTTATCCTTCTCTTCACTGTCTCTTGTGTCTCCCTAGCACAGGTAATCAGTCAAGTCAAATCAGTCAGTCAAATCAGTCAGTCAGTCAGTCAATCGATCAAGAGTTCCTTTCATATCAGCATCTCCTCTTTCATCTTCCTCCCACTTCCCTCCCCTTGCCCCCCCCTCCCCCCCTCCCCCCCCTCCCCTGCACACTTAATCAATCAGTCAGTCTGTCAGTCACTCAGTCAACCGAGTAATCACACAATGAGCAATGCACTGATCCTACTCCTCCTCCCCCCTCCTCCTCCTCCTTCCTTCCTCCTCCTCCTCCTCATTTCTCCTCTCTCTCTCTCATCTCTCCTTCTCCTCCTTCTCTTCTTTCCTTCCTCCTCCTCCTCCTTCACTTCTCTTTCTTCCTCCTCCTCCTCTTCCTCTTCTCTCTACGTCCTTCCAGAAAATCCTAGCTCCCCCTCCCTCATTATTCCAGCCTTTCATCATAAGCTAACCTCCCCCTTCCCCCTTTAATCTCCCCCTTCCCCCTTTAAAGTCTTCCCCCCTTAACCCCTTCCCCCTAATCACCTTTCCTAAGCTGCATTGCTGGTTTTTTTTCCCTCTTTTTTAACCACATAACCACACCTCATTTCCCTCTTTCTTCCCTCTCAACTACTCTTTTTTTTCCCTCTCATCCATCTTCCCCTCTCGTCCCCCCTTTTTTTTCCTCCTTAGTAATTTTTCACGTTTCTTCACCCCCAATTACTCCTCCTCCTCCTCCTCCTCCTCCTCCTCCTCCTCCTCCTCCTCCTCCTCCTCCTCCTCCTCCTCCTCCTCCTCCTGGTCAGGTAGGGACAAAGTGGTGATATTTTGATTGCAAATTAGTTTTTATCGCTTCAGTGAGATTATTCCTGACCCGCTGCTGAAGGAGGAGGAGAAGGAGGAGGAGGAGGAGAGGGAGGAGGAGGAGGAGGAGGAGGAGGAGAGGGAGGAGGAGGAGGTTCTTCTCCGATGACACAGATTCAGTTTTTCAATAACGAAGAGAGTGACGGAGATGAAACTGTCTGCCTCCTCCTCCTCCTCCTCTCTCTGCCTCCTCCTCCTCCTCCTCCTCCTCCTCCTCCTCCTCTTCTCCTCCTCCTTCTGTTGGGCGTTGGATGTTTTATCGAAACTGAGAATGCACTTTGTTTTATTGAATTCATGTGCTTTGAATTCAAACAAAC
>JAPQNM010000040.1:4119113-4126613 GCA_029783475.1 Metacarcinus magister
GACTTGACACGAGAGAGAGAGAGAGAGAGAGAGAGAGAGAGAGAGAGAGAGAGAGAGAGAGAGAGAGAGAGAGAGAGAGAAAGAGAGGGGGGGTAGGGGAAGGAGGTCGTCTTGGCTGAACCGCTAATGTCCCAAGGGATGGAAGGACACTAGAGGGAATGGAGGAAAGGAAGGAAGGAAAAGAAGGAGAGAGGAAGATGTGGATGGAGGAAGAGAGAAAAAGAAAAAAAAATAGTGATAGGAAAGTAATGGTGAAGAAATAATGAAAATTGTCTAGCATTTTGTTCTTGCTTGTGAAAAAAAAGTGATGAGAATTTATTTATTGTTCTTAATTTACGTCTCTATTAGTATCATTATTATTATTATTTTTTTTTTTAGTAATTAGTTATTAAGGTATTTTTTATTTATACTGTTTGGCGGCTTCATTTATTTAACTCATTTGCATAGAGTAATTGGTAACCTTTCAATATATTACTTTGTTTAATACGTCAAATTGAAATAGTATACTACCTATCTTTTGTGTTTTGGTTGAGAAAAAATACATTTAACCTTTAATTTCACTAGTTTCTATATCATTGCTTTATTGATATCAACTTTATGTGTGATGCAACAGTGAATAACCAAAGTGTTGAGAGAGAGAGAGAGAGAGAGAGAGAGAGAGAGAGGAGAGAGAGAGAGAGAGAGAGAGAGAGAGAGAGAGAATAAAAAAAAAACAGAATTATGAGTGGTTCCAATCAGTGAAAATAAGAATGATGCTTCCACTAATGAAAGATAATTGCCGTGATAAGGTAGGTCATACAGGTGCAACGTCTTAGATAGATTTATTAATGAATAGACAAATAAGATAACAAATAGATAACATGAATGGTTTAAAAAAAATTATTCCTATAAATGGAGTATTTTTTGTATTATTATTATTATTATTATTATTATTTTATTTTTTTATTTTTTATTTATTTTTTTATTATTATTATTATTTTATTTTTAATACAGGGGATGTCTAAACGGGAAACAGGTCAAAATTTACTAATTGCCTTCAACTATGTAAGGAATGTATGGTGTGGCCAACATGCAACAGTGATGGTCCCTTGTGTGGGTGTGTGTGTGTGTGTGTGTCTGTGTCTGTGTGTGTGTGTGTGTGTGTGTGTGTGTGTGTGTGTGTGTGTGTGTACAGTTCAAACACCCTCGTGGTCGGTCGGTCAGTCAGTCCATGCGAGATAAAATTAAAAAATGAGACTTAAAAAATGGTGGTCATAATAAGAGTTGGGATGTGGCCGTGTGTGTGTGTGTGTGTGTGTGTATGTGTGTGTATGTGTGTGTGTGTGTGTGTGTGTGTGTGTGTGTGTGTGTGTGCGTGTGTGTGTGTGTGTGCTTTTTTCTTTCTTTTATTGGAAGCATTTTTATTTTCAGTGATTGGAGCCGCTCATCATTTTTTTTCTGTCTCTCTCTCTCTCTCTCTCTCTCTCTCTCTCTCTCTCTCTCTCTCTCTCTCTCTCTCTCTCTCTCTCTCTCTCTCTCTCTCTCTCTCTCTCTCTCTCTCTCTCTCACACACACACACACACACACACACACACACACACACACACACACACACAGGGTCTTGGTGCCTGGTCAGTGTTGCAAGTTTTAGCATCACGTTATTGCAATTGTAACATCAAAAGGCGTTATTGTGCCATTACAAAGCTTATGGTGTGATGCTATTGTTTCTCTCTCTCTCTCTCTCTCTCTCTCTCTCTCTCTCTCTCTCTCTCTCTCTCTCTCTCTCTCTCTCTCTCTCTCTCTCTCTCTCTCTCTCTCTCTCTCTCTCTCCTGTCATCTATCTTTGCCATGCACGTCCTTCACTTCTGCCTTTATTAGAGACTTGCGTGAGTGTGTGCGTGAGTGCGTGCATGCAGGTGGATATGTGCGTGGACATGGGCGCGCGTGCAAGGCTCAGAATATGGTCCTGCGCGTTTTCTGGAAATATGAGATCACCCTTTTGCGCTGCACGATCTTTAAATATACATGTTTTATGAGCTAGGTTTTTTTTGTATATTTTTTTTTTCGTTCTATTTTGTTTCCTTATTGGTTTGTTTTTTGTAATTTCCTTTCCATGTTGCGTGAGTTTCCTTTCTCCTTTGGACTGAGTTATGTGTCAAATTTTGTGTGATGTGACCCTTGTAATTTTTTTCATACTCTTCATTTTACTTCATTCTCTTTATTTTCTTTATTTTTTTCTTAACGCAAAATGTATCACTCAAGTATTATCACTTATCGTATTCTTGTTTTGATATATTTATTACATATTAAAAAAAAACTGAATCAAGTTATCTTTTCACAACACTTTTTTTTCCCCTTACATTCCTTTCATTGCAAAAAAAAATGAAAAAGGAGAAACGAAATAACGGATTCACTCACATCCTCCTCCCTTTCTTCCTCATTTTCTTTTTTTCCATTTTTTTTTTTATATACACACAGGTACGAAAGACTACCTTAGGCAATATAAGAAAAAAAAATAATAACAATAAAACGAAAACACACACATTTCTACTCCAAACGGGGAACAAAAAAGAGATGAAAAAGGAAACGTGGTCCACTGCCTCTTAAGTTATATCCTAATCTTGTAATGGTAAAGTGAGCAGGTGCTGTTGTGTCCTTGTTTCCTTAGTAGGTAGGGTCCTGGGTGGCGTCTGGGGTGAAGTATTAGTGTGTAAGGCCAACAAACTACCGGGAATCATAATGTGTTTGAACCTTGATGATTAGAAAGAAGGAGTAGTGAGTGGTATTTGAAAGATAGATAAACTGATTGATAGAGATATATAGATAGATCGATAGACACATATATAAATAGATAGATTGATTGAGAGAGCCTGGATGGTGGTAAGGATGGAGTAGTGAGTTGTGTTTGAAAGATAGATAGATAGATAGATAAATAGATTGATTGATTGATAGATAGTTTGGTAGATAAAAGGGTAAATAAGTTGATAGTATGATTGATTGATAGATAAATAGACAAATATATAGATAGATAGATAAATTCATAGATATATTGAGAGAGAGAGGGAGAGTAAATGTAGGTGCCTTGTCTATACATACTAATTTTACCCCAAAAAGCCTGTTAATGAACGTGAGAGAGAGAGAGAGAGAGAGAGAGAGAGAGAGAGAGAGAGAGAGAGAGAGAGAGAGAGAGAATGTGACCTCTTTAGGAAGATAACTCGTGGTGTGGCGGTGGCGGTGGCGGTGACAGGGAAGAGAAAGAGGAAGTGGAAGTGAGTGGACAACCTGTAGTGTAGTAGCTTCATGGTGGTGGAGTGGGGTTGGAGTGGAGTGGGAGGGTGGAGTGAATCTATCGTCCCTACTTGAAGTGCATGACTCAGCAGAACACCAGCCAGCCAACCCAAGGACAGGAGTGAGGCGAGAAAACGCTTAATAGTAAGACCTTTTCATCTCCCTCTCAGTAGGAACAATAGTGTAGTGGTGGTGGTGGTGGTGGTGGTGGTGGTGGTGGTGGTGAAGCAAAGAAAACGGACGCAGGATTTGCCCTTTTTGCTGCCCGTTACATGACGCTACAGTTTTTCCAGGATATCCCCTTAGTGCTTGCCGTGAGAGAGAGAGAGAGAGAGAGAGAGAGAGAGAGAGAGAGAGAGAGAGAGAGAGAGAGAGAGAGAGAATATTAACAAACTCAAGCCTCCTGTCGTTGCTAAATCTGCTCTCCAGGAAGGAAATAAATGAAAGGGGAAAGAAAAGATATAGATCAACTGTCTTGTTCCTGTTGTTGCTTATTTTCTTTCTTTCTTTCTTTTTTTCTTTTCAGTTTTCTTGTTTCTTTTCATTTGTCTGTTGTTGTGAATTTTCCTTATATCTCTCTCTCGCTCTCTCTCTCTCTCTCTCTTTCTCTCTCTCTCTCTCTCTCTCTCTCTCTCTCTCTCTCTCTCTCTCTCTCTCTCTCTCTCTCTCTCTCTCTCTCTCTCGCTCTTTCTCTCTCTCTTTCTCATAGTAATTAATTCCTTTATTTATTCATTAATTCCATTCATCTTACACACCATAACTACCTGTCACCTTCACCTCCTCCTGGAACCGCTAGGAGGAGGAGGAGGAAGAAAAAGAAGAAGGGAGGAGGAGATAGAGGAGAAGTAGGATATAGAGAAGGAGGAGTAGGAGATAAAATAGTAGGAGGAAAAAGAGGAGGAGGAGTATGATATAGAGAAAGAGTCTAATGGAATGTGTTTTTTTTCTTTCAAGCCTACATTATTAACCTTTCCTTCGTTTTGACAGGTGAGCACGGCACGGAGAGACGCGGTCGGTCGGTCGTATGTTTGTATATAAGGTAAGAGGTAGCGAGGGTGAGGCTCTGAGTGAAGGCTGTCAAGGATAGATAGGAGAACACGTTAGCTTAAGTAGTATTCGTAGACATCAACGGAATTATTCATTAAGTTGGTTAGTTGTTTTTTTTTTTTCTAGGGTTTAAAAGAGAAATTGGTTGGTTGTGAATTTTATATATGTAACCTTTATTGTTTTTTGTATTTTTTTTTTGTACTTTTCGTTGTACTATATATATAAAGCTTACCAATGTTGATGTAGGTGTTGATTGATATAATGAGGTGTGTGTGTGTGTGTGTGTGTGTGTGCCAAGGTAGTATTCTCAGGTGAAAGGTAGAAGAAAACAGGTGTACATATTTCTAATCTTTTCATTAACTTCTGTAAAAAAAAAAAAAAAATGTATTGAACGATATTTGATTAATTAAAGTTGAGGTGAAATTAATTATATATGAATAAAATATATATGAAAGAAAAGAGACTTAGATACTAATGAAATAAGCTTCTCTTTCTCCCTCCTTCCTTCCCTCCTTTCTTCCCTCCTCCTTCCTTCCTTCCCTTCTTCCACTGAATAATGTATCAGGTTATAGTAAATTTGATACCAACCAGGTGACTTTTTTGGCAGGTGTCCTAAATTCAATAGGCCTAAGATCGATGTGTCTAGATGAAAACTTAAGGAACACGTGACAGATTCCATTCCATTTCATTCGATTCCATTTCTCTTCATTCATTTATTCATTCATTGTGTTATTCATGTATAGAAAATTGTCGTAACTGTTGTATTAGAGGGAGAGAGAGAGAGAGAGAGAGAGAGAGAGAGAGAGAGAGAGAGAGAGAGAGAGAGAGAGAGAGAGAAAAAAAAAAATTAAGAGTGGTTTTAGGCATAGGAATCCCCAAGACTATGGCCCCTCCCCCCCCCCCTTATTAGACCACACCTGGAAATAGGCCTAATATATTTTAATTGTGTTATCCATCTCATCTTAAAGGCTGGATGTTGCTCCGTCACGATAATCAGTCTCTCTCTCTCTCTCTCTCTCTCTCTCTCTCTCTCTCTCTCTCTCTCTCTCTCTCTCTCTCTCTCTCTCTCTCTCTCTCTCTCTCTCTCTCTCTCTTATCATAATCCTCTTAGTAATTTCCTTCCTCTCTCCTTGGTTCATTATTCTCTTCTTTTTATATTCTATTTCTTACTTTTATCTATCTTTATCTTTATTTTCTTCTTCTTCTTCTTCTTTCGTTTATCTTTTAGTTTTGGTTCCTCCTATAGTCTTTGTTTCCTTTGTTATTGTCTCTCCTTTATTCGATTTTCTCTTTCTCCCCCATTCGTTAGGTTGGTTCTGTGTAGTAGTATTAATCCTCTTTTATCCTCTTATCTCTATTCTATCCTCCTCTCCACCCCACCTCCTCTTCCTCTTCCTCTTCCTCTTCCTCTTCCTCTTCCTCTTCCTCTTCCTTAGTCACCTTCAATGTCTGACGATATTTTCCTTATTCTTTCTTTTTTTGTGTGTTTTATTCCTTCTTATTCTACTTATCCTTTTGCTTGACAATTTTTCTTTCTTCTATACTCTTCGTCACTCCCTCTTCCTCCTCACTCCCTCCTTCTCTCCCTCCCTCCCTCCCTCCCTCCCTCCCTCTCTCAGTACGAATCTCGAAAATTTACAAACCGAAACATGAAAGCAAATATTAAAACAAAACAAAATATATTTATACATTTCTTTCATAAAAAAAAATCTGATTCAAAAAAGACAATATGGAAAAAAAATAAAAATAAAAATAAATTCCACATATACACAAAGTTTATATATATTTTTCCTCCCCTCATGCCAGGCTGTGAGAGGAGGGCAAGACATGGATTCCGTTTGCCCTCAGTTGCCTTTGTTCTGATGTGGTCCTAAAATACCTGAGCTAAGGCACGCCATACCTGTCCCCTCACCCCCCAAATCTTTCCCCTCCCTTCCCCTCACCCATAATCCCTTCCCTTCCTTCCTTTCCCTCACTCCAATCCCTCTCCCAAAATCTCTCCCTTTCTTCCCCTCACCCCCAACCCCAAACATACCTGCTTGTCATCTGATGAGAGAGAGAGAGTAGGAGAGGGAAAGAGAGATAATGATAAACAGTTGAAAGGCAAAGGTAGGAGTGTAGAAAGGGAGGAAACAGGTGGAGGGAAGGGAGGGATGGAGGTGGTGTGTGTGGGGGGGGGTGCTAGAGAACACTTAGAAAACTTGTAAGCGAATTGAGGTGTTTTCTGTGAAAGGAATTTGGTGACTGTTGAGAATTCATTACCTGGGATTCTTTGAGAGCCATTATGTGTGTGTGTGTGTGTGTGTGTGTGTGTGTGTGTGTGTGTGTGTGTGTGTGTGTGTGTGTGTGTGTGTGTATGTGTATGTGTGTGTCCTTTAATTAAAACTGTATTGGGGCTGGTTGAGTGAATACTGAAGTGTGTGTGTGTAAGTATGTATGTATGTATGTATGTATGTATGTATGAATGAATGAATGTATGAGATATAGCAAAATCAGAAAGACAAACATACAGTCAGACAGAAAAGGGAGAGAAAAGTTTACAATGAAATAATAATAATAGTAGTAGTAGTAGTAGTAGTAGTAGTAGTAGTAGTAGTAGTAGTAGTAGTAGTAGTAGTAGTAGTAGTAGTAGTAGTAGTAGTAGAAGTAGTAGTAGTTTTAGAGTGAGGGGAGTGACAGACAGAGGGAGTCAAGGGAAGGTGAGGGTAAAAATGACGTTTTGCCATTAGCTGCTAAGGGAAGAGGGACAGAGAGGAAGGAAGAGAGGGAGGGGCTGGGAATAGGGAGATGAGAGGGAAGAGGAGGTGGGGTGAGAGGGGAGGAACCACTCTGTTGCTTCCTGTAGTCACTGTGGAAGGCCCCTGGTACTGACACTTAACACACACACACACACACACACACACACACACACACACACACACACACACACACACACACACACATACACACCCACACACACTCACTCACTCACAGGTAAAATGAAAGACTCTTAAGGTAAACTAAGAGGATTATTCGACAGAGAGAGAGAGAGAGAGAGAGAGAGAGAGAGAGAGAGAGAGAGAGAGAGAGAGAGAGAGAGAGAGAGAGAGAGAGAGAGAGAGTAGGAGTAGGACGAAAAGAAGAAGAAAACTACAAACAGAAAGCTTAAGTAACAACTGATTTGATTGACTGAATGAATTATTTAAA
>JAPQNM010000040.1:4146624-4151624 GCA_029783475.1 Metacarcinus magister
ACATAAAAAAAAAAAGAGAGAGAAAGTGAGCAAAAGAGAGTTTGTAAGAAGTATAGAGAAAACAAGGGTGAAAAAGAGAGAGAAAAAGGAAGGAGGAAGAGGCAGAATGAAGAGTAAGATGCAAAGGAGGAAAGAATGTAGAGGAACAAGGGTGGAAAGAGAGCCAATTGGGGTAGTAAAGAAGAGATAAATGAGAGAGAGAGAGAGAGAGAGAGAGAGAGAGAGAGAGAGAGAGAGAGAGAGAGAGAGAGAGAGAGAGAAGGGAAGTCAAAGATAATAACAAAGGTCGGTATAAATTGTAGAAACTGTAGGAAAGAGGAAAGCGTAGGACAACAGTGTGAAAGAAAGAGGAAGAAAGAATGGTGATGAAGAGGATGGAAGAGGAAGGAAGGAAGGAACAGGAAAGGAAGAGAAAGAAAGATGGATATGAGAAATGGAAAGTAATAAAAGTTAAGAATATATTGAAAACTATGCATATCCAGAGAGGAGAGAGAGAGAGAGAGAGAGAGAGAGAGAGAGAGAGAGAGAGAGAGAGAGAATGTTAATATTTTTGCTTGTGTTTGGGTAAATTAATATAAAAAAAAACAATAATATCTCCCCTTCATTCTATATAGTGATTGCAAACGTAAAGAAATGCATTGATTACTTTACCTGAAGAAGAAGAAAAAATAAGAAAAACAAGCAAGTCTAAATGGAACTGAATTAAGAAGTTTTACCTGAATTCTAAAAAAAAAAAAAAATAATTTATGTTAGCTAAGATCAACGAGAAAAAATAACCAACCTGTGTGTGTGTGTGTGTGTGTGTGTGTGTGTGTGTGTGTGTGTGTGTGTGTGTGTGTGTGTGTGTGTGTGTGTACATCCATGCCCAAGGGATGTAAGGCCAGGCAGAGCGATGGATGGGCCTCCACATCTTATTTGGCAACAGTGGCGTCACGCAGCGGCTGGGCACCTCCTCCTCCTCCTCCTCTTGCTGCTGCTCCTCTCGGCTCTCATCAACAAGGCCGAGGCTCACACACACACACACACACACACACACACACACACACACACACACACACACACACACACACACACACACACACACACACACACACGCATCCTTTCTTTTCTCTTCCCAAATATCCGGTTGATGTCCGTCTTCAGATTTTCATTAACGATGCTAACAAAATTCCTCTTGTGGACACTCACTCTCTCTCTCTCTCTCTCTCTCTCTCTCTCTCTCTCTCTCTCTCTCTCTCTCTCTCTCTCTCTCTCTCCTCTCTCTCTCTCTCTCTCTCTCTCTCTCTCTCTCTCGCACAAGGAGATTTTTTCCACATTACCTCCTCACCATCTTCCTCTTTTGTCGTGATCCATGGCTGTATTTTGATCCCTTCCTCCTTCCCATATTCATCTCTCTCTCTCTCTCTCTCTCTCTCTCTCTCTCTCTCTCTCTCTCTCTCTCTCTCTCTCTCTCTCTCTCTCTCTCTCTCTCTCTCTCTCTCTCATGTAGTAAATCACACATAAAAAAAGCCTAATTGCTAATTGTACTCTCGGAAATATTTATGATAATGTACTCTGAATATGCATGACGTGAGGGAAACAACAGCAATAATGATAATAATAATAATAATAATAATAATAATAATAATAATAATAATAATAGTAATGAGATTGGAATGTGTCTTATAAACTCTAAACGTGTCTCGTCTAAACTTAAATAAACAGGTTTCGCGTGTGTGTTGTTTTTCCAAGAAGTGAACATTTATCCGCCTGTTTGTTTGTATGTATGTATGTATGTACGTGTATGTGTGTATGTGGGTGTGTGTGGGTGTGTTTGTGTTTGTATGTGTTGTTAATATTAATGTGTGTTAGTGTTTGTGAGGTCATGTGTTTTTTGTTTTTTTTCTTCCTCATTCTGGTCCTGAGTGTAAATTAGGTTTTATATTTCTCTTTAGTTTCCTTCCTTCCTTTTTTTTCTCTATGTCAATTTATGTGTGTGTTGTCTTGTTGAGGTTGGAAAGATAGTGTCTGTGAGAGAGAGAGAGAGAGAGAGAGAGAGAGAGAGAGAGAGAGAGAGAGAGAGAGAGAGAGAGAGAGAGAGAGAGAGAGAGAGAGAGCTTAGACCGGTTTACAGTGAGTCAGACTTGCGTTCTTCCCTTAAGTCTCCTCCCCCATTCCTCCTCCTCCTCCTCCTCCTCCTTAACCACTTCATCTCTCCGCCATCCCTCACACCTGTCAAACCCAACACTCCACACCTACATCCCAACACACCTGTTTACCACCTCTTTACACCTTCCAGTCTTATTACACACCTGTCTTACACTCTACACACCTTCCAGCATCATTACACACCTGTCTTAATTTGACTTTTCCTTCCTTCCTTCCCCCCTTTAACACACACCTGAATACCCTTCTCGCCCTGGTATATCCCTACACCTGTTACACACTTGGGGCTTCTGATCCTAATTAGTACACAGGTGTTAATGAGGCTCGTATACAGGTAAAGGACAGGTAGGTAAGGGTAGACCATGCACACACACACACTCTCTCTCTCTCTCTCTCTCTCTCTCTCTCTCTCTCTCCTCTCTCTCTCTCTCTCTCTCTCTCTCTCTCTCTCTCTCTCTCTCTCTCTCTCTCTCTCTCTCTCTCTCTCTCTCACCTTTCCTGAACTAATCAGCATACTATTAAAATAACACAGTCGCTCCCACGCACGCGATGGTCATTAGTCATTTGTTTAAAGAGAGAAAAAAGTTTGAGTATATAAACGTAGAAACGCTAAACGCACACACACACCCATACACACACACACACACACACACACACACACACACACACACACACATACACACACACACACACACACACACACACCCACCCACACACACCCACACACACACCTACACACACCTACACACTCAGTTTTCATCCTACGTGAGATATTTTGGGCAAGAGATAATGATTAGCGTGGGAAAGGTAATCACAGCAAGACAGGTGATCACGTTGCCTTGATTACAGATGTGTCTTACCTGGCGTGAATGTTGTCTTAATTTCATTCATCTGTCAAGGTTTTCATATGTGTGTTTTGAACTGTGAAGAGTGATGGAGTACGTGTGTGTGTGTGTGTGTGTGTGTGTGTGTGTGTGTGTGTGTGTGTGTGTGTGTGTGTGTGTCTTAGGCTTTGCATTTATATTTTCTTAGCCTCTCTCTGTTTATTTAAGAATGTCATTTATCATCATATGTCATATTCATATTTTTCCTTCTGTAGTCTTTGTTTCGTTCCTTGGTTCAGGTGTTCAGTGTTCCGTTCCTTGGTTCTGGTGTTCAGTGTTCCGTTCCTTGGTTCTGGTGTTCAGGTAAGGTTCAAGGGAGGGAAGGAAATAATGTGCTTTGATTGATGAAATAAGTATGAATATAATTTTCTCCCCCTTTTTTTTGTGTTTCTCAGTCAGTCATACATTATAATAACATTTGACTAATTACAATAAAGGTGTTTTTGTACCGTGTTATCATAGAAATTTGATCTTTTTTTGTGTTGCTGTTGTTGTTGTTGTTGTTGTTGTTGTGTCATAACTGTTATACTTTCACTTGATTCTCGTTTGATGCGTTTTTTTGTTCTTTATACACAAACATAATCATTTCTACATCCCAAGTGCAAGTGTGTGTGTGTGTGTGTGTGTGTGTGTGTGTGTGTGTGTGTGTGTGTGTGTGTGTGTGTGTGTGTGTGTGTGTGTGTCCGGTTCAGTGCTCTCATGAAGGGATTGATGCAGAAAATTAAGCTTCATGCTTAATTAATTTTACTTTTCCTTGAATTTGAAGCGAGAAAAAAACAACAACACTATGAGAGATTGTATATTTGCTAATAGTAGAGTTATGTCTCCCTTTCCATCTCCTCCTTCCCTCCCTCACACTTCTCTTTTTCTGTTTATATAAGCTCAATTATCCTCCTCCTCCTCCCTCCTCCTCCTCCTCCTCCTCTTCTTTCTTCTTCTATTACTAATACTACTACTCTTACCACCACCACCACTCTACTCTGGGTTACATCATCTAGTTTTAGTATAATGTTGTTTGTTTGTTCTCTCGCTGGTGACGTCACAGTATCCTGGAAGGTTTTATTATATCCTAAAGTGGCCTGGCTGGTGTCTTTTATTTTATTATTATATCCAATTTGTGAACCTTTTGTGTTTGTGTTTTTTTTTTATAATTTTGTACCCTTGGTTTTATTTATTTATTTATTTATTTTATCTATCTATTTATTTATTTATTTATTTTTTGTATATATATGATTTCGTATTTATCTTCGTCTGTTTTCATCTTGTCTGTTTCTACCTTCAACGATTTTTTTTTCTTCTTACATTTCTGGTTTTATTTACTTCTCTTTTTTTTCTCTCCTCCCTTTCTCTTCTCTTGTCTTCTCTTCATCATTATGTCTGCTTCTCATCAAAATATCTCGCTCTCTAATCTTGTTCATATTCCACTAACCCCTTCTCTCTCTCTCTCTCTCTCTCTCTCTCTCTCTCTCTCTCTCTCTCTCTCTCTCTCTCTCTCTCTCTCTCTCTCTCTCTCTCTCTCTCTCTCTCTCTCTCTCTCTCGCTCTCCCTCCCCCTCCCTCCCTCCATGCACACTCCTCTGTCTTCCTTTGTCATCTCTCCCCGCTGTTCTTCCTTATCTAACCTTTGCATCTTCCTTTACCTGCCTCCACCTGTCTTTCCTGCTGGAGGTGATGGAGGGGGTAATGTGACGTGTGACGCAGGGGGGTGACTATAGCAGGTGGTAGGAAGTGGGATAATGTGACAGTTATAGTGGTGTTAGTAGTAGTGGTGGTAGATGGTGTTGTTGGTGGTGGTAGTGGTGGTGGTGGTGGTGGTGCTGGTTCTGAAGGTAATATATAGTCTTCTGGTGCAGTGGACAGCGTCAAGGAAGCCGTGAGTCGTTGCCGCCAGCCGCTCTCTCACTTCCCTCTGGCGCAAGCTGGTCATCTATCACTGTCCACACCCTGCTCCCGACGCCTTCTGATAGTGACG
>JAPQNM010000040.1:4154124-4204124 GCA_029783475.1 Metacarcinus magister
TACGGAGCATCGTTTGCGAAAGGATGTGTGTATGAGTGCTAGGGAGGTGGGTGGGTGTGTAGGGGGTGGGTGGGTGTGTAGGGGGTGGGTGGGTGGGTGGGTGGGTGGGTGAGGTGGGTGGGTGGGTGGGTTGGTGGGTGGGTGGGTTTGAGTCTTGCCTCTCTCGTTGCATTTACCAGCTTGCCGCATCACTGAATTTGCTGTTATTTTTTCCCTCTACTTCTCTCTCTCTCTCTCTCTCTCTCTCTCTCTCTCTCTCTCTCTCTCTCTCTCTCTCTCTCTCTCTCTCTCTCTCTCTCTCTCTCTCTCTCTCTCTCTCTCTCTCTCTCTCTCTCTCTCTCTCTCTCTGTCTCTCTCTCTTTCTCTTTTTTACACACGAATGGAAACAAGTCAGAAGGGAGAAACGTCAATGTTGGGAACGTCAGGAAAGGAGGTTAAAAGCAAAAGAAAATTTCCCCTAAAATGCAATACCGTAATATATATTTTTTTCCCTCTCTTTTTTTTTCCAGTGTCAGAAATCCCAAGGAAGGAAGGCCATGGAAGGAAGGAAAGGATGGAAGGATGGATTGCAAACCTCAGAATAATAATAAGGATGATGATAATAGAATCTGCTAAGAAAAAAATGAAAAAAAACCCAAAATCTTCTCCCACAAAAAATGGAAGGGAAGTTTCGACAACCCAAGGTAAGAACATGAAAGGAAAGACCAGTTTTTATTTACTTTTAAAGATTAATATTTCCATCTTAAAGGTGTTCAAGTCTTAGTAAGGAGAGTTAAAAAAAAAAAAAAAGTTTACCTGGGAAGTTATAATTAAAGGTGTGACTAATTTAGTGTTACCTGTGATGTATGGTCCTGAATAGTGACTTAGTGATAACAGGAATAGTGATAACATAGATAACAGTGTATTGTGTAGAAGTAACAAGGTGTGACTAATTGAAAGTTACCTACGTGTTACCTGTGATTCATGTTGATTAAGGTAACTGTATTGTGTGTAGAAGTAATAATGTGTGGATATATATAGAGAGAAAAAGAGAATTACAGTACAGTTTTAATTTCTGTTGATAGTGAAGCGAAGTCAAACAGGTGGAATAATGTTAGCAATTACCACGTTTTACCTGTTTATTTGTAATTATCAAACCTGTAAGTGAATGCAATAATCTATTTATTTTATGTTGGTTTTGTAAGTATTAATTTATTTTATATTTTTTAATTAAAGTTATCGTTAGTTACTGTTCGTAAAGTGTTTCGTTTTTTTATTGTATTTTATTGTATTTTTTATTTTTTCATTCTGGGTCATGCTTTTATTTTTTAACCTGTGTGTGTTTTCCCGTTTGTCTATTCTATCTGCCTGTCTGTCTGTCTGTTTTAATTTCCTGTTCTGTTTATTAGTCAGTGTGTCTGTTTCTTTTCAATTATTTGTATCTTTTTTATTTGCTTATTTTATATAGTTGTCTTTATATCTGTGTATCTGTTTATTCATCTATCTGTCTGTCTATCTGTGCATCTATCTATCTATCTAACGACGAGAATCTGTTTATATGTGTGTAAATCTATCATGTTAGTTGTCTGTCTGTCTGTGTCTGTTTGTCTGTCTGTCTGTCTGTCTGTCTGTTTGTTTGTCTATCTGTTTATCTATCTGTTTCTGTCTATCTAGAACAGTATGTGTGTTTGGGCTTCGTGAAGGACCGGTCATGTACTCGTAGGAGGTTGTAGGGAGGTTGTTGACCTGACGTGTGTGTGTGTGTGTGTGTGTGTGTGTGTGTGTGTGTGTGTGTGTGTGTGTGTGTGTGTGTGTGCATTTTATTAGTCTGGGTTTCTCTTCTTCCCTCATTCATGTCTCTTTTACCTTTAATTTTTTATACTCTCTCTCTCTCTCTCTCTCTCTCTCTCTCTCTCTCTCTCTCTCTCTCTCTCTCTCTCTCTCTCTCTCTCTCTCTCTCTCTCTCTCTCTCTCTCTCTCGCTCGCTCGTGATTCTTAGATTTATTAACTTCCTCTATTTTTTTCTCTCAGTTGTTTTTTTTCTCGTCCCTTCTTTACTTTGATTAAGGACGCTCCTCCTCCTCTTCTTCTTCCTCCTCCTCCTCCTCCTCCTCCTCCTCCTCCTCCTCCTCCTCCTCCTCCTCCTCCTCCTCCTCCTCCTCCTCCTCCTCCTCCTCACATTCTTGTAGACAATTTTTTCCTCCACTCCTTTCATTGTTATTTCTTATTTCGTTTATTATTTTTTTTTCATCATCGACACGAGATGATTAAAACGAGAAAGAAAAAAAAAGAAAAAGAAAAAAAAGAGAGAGAGAACATAATTTATATACAATTTTTTAATCTGTCTCTTGGCACGTTTCTGATTTCACCGATAATGAGATGGGATGAATGAATGCCTTAGACACACACACACACACACACACACACACACACACACACACACACACACACACACACACACGTCAAACACATGCACAGTCATCATCAAATTTTCCGCATCACGAAACTGTTTTCCTGGCCCTGGGGATTACCTGGGGATCGACGGTTGCCTTTTGGGGTCAATCCGGGATCCCCAGACTGTCCCCGTGTACCCCCGCTGCGTCCTCCGCCTCGGCCCTCAGCGGGGGAGGCTGTGGCGAGGCTGTGTGGATTGTGGATTGTGGATTAGGGAAAGTGGATTGTTTCATGGGAAGGCAAAGGATTGGGTGCATCTAAGGAAGGAGGTAAAAAAAGTTTGTCTTGCTGTGGACTCTGATGATGATGATGATGATGATAGTGATGGTGATGGTGATGGTGATGGGGATGGAGGTCAATTTGATGGTTGTTGATAGTGAAGAAAATGTAAGTGAATTTTTTGTGTTATAAGGCAAACCTCTCTCCCTCCTTTTGCTTCATTATTTTTTTTTTTTCCTGTTCTCATCCTCTGCCTCCCTTATCCTCATTTTCTTTCTCCCTTTTTGTTTCATCTATAGCACTAAATTTCTTCTTTCTATTCTTTTTCTTCTTCTTCCAAAGTAAAACCCAACTTTCTTTCCCTCAAATCCCTTCACCTTTCCCTTCCATCCTCCTCCTCCTCCTCCTCCTCCTCCTCCTCCTCTTCTTCCTTCACTTAAACCTTGCATCGCCCACAGAAATCGTCCCCTACATACTGTTCCCAAACCTTTACACACCAAGGCTGCTTCTCCACCTCTCTACCTGTCTCCAACCATCCACTAACCTAACCTAACCTAACCATCCACTAACCTAACCTAACCTAACCATCCACTAACCTAACCTAACCAAACCATCCACTAACCTAACCCATCCACCTACCTAACCTAACCTTACCCATCCACTAACCTAGCCTAGCCTAACCTAACTTAACTTAACTTAACCTAACCTAACCTAACCATCCACTAACCTAACCTAACCTCCTCTGATCCACCTCCACCTCAGCGTTTGGGAGAGAGAGAGAGAGAGATATTCATGGAGAGATAACTTAATTAAGAGAGAGAGAGAGAGAGAGAGAGAGAGAGAGAGAGAGAGAGAGAGAGAGAGAGAGAGAGAGAGAGAATATATATAAGAGTGAAAGAAATTACCACTTAAGAGAAGTATGACAAAGACGAAGAGGATGAAAAGGAATGCAATAGAAGAAAGAGGAAAGAATAAGAGAATGTAAGAGAGAGATAAAAGGAAGGCGCTAAAAAGGAGAGGGAAAGGAAAAAAGGTGAACTAGATACGAAGGAAGGAATAAGGAAGAACAAGATAAAAGAAGAGGAAGTGAAGGAAGATGATGAAGAGGTGAAGCAGACAGGAATAGGAAAGAACAGAAGAACAAGGTAAAAAAAAAGAGGAAGTGAAGGAAGGCGAAAAGGAATAGGGAAGAACAGTTAAAACAAGAGGAAATAAAGGAATAGGGAAGAACAGAAGAAACAAGTTAAAAGAAGAGGAAGTAAGGGAAGAACAGAACAGAAGAACAAGTGAAAAGATGGTAAAGTGAACATGAGGAAGCGAATCACTTTATTCTTCCGGCACACATCATAGATTCCACTTCGTAACCAACATGAATAACGATAAGACCTTCGCGTTGCCTTCGTCAGCAGACCTAAGGGGGAGGAGGAAGGAGGGAGGAAGGAAGGAAGGAAGAAAGAGGAGTAGCTTGAAAGAAGAAGTGAATGTGAGGAAGGATGAAAGGAATAGAGGAACAATAAAGGAGAAGGATGGAAGGAAGGAATAAGGACACTGAGGAAGATGAGGAAGGAGGAAGAAAGGAAGAAGGATGAAGATGAATAACCTGAAGGAAAGACGGATGTGGAAAAATGCTAAGAATAATGCAAAGGGAAGGAAAAGAGAAGATATAGAACAGTGAAAAGGAAGAGAGGGAAGTGGAGAGATAAAAAGAAATAGGAGGAGGAAAGAGAGGGAAGAATGGAGGAAGAGTAGGTGTAATATCAAGGAATGTGGAGAGAGAACAGGAGATAGTAGGTGGAAGAGGAGGAGGAGGAGTAGGGGGGGGATCCTTAAACCGCTTGAGCGTGAACGTTTTGATGACCATCCCTGCCACGGGTCACACGTACACACACACACACACACACACACACACACACACACACACACACACACACACACACACACACACACACACACACACACTGGAATGGCTGTACTTTGATAATTACTGAGAGAGAGAGAGAGAGAGAGAGAGAGAGAGAGAGAGAGAGAGAGAGAGAGAGAGAGAGAGAGAGAGAGAGAGAACAGGCACAATACATGACCTTCTCCCTTCCTTCATTCCTTCCCTCCTCCTCCTCTTCTTCCTCCTCCTCCTCCTCCTCCTCCTCCTCCTCCTCCTCCTCCGTTCCATCTGGTGTCTTTCACTCTTACTCAAAAACTTTCTGAAAAATATCTTTGCCACTTTAACTAACCTTCCTGCACGTCCTCATCTCTCTCTCTCTCTCTCTCTCTCTCTCTCTCTCTCTCTCTCTCTCTCTCTCTCTCTCTCTCTCTCTCTCTCTCTCTCTCTCTCTCTCTTTCTCTCTTTCTCTTTTTCTCTTTTAGTTTGCCTGCAGTTACTTCTCCCTCCTTTTCTCCCTTCCTCGTCTCCTCCCTCCCTCTCCTCCCTCTCCCTCTCCCTCTCCCTCTCCCTCTCCTCCCTTTCCTCCCTCTCCTCCCTCTCGTTATTGCTGAGGTACTTAATTTTCTTCCTCCCCACTTGCCACACTGCCTCCACTATTTTTTTTTCTCTCTCTCTCTCTCTCTCTCTCTCTCTCTCTCTCTCTCTCTCTCTCTCTCTCTCTCTCTCTCTCTCTCTCTCTCTCTCTCTCTCTCTCTCTCTCTCTCATCCACTTTACAGGACTTTTCTTAAAACCGCAGCTCAACGCCATTTCGTTTTCGTTCCACATCAGAATTTTTTTTTTTCACAATCCCTCCTTCTCCCAATTCTCTCTCCCTCCTTATTCTTCTCTTTCTTCCTCCCTCCTTCCCTCCTTCCCTCCTTCCCTCCCTCTCTCCCTCCACACACACACACACACACATACACATACGCACATACATATACACACTTCTCATTGCAATATTTTTTCCTCTTTCTCTCTCTTTCTTTCTCCTGTTTCACTTTGTGTCTCATCAATTTCCACGTTTTTCCCAATCCCTTCCTTGTTTTCACTTACTCCTACCTTCTTTCCTTCTTTCTTTCGTTTTTTTATTCGTTTTTTTCATTAGATCCTCCTCCTCCTCCTCCTCCTCCTCCTCCTCCTCCTCCTCCTCCTCCTCCTCCTCCTCCTCCTCCTACTCCTCCTCCTCCTCCTCCTCCTCCTCCTCCTCCTCCTCCTCCTCCTCCTCCTCCTCCTCCTCCTCCTCCTCCTCCTCCTGGTAAGATTGTCTCCTCCTCCTTCGTTTCTTGCTCTTTTATATTTTTCCTTCATAAAACATTCAGCAATATTTTCGGGAGAGTTTCGCGACATACTCACTCACCTGCGCCGCTAATGAGGAGAAGAACCCCTCAGGTGGGTTTTCAGGTGTTTTTGTAGGTGGGGAGTTAGGGAGGAGGTGGAAGAGGTAAGGTAGAAATGAAGTGTTTTGGCAATTCTTCTTCTTCTTGCTTCGGTATATTCATAATTTTCATTGTTTTATTTTATTAAGTGTGTTATCTCTCTCTCTCTCTCTCTCTCTCTCTCTCTCTCTCTCTCTCTCTCTCTGTCTTGCTCTGACCCCTTTCTCTCATGGCCTCGACACCTATTCCTCTTCCCCCTTCCCCCCTTCCCCCCTTCCCCCTTCCCCCCTACGTAAATAATCCCAAAGATCAAAATATTTAAAGGACTTACAAAATTTTCAAATCTGTAAATATAGAAATAGAATAGCATTTATTATTTTTTTTGGGGGGTGGCTTATAAAACACGTGCACAAAAAATAATATCACAATTATATACAAGTTGAATGAAAACTTGACACGTTCTGTCATAATAGTAATAAATCGGAAGTGAAAAATATTAAAGGTAGTATTTCTGTGTGTGTTTATTTGTATATATGTTACCGGCTTTATTTTCCACATCAGAGGTTAATATTGTAGTTTATGAAGGTGCGAAATGAAAGCTTCACGCAACTCACATAAATAAGACTTAAGCGCTAAATTAAGACCCATAAGACTTTTTTTTTTTTCGTTTTTTTCGTTTTAAATTAATGTTTGATCTTAAGAAGTACCTGAAACAAAACTGGTTAAAAGAAGAAAAAAATCTTTAAAAAAAATTTATATATACTTTTTAATTACAGTTTCGCAAAATTTTAAACAAATTTATAGACGATAAAACAGTAAACTAAACTTTTACTCAATAGATAGATAGATAAATAGATAGATAGATAGAGAGAGAGAGAGAGAGAGAGAGAGAGAGAGAGAGAGAGAGAGAGAGAGAGAGAGAGAGAGAGAGAGAGAGAGAGAGAGAGAGAGAGAGAGAGAGAAACTAATAATAAAAAAGAAAATTAGAAAATAAAGAAACGCACCCAGATTCTAACCCCAAACGAAAGCAATCCATTCACTACCTTAAAAATAAAAAAGTAAAAAAAGAAGAAAGGTAAAAAGCAAGAACAAAGGGAAGCACAGCAAACATTACCTTTCCATTACAGGTGTTTGAGAGAGTGTTAAAATCTACCTTAATCAAGTTGACCTAAAATCCGCCTCTGTTTGCCTAGCTGAGTGTAGCGGGGAACCACCTCACACGCCTCGCCCTGCCCTGCCCTGCCCTACCCTGCCCTGCCCTGCCCTGCCCTGCCCTGCCTTGCCCTGCCCTGTTCCGCCCTGCCCCGGTACTGCCGCCATAGATCTGCTCCATTTGGGTTGCTTAGCCTTTCACACTCACCTATTCCTCTCTCTTACGATCCCTCCCTTAATCCTACCTCACCCTACCTCTTACGATCCCTCTCTTAATCCTACTTCACCCTACCTCTTACGATCCCTCCCTTAATCCTACCTTACCTCTTACGATCCCTCCCTTAATCCTACCTCATCCTACCTCTTACGATCCCTCCCTTTATCCTACCTCTCTCTACCTTACCGAGGCTGCAGTCATCTCGAGGATCTCAATAGGACATTTCTACTTCCTGCAGGATATTTTGAACACTAAAATTATGTAGGATATTTTAAGTCTAAATAGAATACTGGGGTCTTTTCTTGCACTTTTTTTATTTATTTATTTATTTTTTTTATGTGTATATAATGAGGAAGAAAACGATAAATTCTATAATAATCTCTTTGTGTGTGAAAGTTGTCTTCTTTTTTTTTCTTGTTTGTTATTTTGAAGTGAAGTAAAGAATTTAAAATAGAGAAGAGGAGAGGAATCAGAAATAAATATATAAAAAAAAATGAGACACCTGAAGCTATACGTAAAACGACATTTACTCTCACACGTAATAAGGAAAGAGAGGAAAAAAGAAAAGAAAAGAAAAGAAAGAGGAAAAAGGACAAGTGGCAGCTGCAAGGTAATATTGCGAAGGAACTTTCAAACAGGAAGACAAAAAAAAGCTAAAGAAAAGAAAAAAAGTAGTAGTATAGGAGAATTTCAAATAAAGAGACACAGAGAGAGGAAAAAAATGGTCAGTCATCAGGTAATAATTAAGAGGAAGAAGAGAATGTTGAGAGAAGTAGAGAAAGATCATGAAAAAAAATAAAAGGAAATTAGACCCACAAAAATGTATAATTAAAGGAGATGAAAAAAAATGGAGACATATGAAACCTAACGAGAGAGAGAGAGAGAGAGAGAGAGAGAGAGAGAGAGAGAGAGAGAGAGAGAGAGAGAGAGAGAGAGAGAGAGAGAGAGAGAGAGAGAGAGAGAGAGAGAGAGAGAGAGCATGAATAGGATGGTGTTTAGATAGACACATTTGGACAGATTGATTGAGATGCATGAGTTTGCTGATAAATAAGCTGATAACTGATTTAAGTTGCATTGCCTTTGATGGAAGGGAAGAGTTGCAAATTGATGACTGTTCAGATTACAGGGAAAGGAGTTGATGTGATTGAATATGACCAAAAAGAAGGACAAAAAACGAAACATGCATACAAACAGACAGACAGACAGACGTAGGTACAATAGATAGTGAGATAGATACGTATAAGGAAGAAGAGAAATTGATGAATACAGGAATTAAAGTATGGACAAGAACTACAGATGGAAAAGGTTAGATAAGTAGATTTATTTATTGAAAAAGAAAAAGTTTTAATTGGGTATCATAACTTCGCTGCCATGATGGAAGGTCAGGGAAGAAAAGATGGAAGGAAGGAAGGAAGGAAGGAAAGTTTGCGTATCTTTTACATTATTCACATTTTCTTATTTATCTACCGTCATTTTTTCTTGGTCTTGTGAAATGAAAGAGAAGTTGGGAGTTCAATTGGTTTTGTTTAGGGACAGCAAAGGTAAAGAAAACGGAGGACGGGAAGGTACTGGCTTTGGAAAATGTAAACAGACAGGTGTAAACTAGTACAAAGACCTCTGTACACAACCCTTTTTTGTAAACTACCGTCTGGCGTTTATTTTACTAAGTAGTTGTATACTTTCTACCGTTTTACGTCGATTTATTCTTAGCGTTAAAGTTTTGTATGTGTTTGCACCCCATCTGCTTCTCAAGTGTATCGCAATTCCTCATAATGTGTCCAGATGTCTTCATTTATCAAGTGTTTTGTCATGCTCGCGGCCCATCTGCTTGCTGGCCCCATTCTCTTTGATGGCGGCGTCGCAAAAGAAAACGGTCCGCTTACTGGGTGACTCTAACCTTTGAGTGTAAAGTCTAAGGTGATCAAGTGGGTTTCAGGCTAAACTTAAAACCTGATTAATGATTCTCTCTTTTGTATCATAATGCTTGTACTACCTCTCTCTTCCTTCCCCTTACCCTGCCTCCCTCCCTCTCTTCATCCCTTCTTCCTCCCCGTCCCCCTCCCTCTCACCCTCAACATACACCACGCGTTACTCCGGCAGCCATAACTCTGCCTCCCTGACAGCCATCCCCGTGTCTCCTCTGATTTAAGGCTGGGTGGGCCGTAAGTCTGTGGAGAGGACAAGTCAGGAGGAAACGCCCGTGTGGAGGGTTATGACCGCGAGATAGTCGAGGAGGAGTAGGAGAAAGAAGAGGTGGAGGAGGAGGTAGAAGAGGTGGTGGAGGAAGGTGAGAAGTGAGTCACCGTCCCATTCACTACTGTTAAGGAACCACGTTTACGTTTTCTCTTCCTCGTCTTTATATAGTTTTGTCACTTTATCTACTTGCTTTCTCCCCTTTGCTTTACTCTTCATTCACCCACCCTTCCCCCTTCCCTTCTAGTTACCTCCCTTCACCCTCCCATTCCTCTCCCGTTTTCCCTCCCCGTCTCACCACACACCATCTCCTCCTCTCCCTGTTGCTTCGTCCACTCGTCATCATTTACTCTCTCCTTTCCATCATCCGCCACGCCACGGATCCTCCCTTCAGCCTCTCACCCCTTCTTTAAGTCTTCCCGCTTCCGTCAATCAACTCTGTCGCCGCCACACTCCCGCCACGGTGGTCCTCTGCCAGCGCCTAACAAGAACCCACCCGCGTGAGAGATCGTGCCGCTCCACTGTCTCGTTAAACAGGTGCCGAGATGAACTTCGAGGGAGTGAGACATCGTAAAGCCGGGGAGACGTGAGTAAGACGGATGTACGAAGCGATGTAAACAGAAACGGATCACGCGAGGAGGACGAGAGAAAGGAAGAAAAAAAAAGGAAGCGGGGAAAATCGGAATAAAACAGGACACAGGTCGAAGCCATGAACTCCGCCAGTGTGGAGTAGTTTCCCTGCTGAGGATATTGAAAGACATCAGCCAGCGGTGTAGCGAGGTATACACAGTCGCTCTAAAACATACACTATATATACCACGGCGGCCTTCCTCAGGGCGTTACATTTTACATCCCCGCCGAGTTTATTGGATCATGTGCAAACAAACTGAGACCCACATCGTAAAGGAAATTGTTGGTTCCTCCGAAGGGGATGCAGAGACGCAGAGGATGAGAATACCGTGGCTGGTGTCCTAGTGGGTATAGGAAGGGGCGGCCGTGAGAGGAGTTACGAGGACCCTTGTTGGTGATATGGTGAAGGGCAGCTGAAGGGCGAGGCGACTGGTAAACACGTGAAGAGTTAACGAGTTTGAGCCATACATATATACATACACACACACATATATACATGGGTGATGGCCTACCGAAGAGGACAGTATGTGGAGAAGGAGGTGTAGGAAATAAAGGAAGAATAGTAAAAGAAGAAGTAGAAGAAATAGAGAAGACAATGATGATAATGATAATGATGAGAAGAAGAGAAAAAATAAAAGAAGAAGATAGAAGGCAAAAAAAATAGACAAACAGCAACAACAACAACAACAACACAAAAAAACTACAACTCAGACAGTCACTAACCAACCACTCACTCACTCACTCACTCACTCACTCACTCACTCACTAACAACCAAACTAGTATAATAACTCATTTCTTTCCCCATTCTATACTCTTCCCCTCACCACCACCCACCACCTCCACCCACCTTATTGATTATTTCCTGCTAGGGCCAACGTAGAGAGGAACTTTTTCCCTCCAGACACCAGTACTACATTAGGAAAAGTTGCTCCTCCTCATTAGTGGGATTGACTGGCTGGCCTCGATGGGGGAGTGTGTGTTCCCTGGGTAGGATGACGAGCAAAGGGGAAAGAAGCAGGAATGGACGACAAAAAAAGAGGAGGAGGAGGAGGAAGGAGCGTGAGGAAAAGAGGTGGACCCAAAATGAAAGTAAAAGAAAATCTATGGAAAATGAAAATAAAAAGAAGAAGAAAAGGAGGAGGAGGTGACAAAGAAGAAGAAGAAAAAGGAGAGTAAGAACAAGAAGAAAACTAGGGTAAGAATAGAAAAAAAAACGACGAATTCAAGAACATGGAAAGAAGAAAAAGTAGAAGGAAAGAAAAGAAGAAAAAGAAGACTAAGAACAAAACAAAAAAACAAGTGAAAAGTAATTAGGAAGCAGAAAGATCAAAGGGAGAGGGAGATAAGAAGAAATTATTTATTTATTTATTTATTTTTTACAAGAAGAAAGGTGTAAAAAAATAATTAAAGAAGTAATTTCAACCAGTGATAAATATAAGTAATAAAAGTAGAGAGAGAGAGAGAGAGAGAGAGAGAGAGAGAGAGAGAGAGAGAGAGAGAGAGAGAGAGAGAGAGAGAGAGAGAGAGTAGTTGTACCAAAAGAATGTAGCTTTAAACCTTTATTGCACATTAATGTTTAAACACAGAGAGAGAGAGAGAGAGAGAGAGAGAGAGAGAGAGAGAGAGAGAGAGAGAGAGAGAGAGAGAGAGAGAGAGAGAGAGAGAGAGAGAGAGAGGAAATATTGTCAAGACCGAAAAATAAAGGATAATGATCGAGAAATAAAAATAAAAGGAGGAGGAGGAGGAGGAGGAGGAGGAGGAGGAGGAGGAGGAGGAGGAGGAGGAGTAAAGTTAAAATTAGAAGAGAATGTCAAATAGAGTGAGAAAAGATCAACGTCAAGAATGATAGTGAAGGGGAAGAAGGGAACGGTGAAGAAAGACAGATAGAAAAAGAAAAGGATGATAATGTGACGGAATAAAACAAAACAACAAAAAAAAAACTTAATTAATGAAGGTTGAGAGAAGGGAGAAAAAGATGAAGTTTAATGAGATAAACAGCCAACATATGTGAGAGAGAGAGAGAGAGAGAGAGAGAGAGAGAGAGAGAGAGAGAGAGAGAGAGAGAGAGAGAGAGAGAGAGAGAGAGAGAGAGAGAGAGAGAGAGAAGAAGAAAAAAAATCACTAAATATCAACACAAAACAAAGGACTAAGAACAAGAACAAAAACAAGAAGATAAAGAGAAGAAAGAGAAGGAGAAGGAGAAAGAGGAGAAGGAAAAAGGAAACTCAAGGGAATAGAGACAGAAAGGGAATTAAGTGGAAAGATAAATGTTGAGGAAAAGGGAAAGAAGAAAGAAAGAAAGAAAAGAAGATGGGAGGAGGGCAACATAGGAAATAAATTATGCAAAAAGAATTAGAGAGAGACTTTAAACGAAGCACACTAGAACCATTTAACGAGGGGAGAAAAAGAAGAGAGAGAGAGAGAGAGAGAGAGAGAGAGAGAGAGAGAGAGAGAGAGAGAGAGAGAAAGAGAGAGAGAGAACTTGACTTCCAAACCATCAAAACTTAGCCTCTGGTGCTCACTAAGCCTCTTCCTCCTCTTCTTCTCCCTCTTCCTCTTCCTCCTCCTCCTCCTCCTCCTCCTCCTCCTCCTCCTCCTCCTCCTCCTCCTCCTCGTCTTCCTCCTCACAAATCCTTCTCCCTAAACCCTTCTTTCCTCCCTTTCTCCTCCACTTTGCCATCTCCGTTTCCTTTCCTCCTACATTTCCTCTCTATCTCTCCCCTCCACCTCCTCCTCTTCCTCTTCCTCTTCCACTTCCACTTCTAAATGTTTTCCAATTCTCTCTCTCTCTCTCTCTCTCTCTCTCTCTCTCTCTCTCTCTCTCTCTCTCTCTCTCTCTCTCTCTCTCTCTCTCTCTCTCTCTCTCTCTTTTCCAGACTAACTTTAAGGACTGTCTGGTTTGTGTCCCATTTCTATTTATTTTATTTTGTTTTGAAATGTTATTGTGTTGTTGTTGTTGTTGTTGTTGTTGTTGGTGGTGGTGGTGGTGGTGGTGGTGTGTTTGTATGTGTGTTTTGTTTTGTTTTGAAATGTTATTGTGTTGTTGTTGTTGGTGGTGGTGGTGGTGGGGGTGGTAGTGGTGGTGGTGATGGTGGAGGTGGTGGTGGTTTGTGTATGTGTGTGTGTGTGTGTGTGTGTGTGTGTGTGTGTGTGTGTGTGTGTGTGTGTGTGTGTGTGTGATAAGGAAATACTCTTTCTGGTTGGCTGGTAAGGCAGAGAGAGAGAGAGACTTGTAGAAAGAAATAATATCTATTCAATATATCATACGTTGTCTTTGTGAAATACGGTATAACTTCCTACTTTCCCTTCATTCTTCCCTTCCTTCCCTTCCTCCCTCCCTTCCTTCCCTTCCTCCCCCTCATCTTTCCTCCGTAGCGGTATCAACATGACGGAAACTTTTTATGATAGGTTCTTAAGAAGGAGAAGAAGGAGGAGAAACACATAGGAACACATAGGAAGAACAAACAGCAACAGGCCTGCTGGCCCTTACGAGGCTGTTTGTGAGTACACTATCTAGTCTAGAGTGAAGGATACAGGATAGTAAGGGTGAAGGCTTCTCTCCCCACCCATGGCTGGCAGGGAAAGGAAGGCCAACCAAGACCAGACTATCACTACTGTCACTACCACTACTGCTACCACTACTTCCTGGCAAGCGATGTCAGGCCACTAGCGACGTCTTTTGAATCGACATTTCGTAAGTTAGGTACATCAGGATGAACTTACTCAAAGTTTGCTACGTTAACGGATAGTATTTTAGTTGTGGATTGGCTTCTAAATATTTGTCAAGTCTATTTTTGAACGTAGTAATTGTTTTACTGTCGACGACATTGGCGGGCAGGGAGTTCCAAACGTTAACGATCCGATTGAAAAAGAAGTGCTTGGCTTTGTTTGATGTGAATCTTTTACCAGTAATCTTAAAAGAATGATGTCTTCTTGTTATATTTGATCAATCAAAAGTAATGTAATCTTCTGTATTGATATTATCGAATCCTTTGATTATCTTGAACATTTCAATGAAATCCCCTCGCATCCTTCGTTTCGGTGGTAATGGCAGGTTAAACATAACTTATTGCCAGTATTAACCCTTACACTGCCGAGGTCTTTTCTAAGTGTTCGATTTATAGATTTTTAAAAAATTATGATTTTATTCCAATTTTTCTTATTAATGATAAAAATAAATATTAATGATAAAAATAAATATTAATGATAAAAATAAATATTAATGATAAAATTAAATATTAATGATAAAAAGAAATATTAATGATAAAAATAAATATTAATGATAAAAATAAATATTAATGATAAAAATAAATATTAATGATAAAAATAAATATTAATGATAAAAATAAATATTAATGATAAAAATAAATGTTAATGATAAAAATAAATAATAATGATAAAAATAAATAATAATGATAAAAATAAATATTAATGATAAAAATAAATATTAATGATAAAAATATATATTAATGATAAAAATATATATTAATGATAAAAATATATATTAATGATAAAAATATATATTAATGATAAAAATATATAATAATGATGAAAATAAATATTAATGATAAAATTAAATATTAATGATAAAAATAAATAATAATGATAAAAATAAATATTAATGATAAAAATATATATTAATGATAAAAATAAATAATAATGATAAAAATATATATTAATGATAAAAATAAATATTAATGATAAAATTATATATTAATGATAAAAATAAATATTAATGATAAAAATAAGTATTAATGATAAAAATAAATATTAATGATAAAAATATATATTAATGATAAAAATAAATAATATTGATAAAAATAAATATTAATGATAAAAATATATATCAATGATAAAAATATATATTAATGATAAAAATATATATTAATGATAAAAATAAATATTAATGATAAAAATAAATATTGGCGCTAATTGGTCCACTGAAGACTATTTAAGAAGGAAGACACAGAGGAGGAGGAGGAGGAGGAGGAGGGAGGAGGGGGAGGGGGAGGGGGAGGAGGGGGGAGAATATTATTATTTTGCTGTAGGAGTTTGGAGAGAGGGAGAGAGAGAGAGAGAGAGAGAGCGCGATAGAGATAGAGAGATAAATAGAGAGAATAAATAGTTTTAGGCGTATCACACATGCGTATATAGTGTTTAATATTATAGTAATAATGAAACTGAGTCCAGATTCGTGTTCAGTTTGACTGAAAACCTTTAGGTACAAATTTTCATGAAATTCTGAGGTGTGGAAATTTTTCACGAAATTTTCAAGGATGTCACCTTAGATTTTTTTCATGAAATCATGTTTTTCAAAATAACTTGAAAAGTATCAGGTTTACGTAAAAAACATACGTAATAGTAAATATAGAGCAGGAGACGCCCGTTCCTTTCAGCTTTACTAGAATGTAATTGGAATGTAAGTAATGGAGATATTGATATATTTGTATTTTACACGAAACTTCTACTTAATTACATTTTTCTCCTAAACCAAAAGGGTAATTTACAAACGGATGACACCATCAGATAGAACTTGTCAAGCTTAACAACTTTGTTTCTATACATCTTTGTTGTAGGACTAATACTTTACTTGTAAAATGACAAAACTATTTTGGACTCAAATTCTGGTGGAAATCTTCGGGCCAAAAATTTCACGAATCCATTTTCATCACAAATCCACGAAAACTTATATTGAAGTTAAAGGTTTTGAAATTAATAATAATACATGTTAAGGAAGTGTTGCTGTTGGAGTAAATAAATATTAATAATTATAATAATAAATATTAATGATAAAAATAAATATTAATGATAAAAATAAATATTAATGATAAAAATAAATATTAATAATAAAAATAAATATTAATAACAAAAATAAATATTAATGATAAAAATAAATAATAATGATAAAAATAAATATTAATGATAAAAATATATATTAATGATAAAAATATATATTAATGATAAAAATATATATTAATGATAAAAATATATATTAATGATAAAAATATATATTAATGATAAAAATATATATTAATGATAAAAATAAATATTAATGATAAAAATAAATATTAATGATAAAAATAAATAATAATGATAAAAGAAATATTAATGATAAAAATAAATATTAATGATAAAAATAAATATTAATGATAAAAATATATATTAATGATAAAAATATATATTAATGATAAAAATATATATTAATGATAAAAATAAATATTAATGATAAAAATAAATATTAATGAAAAAAATATATATTAATGATAAAAATATATATTAATGTTAAAAAATAAATATTAATGATAAAAATAAATATTAATGATAAAAATATATAATAATGATATAAATAAATATTAATGATAAAAATATATATTAATGATAAAAATATAAATTAATGATAAAAAATAAATATTAATCATAAAAATAAATATTAATGATAAAAATATATATTAATGATAAAAATAAATATTAATGATAAAAATATATATTAATGATAAAAATATATATTAATGATAAAAATAAATATTAATGATAAAAATAAATATTAATGATAAAAATAAATATTAATGATAAAAATAAATATTAATGATACAAATAAATATTAATGATAAAAATAAATATTAATGATAAAAATATATATATATATGATAAAAATATATATTAATGATAAAAATATATATTAATGATAAAAAATAAATATTAATGATAAAAATAAATATTAATGATAAAAATATATATTAATGATAAAAATATATATTAATGATAAAAATAAGTATTAATGATAAAAATAAATATTAATGATAAAAATATATATTAATGATAAAAATATATATTAATGATAAAAATATATATTAATGATAAAAAATAAATTTTAATGATAAAAATAAATATTAATGATAAAAATATATATTAATGATAAAAATATATATTAATGATAAAAATATAAATTAATGATAAAAAATAAATATTAATGATAAAAATAAATATTAATGAAAAAAATAAATATTAATGATAAAAATAAATATTAATGATAAAAATAAATAATGATGATAAAAATAAATATTAATGATAAAAATAAATATTAATGATAAAAATAAATATTAATGATAAAAAATATATATTAATGATAATAATAACTATATTAATATTTATTTTTATCATTAATATTTATTTTTATCATTAATATTTATTTTTATCATTAATATATATTTTTATCATTAATATATATTTTTATCATAAATATTTATTTTTATCATTAATATATATTTTTATCATTAATATATATTTTTATCATTAATATTTATTTTTATCATTAATATATATTTTTATCATTAATATTTATTTTTATCATTAATATTTATTTTTTATCATTAATATATATTTTTATCATTAATATATATTTTTATCATATATATATATATATTTTTATCATTAATATTTATTTTTATCATTAATATCTAATTTTATCATTAATATATATTTTTATCATTAATATTTATTTTTTATCATTAATATATATTTTTATCATTAATATTTATTTTTATCATTAATATATATTTTTATCATTAATATTTATTTTTATCATTAATATTTATTTTTTATCATTAATATATATTTTTATCATTAATATATATTTTTATCATATATATATATATATTTTTATCATTAATATTTATTTTTTATCATTAATATATATTTTTATCATTAATATTTATTTTTATCATTAATATTTATTTTTTTCATTAATATTTATTTTTATCATTAATATTTATTTTTATCATTAATATTTATTTTTATCATTAATATTTATTTTTATCATTAATATTTATTTTCTATCATAAAATATATTTTTATCATTAATATATATTTTTATCATTAATATTTATTTTTATCATTAATATATATTTTTATCATTAATATTTATTTTTATCATTAATATTTATTTTTTATCATTAATATATATTTTTATCATTAATATATATTTTTATCATTAATATATATTTTTATCATTAATATTTATTTTTATCATTAATATTTATTTTTTAACATTAATATTTATTTTTATCATTAATATATATTTTTATCATTAATATTTATTTTTATCATTAATATTTATTTTTTATCATTAATATATATTTTTATCATTAATATATATTTTTATCATATATATATATATTTTTATCATTAATATTTATTTTTATCATTAATATCTAATTTTATCATTAATATATATTTTTATCATTAATATTTATTTTTTATCATTAATATATATTTTTATCATTAATATTTATTTTTATCATTAATATTTATTTTTTTCATTAATATTTATTTTTATCATTAATATTTATTTTTATCATTAATATTTATTTTTATCATTAATATATATTTTTATCATTAATATATATTTTTATCATTAATATTTATTTTTATCATTAATATTTATTTTTATCATTAATATTTATTTTCTATCATAAAATATATTTTTATCATTAATATATATTTTTATCATTAATATTTATTTTTATCATTAATATATATTTTTATCATTAATATTTATTTTTATCATTAATATTTATTTTTTATCATTAATATATATTTTTATCATTAATATATATTTTTATCATTAATATATATTTTTATCATTAATATTTATTTTTATCATTAATATTTATTTTTTAACATTAATATATATTTTTATCATTAATATATATTTTTTTCATTAATATTTATTTTTATCATTAATATTTATTTTTATCATTAATATATATTTTTATCATTAATATATATTTTTATCATTAATATATATTTTTATCATTAATATTTATTTTTATCATTAATATTTATTTTTATCATTAATATTTATTTTTATCATTAATATTTATTTTTATCATTAATATATATTTTTATCATCAATATATATTTTTATCATTAATATTTATTTTTATCATTAATATATATTTTTATCATTAATATATATTTTTATCATTAATATATATTTTTATCATTAATATATATTTTTATCATTAACATATATTTTTATCATTAATATTTATTTTTATCATTATTATTTATTTTTATCATTAATATTTAATTTTATCATTAATATTTATTTTTATCATTAATATATATTTTTATCATTAATATATATTTTTATCATTAATATATATTTTTATCATTAATATTTATTTTTATCATTAATATTTATTTTTATCATTATTATTTATTTTTATCATTATTATTTATTTTTATCATTAATATTTATTTTTATCATTAATATTTCTTTTTATCATTAATAGTTATTTTTATCATTAATATTTATTTTTATCATTAATATTTAATTTTTATCATTATTATTTATTTTTATCATTAATATTTATATTTATCATTAATATTTCTTTTTATCATTAATATTTATTTTTATCATTAATATTTCTTTTATCATTATTATTTATTTTTATCATTAATATTTATTTTATCGTTATTATTTATTTTTATCATTAATATTTATTTTTATCATTAATATTTATTTTAATCATTAATATTTATTTTTATCATTAATATATATTTTTATCATTAATATATATTTTTATCATTAATATATATTTTTATCATTAATATTTATTTTTATCATTATTATTTATTTTTATCATTAATATTTATTTTTGTTATTAATATTTATTTTTATTATTAATATTTATTTTTATCATTAATATTTATTTTTATCATTAATATTTATTTTTATCATTAATATTTATTATTATAATTATTAATATTTATTTACTCCAACAGCAACACTTCCTTAACATGTATTATTATTAATTTCAAAACCTTTAACTTCAATATAAGTTTTCGTGGATTTGTGATGAAAATGGATTCGTGAAATTTTTGGCCCGAAGATTTCCACCAGAATTTGAGTCCAAAATAGTTTAGTCATTTTACAAGTAAAGTATTAGTCCTACAACAAAGATGTATAGAAACAAAGTTGTTAAGCTTGACAAGTTCTATCTGATGGTGTCATCCGTTTGTAAATTACTCTTTTGGTTTAGGAGAAAAATGTAATTAAGTAGAAGTTTCGTGTAAAATACAAATATATCAATATCTCCATTACTTACATTCCAATTACATTCTAGTAAAGCTGAAAGGAACGGGCGTCTTCTGCTCTATATTTACTATTACGTATGTTTTTTACGTAAACCTGATACTTTTCAAGTTATTTTGAAAAACATGATTTCATGAAAAAAATCTAAGGTGACATCCTTGAAAATTTCGTGAAAAATTTCCACACCTCAGAATTTCATGAAAATTTGTACCTAAAGGTTTTCAGTCAAACTGAACACGAATCTGGACTCAGTTTCATTATTACTATAATATTAAACACTATATACGCATGTGTGATACGCCTAAAACTATTTATTCTCTCTATTTATCTCTCTATCTCTATCGCGCTCTCTCTCTCTCTCTCTCTCTCTCTCTCTCTCTCTCTCTCTCTCTCTCTCTCTCTCTCTCTCTCTCTCTCTCTCCCTCTCTCCAAACTCCTACAGCAAAATAATAATATTCTCCCCCTCCTCCCCCTCCCCCTCCCCCTCCTCCTCCTCCTCCTCCTCCTCCTCCTCCTCCTCTGTGTCTTCCTTCTTAAATAGTCTTCAGTGGACCAATTAGCGCCAATATTTATTTTTATCATTAATATTTATTTTTATCATTAATATATATTTTTATCATTAATATATATTTTTATCATTGATATATATTTTTATCATTAATATTTATTTTTTATCAATATTATTTATTTTCATCATTAATATATATTTTTATCATTAATATTTATTTTTATCATTAATACTTATTTTTATCATTAATATTTATTTTTATCATTGATATATAATTTTATCATTAATATTTATTTTTATCATTAATATATATTTTTATCATTATTATTTATTTTTATCATTAATATATATTTTTATCATTAATATTTATTTTTATCATTATTATTTATTTTTATCATTAATATTTATTTTTATCATTAATATTTATTTTTATCATTAATATATATTTTTATCATTAATATATATTTTTATCATTAATATATATTTTTATCATTAATATTTATTTTTATCATTAATATTTATTTTTATCATTAATATTTATTTTTATTATTAATATATATTTTTATCATTAATATTTATTTTTATCATTAATATTTATTTTTTATCATTAATATATATTTTTATCATTAATATATATTTTTATCATTAATATATATTTTTATCATTAATATTTATTTTTATCATTAATATATATTTTTATCAATAATATTTATTTTTATCATTAAAATTTATTTTTTATCATTAATATATATTTTTATCATTAATATATATTTTGATCATTAATATTTATTTTTATCATTAATATTTATTTTTATCATTAATATATATTTTTATCATTAATATTTATTTTTATCATTAATATATATTTTTATCATTAATATATATTTTTATCATTAATATTTATTATTATCATTAATATATATTTTTATCATTAATATTTATTTTTATCATTAATACTTATTTTTTATCATTAATATATATTTTTATCATTAATATATATTTTTATCATTAATATATATTTTTATCATTAATATTTATTTTTATCATTATTATTTATTTTTATCATTAATATTTATTTTTATCATTAATATTTATTTTTATCATTAATATATATTTTTATCATTAATATATATTTTTATCATTAATATTTATTTTTATCATTAATATATATTTTTATCATTAATATATATTTTTATCATTAATATTTATTTTTATCATTAATATATATTTTTATCATTAATATTTATTTTTATCATTAATATTTATTTTTTATCATTAATATATATTTTTATCATTATTATTTATTTTTATCATTATTATTTATTTTTATCATTAATATTTATTTTTATCATTAATATTTATTTTTATCATTAATATTTATTTTTATCATTAATATTTATTTTTATCATTAATATTTATTTTTATCATTAATATTTATTTTTATCATTAATATTTATTTTTATCATTAATATTTATTTTTATCATTAATATTTATCTTTATCATTATTATTTATCTTTATCATTAATATTTATTATTATCATTAATATATATTTTTATCATTATTATTTATTTTTATCATTAATATTTATTTTTTCATTAATATTTATTTATATCATTAATATTAATTTTTATCATTAATATTTATTTTTATCATTAATATTTATTTTTATCATTAATATTTAATTTTATCATTAATATTTATTTTTATCATTAATATTTATTTTTATTATTAATATCTATTTTTATCATTAATATTTATTTTTATCATTAATATTTATTTTTATCATTAATATTTATTTTTATCATTAATATCTATTTTTATCATTAATATTTATTTTTATCATTAATATTTATTTTTATCATTAATATTTATTTTTATCATTAATATTTATTTTTATCATTAATATTAATGGGAGAGAGAGAGGGAGGAGGAGAAAGATAAGAGAAAGGAGGAGATTATGGAGGGAGATTGTGATAAAGGGCAAGGAGGCGAGAAACGTGGAGGAGGAGGAGGATAATGGAAACTTTCTCTCCACAGTTTCTTAGTATTAGGAGGAGGAGGAGGAGGAGAAGCGTCAGACTATATAGTAAGGAGGTAAATGACTTGGAATTATTCTGTTTTTGCTGATGCGACCTTCCATTGGATGGCGATAATACAAAAGTCTATATTATCTCATACTCTAATCCTCTTACATGAAGGGAAAAAAATTCATATTAATGTAATATTTCGTCGTCAGATGGAAAACTTCATCTCTTTGCAATAACGCGTTCCTTCTCAGAAAAGAATATTTCGTTAGGCAACACTATCCCAAATTGTTTCAATCTGTGCATTCTTTTTGCAAACATAACTGATTTACAATAATGCTAAGAACAACATCATTTATTAATAATCAATATAATGCATTATATTTAACTATATAACAAACATATTAATACGTGTAACAAATATTAGCTATAGATTGATAAAACAAGAAAACGATAATAGACAGACAACGTTTTTCTGTCCCCGTAGTAAAGTATTGCATTACATCCACAGACGTCCCACATTATATTATTATTATTACTATTATTATTATTATTATTATTATAACTATTACTAAACAGTGAATTACCACTATACATACATAACATACATTTCATATCCCATACAAACACTATACAACAAAACCCATACAACTATCTGTACATCACTAACTTAACCCCATACACTAAGTTCACGCCACCTAACCTAACCATACATACCAACACCCCCTCTTCCCCCCTCTTAACCATACATTCCCACCCCACCCCATACACCCCTGCACAATAAAATCAAACCCCATACATTTACATTCCTCCTATATCACTCACGGAATCACCCATCATATATACATACATACATACATACATACGCCCATACACATCCATACATAATAACTCACGCCCCTTTAGTATGCCTCTCGATGCATACGTAATACTGACTCCTTTACAAAGCCTATCACAAAATCTACATTTAAATAATTTTCCTTCACGATATCTACTCGAGGCTATAGACCTACCACCGTACCCTATCCTACCCTACCCTGCCCTTTCCCTTCCCTTCCCTTCCCTTCCCTTCCCTTCCCTTCCCTTCCCTTCCCTTCCCTTCCCTTCCCTCACCATCACCATCACCCAAGAAATATTCACACACTATCACCGTAACAGTTTCCACGACGTAAAAATGGATAATGAAAACGTCTGAAAAATCGTGTACTTGAAACGCTGTGGGAAAAAAAAAGTAATGTTTATACTGTATCAATTTAGGGTGATCAGAAGAAGTGGTGTTGGAAATGTTAAAGGTTAGCTCCTTCCCTGAGGCCTGAGGAGACGACGAAGACCCAGTGTGAAAGAGGAGCGAATTATATTAAGTTTAGAAAGGTTAGACATATATATGGAGGAAGAGAATAGATAGTTGGTCTGTCTGTTAGGTGCTTTCTTCTTCTTCGTCTTCTCTTCTTCTTCTTCTTCTTCTTCTTCTTCTTCTTCTTCTTCTTCTTCTTCTTCTTCTTCTCCTCCTTTCTTCTCCGTTCGCTTTTCAGTCTTCTTACTCGTTTTTGTCTTCATCTCCTCCTCCTCCTCCTCCTCCTCCTCCTCCTCCTCCTCCTCCTCCTCCTCTCCTCCTCCTCCTCCTATTACTACTACTACTACTACTCTCTACGAAACATCCTCTACATATTCAAGTACTTGTCTCCCATTCCTATTTAAACACACACACACACACACACACACACACACACACACACACACACACACACACACACACACACACCTGCAAATAGATATATAAGAAGAAAACAGCGGCGCAAAATGCAATAGGAATTATGTGGTAATAATCAAGAACTGCCTTTCTGGACCGCCATTTAGCCAGAGAGAGAGAGAGAGAGAGAGAGAGAGAGAGAGAGAGAGAGAGAGAGAGAGAGAGAGAGAGAGAGACAGTTTCTTTAATTGTCTTGCCACCGAGTTGTGATAAACGATGATAATAGAATACTTAAAATTAGCTCAATGCTCTCTCTCTCTCTCTCTCTCTCTCTCTCTCTCTCTCTCTCTCTCTCTCTCTCTCTCTCTCTCTCTCTCTCTCTCTCTCTCTCATACCTTATCGTTCGTACAAAGATGCATGGAATGTCCTGAAAATTATTATTTATTATGAAAAAAGACAGATAGCGTTCCAGCGTCCTCCTCCTCCTCCTCCTCCTCCTCCTCCTCCTCCTCCTCCTCCTCCTCCTCCTCCTCCTCCTCCTCCTCCTCCTCCTCTTCTTCCTCCTACTCCATCACACACACTATCCTTCTCTTCTTCTAACCTTCCTTTAAACACACACACACACACACACACACACACACACACACACACACACACACACACACACACACACACACACACACACATATCCGTGATCTTGTTTCCTCCGATGTCATTCGCATCCGTCCATTTCCTGATGTGGACATGGAGAGAGAGAGAGAGAGAGAGAGAGAGAGAGAGAGAGAGAGAGAGAGAGAGAGAGAGAGAGAGAGAGAGAGAGAGAGAGAGAGAGAGAGAGAGGAAAAATATATGTAACGCATTTCTTGTACGATTTTGAAAGCTATTTGATATGTAAAGGAAATATGGAATTGTGTTATAGACATACAATTTTTTCCTTATCTCTCTCTCTCTCTCTCTCTCTCTCTCTCTCTCTCTCTCTCTCTCTCTCTCTCTCTCTCTCTCTCTCTCTCTCTCTCTCTCTCTCTCTCTCTCTCTCTCTCTAATATCACAGTACATACAGCATTATATCAACAGTGATACAGAAGGAAAACAAATTACTGACAGACAAGAGATATAAAGAGATGTAAGCAGTTTCTCTTTTCCTTTTCTCTCCTTTTCTTTATTTGCTAACTTATTTTCAATTTTATTTTATTGTATCTTATTTTCCAAAGGTGTGTGTGTGTGTGTGTGTGTGTGTGTGTGTGTGTGTGTGTGTGTGTGTGTGTGTGTGTGTGTCGATATCGCACACACACTAACTTGAAATACTACGAAGTAAGATGAAAAATAAAAAATAAAACAGTTTGAAAATAATGAAAAGTAAAAAAAAAAATAATAATAATAATAATAATAATAATAATAATAATAATAATAATAATAATAATAATAAATAAATAAATAAATAGAAGAAAAAAAAAACAGGATCAGTAGAAAAAAAGTTTGGAATAAGACAAGACAAGACAGACAGACAGACAGACAGACAGACAGACAGACAGACAGACAGACAGACAGACAGACAGACTCACCCAACTAGACACTCAAGGAAGAGGAGGAAGGAAAGAACAACAGTGTTTCACCAACGAGGGCGTGACAGATACGACCTCGTCCATCCCATAACATGTCTCGTTCGTGTTCTACTCTTGTTATTACAGTTACTATCTATATTATACTATCTACTTCCCTTATCTATGTCTCACCCCGCCAGCCAGCCTCTCTCTCTCTCTCTCTTTTCTCACTCTCTCCTGTTTCCTGTCCCCCATTCTTTCCCTCCCCCAGGACACCCACCGCCTCTCCCTGCCAGATATCTCCCGGGGTTCCTTCACTTCGGCATTGGGAGACGTAATGGACAGACAGACTCATACTTTTTGTTATTCAGTACAAAGTTTGCTGTTTCTTAGTGTGTACCGCGTGGGCAGACCTGGATTCTGTTTATCTTTTTATATGTATGTGTGTGGGTTTGGGTGTGTTGGTGTACAAAAGAAGAACAGACAGCAGCAACTACACTATTGGATATAAGGAGATTCTGTTGTGTTATTGTATCTACATGTTAAGAGGGAAAGGGATAGCAAATGTAAAGAGAAAGAAGGAAGGTGTGGATGGATTCTTGCGTATTCTTGTCTGTTTTCCGTGGTGTGTTTGTAAATGTGTGTGTGTGTGTGTGTGTGTGTGTGTGTGTGTGTGTGTGTGTGTGTGTGTGTGTGTGTTTGTCATGAAGTGCATTTTTGTTTGTGTGTTTGTGTGTGTCTCTCAATCCACGTGCCTGCAACCTTGTATTAAAAAAGGCGAATGAATGAGAAAAAAACAATCTGCCCCGTGTTTGGGACAGTCACGCTGAAAAGGAGAAAGAAAAAAGAAAAACCAAAAATGAAAATGAAAAAAAGCAAAAATAGATAGAAAGAAAAAAGACACTGCAATGCAACATGAAAAAATTTACAGATACGAAACTATTTTTAACCACCTAAGTTTTTGCCCATTCACTGTCCCACACCGCACCGCTTCATACCTGCCACCTAGCGGACCAAAGCAGAAACACCACTACCAGCATCGGATCCTTTATACCGTTATGAAGGCAATTCCGGCTCTTAGGATTCGGATATTCTCGATAGTCTTTTGGAACCGAACCTATTGATATCGGACCACACTTCAGGAGTGGAGGGAATAACGTACTCTTTTCTTTCTCTCTCCTTCCTTTCTTTCACACTTTCTTCACCACTACAAGTATCTTTAACTAACTTCAACACGAGGCTCAATGCTTTATCTTCCTCAAAACAGCGACACCAACAACAACAACTACTACTACTACTACTAACTATTATAGCCTATCTTTTATTAGTTAGTTCCTGCGTGACGTGATTATCCAGTTGTTAGCGTTAATGGTCCTGATGTGTGGCACTTTTCTTTAATGGGTTATTTTGTCGAGTCCTCAGGGAAAGAAAAGTAAAGTAAGTAAGGGAGTGTTTCCGTCTTAGTTTCGTTTCTGTGTATGATGAAAGGCTTGGCGGGGACTCTATAAGGGGACGTGATGTGGGTGTGGACAGCGTGAGACCCTGGCTGGCTTACTAACGACGGGGACAGACTAATGATGGATGAGAGAGAGAGAGAGAGAGAGAGAGAGAGAGAGAGAGAGAGAGAGAGAGAGAGAGAGTGAGAGAGTGGACGCCCTCGCTACATCCCTTACGCCCACACACACCACAACATATATGGTGGCAGCGCGACACACACACACACACACACACACACACACACACACACACACACACACACACACACACACACACACACACACACACACACACAGGGAAAGAGAAACAGACAAACAATAAATATCATCTTGTAACTAAAGAAAAGAAAAAAGAAAATGAATCACAGACAAAAAAGAAAAGAAAAATACATTTACGACCAACATTTTTTTTTCCTTCTATTTTCGGCAACCTCATCTCACTCTCTCCCCCTCTCTCTCTCTCTCTCTCTCTCTCTCTCTCTCTCTCTCTCTCCCCCCCTTCCTCGTTTTCCTCTCCGCCATAGACGCCTCTCTCTCTGGGTGGGAAGGGGGTGTGGGTGAAGGTGGAGGGGTGAGGTAATTCTATCCCGCCACGTGTCACACCCTCAAGGTATACTTATAAAGGTAACGTAATACTCCTTCTAATCTGACTCAGCTTTTCCACAGATTTCAAAAAAGGAGATTTCTGAAACGTGTCTAATGTCGTGTGTTAAAAATGAATATAAACTTTGTACCTTAATCCTGTATCCTGTGTGTGTGTGTGTGTGTGTGTGTGTGTGTGTGTGTGTGTGTGTGTGTGTGTGTGTGTGTGTGAGCTCTCTGATTGTTGAGAGAAAGGAAAAGAAGGAGGAAGAGGAGGAGGATAAGGAAAAAGAGAAGCAGGAACAGGAGGAAGAAAGGTTAGTGGTGGTGAAAGGATATCAGATATTGGTTATAATGCACACACACACACACACATAGAGAGAGAGAGAGAGAGAGAGAGAGAGAGAGAGAGAGAGAGAGAGAGAGAGAGAGAGAGAGAGAGAGAGAGAGAGCACGTACATTCTACAAACAAAATTAAAAAGTAACAATGTGTAAAAATAACCTAAACAAAACTAAAAAAAAAATGGTAGGATAAGAGGAATCCATACAGGGAATCCTTAGTATCAGGTTATCCTTTTAATTAATCCCTCTCAATTAATCCCTCCCATTAACCACTCCTATTAATCCTTTTTCATTAATTCCTCCCTTTATTCCCTGCCATTCATCTTCTCTCTCATCATCAATCCCTCCCATTAATCCCTGCCATTAATCCCCATCAAGTAATCCATTGAGAGACAGACTTGGATTAGAGCAATGACGTCTTTGGGGAAAACATGTTGACCATCTCCTGTCTTTTTTTTTTCCTGAGAGAGAGAGAGAGAGAGAGAGAGAGAGAGAGAGAGAGAGAGAGAGGTGTGATATTTGGCTTTCCTCCATGACATTTGAAATATTTTTGGATCTAGCATGATATCAAACAAGGGTAATGCTACGGATATGACCCTCTCTCTCTCTCTCTCTCTCTCTCTCTCTCTCTCTCTCTCTCTCTCTCTCTCTCTCTCTCTCTCTCTCTCTCTCTGTCGTAACAAGTGCCTAAAACGAAATAAAAGAACAGAAAAAACAAATAGATAATGAGAGAGAGAGAGAGAGAGAGAGAGAGAGAGAGAGAGAGAGAATGTAGATATTACCACCTTCCCACACCACCACCACCACCACTACCACCTTAGACAAATTGTAGGAGTGACGGGTGGTGCTGGCTGGCAAGGGGAAGGAAGGAAGGGTGAGGGTAGATAGGAAGGGGAGAGGGGGGGGGGGCGTTAGAACAGACAAGGCGGGGCGGGACGGGGCGGGGTGGATGTACTACACGTGACAGACAGACAGACAGACAGACAGACAGATAGGAGGAGCGTCAACATAGAGTCTCGGATTTCCTTCGCAATGTGACCTAAGTGTGGTTTAGTATAGGCCTCCCAGGGGCGTGGAGGAGGGTAAGGATTCCCCCTCCTGTAGGTACTGTAGAAGGCGGTGAAGGAAGGAAGGTGGAAGATGTGTAATGCCCTAGTTTTTTATTTTATTTATTTATTTATTTATTTATTGTTTGTTTTCAGGTGGAAGGATTAATTTCATGGGCGATTTTTTTATTATTTATTTATTATTATTATTTTTTTTATTTTTTTATTTTTTTTATTTATTTATTTATTCGGTGTATTAATTCTTGTCTTGGTATAGATGATGAAAGGAATGTTTTGATATTTATTTTCTTTATATGTGTGTTCTTTTATTATTGTTATTATTGTTATTTTTGTTTTTTTTATGATCATTGGTAAGAATATGTTGTGAATTGTATGTTATATATATTTTTCTTCCAATTATATCTTGTTTCTCGTCAGTCCTTAACACTTTTTTTTATTCTTTTTCTCCAATCATATTATTTTCAAAGAACTAACATCTTTATCTCTCAAAAATCTATTACTTAACTTGTACCATTCCGCTGTACAAACCTGATACTTTTTTTGTACTTAATAGAAAGCGATGTTCCAATAATGTTTTGCTGTCTTCTTTCCCTTCTCTTTTCCTCTCCTCTCCACTCTTCTCTCCTCTCCTCTCCTCTCCTCTCCTCTCCTCTCCTCTCCTCTCCTTTCTCCTCTCCTCTCCTCTCCTCTCCTCTCCTCTCATATCTCCTGTCAGCCTATTTCCTCTCCAATTCTCTCCTCTCCTCTGGTCTCGTTTCCTCTCTTGCCTCACCTCGCGTCACTCCCTACGCCAACATTCTCCTCACGTGGGTATCCCGTATACAAAGCTCGTTTCATTCGCATTCCGGGGAGGAGAGATAAAAAAAGACTCGTTCAAGCTATATTCAGTGCGTATAAATGTCCGCTGGCTGGCTGGCTTTCTGACTGACTCGCTCACTCAACTGTTTGGATGTATAGATGGATGAGTGGATGGATGTGTTATTGGTTGGCTGGCTAGGTGACTGGTTGAATGACTAGCTTGTTGAGTTGTTAGGTGGCTGGCTGGCTGGTGAGTGGTTGGTTCGTCGTTCGGTTGAGTGGTTGGATGGATGGATGGTTAGTTTAGTTGCTGTCTGGCTAACTGGTTGTCTGGTTGTTTGGTTGGTTTATTTATGTAGTTAATAGTTATTCAAATACCAACATTTTTTCGCCTCCTAACACTGCATACCAAACCTTCTTCTTCCTCTTTAGCTCAACATGATAAAAAAAAAGTTAACATCAGCTGCATGAATACTAAAGGTTATTTATTTTTAACTTATATACAACTGTTACTTTATATAATTGTATGATTGTATATTGAACGTTTGATATCCTACTCTCTCTCTCTCTCTCTCTCTCTCTCTCTCTCTCTCTCTCTCTCTCTCTCTCTCTCTCTCTCTCTCTCTCTCTCTCTCTCTCTCTCTCTCTCTCTCTCTCTCTTTGTGACTTTGGCCTCAAACAGCTCAAACCTAATTAATTTCCGTTAAAAATTATATAAAAAAAAAAAGTACAATAGCGCGCCACGTTCATAATATTTTTTTTTAATTAATATTGAAGAGAAATTAAATGTTCAAATTCTGATTAGTATGTAACGGTTTTTTTTTTTTCGTCTTTATTTTCTTCCTTTAATCAGTTTGCTTCACAATGGATAGATGATGTGATTGCTGGAATTATTATTATTATTATTTTTCTTTTTTTTAACTTAGCTGGTAAAAATAAGAAGAAAAAAATATGCTAAAAATATTATTCCAGTTCGTTTCACATTAAATATTTTTTCTCCCTATGATAATACCTTCTCTCTCTCTCTCTCTCTCTCTCTCTCTCTCTCTCTCTCTCTCTCTCTCCTCTCTCTCTCTCTCTCTCTCTCTCTCTCTCTCTCTCTCTCTCTCTCTCTCTCTCTCTCTCTCTCTCTCTCTCTCTCTCTCTCTCTCTCTCTCTCTCTCTCTCTCTCTCTCTCTCTCTCTCTCTCTCTCTCTTTTTTCTCTATTACTGTTTAATATATACTTCCTTTATTTGTATTGTCATTTTCTTCTACACCAACAACAACAACAACAATAACATTAACAATAACAACAACAACAACAACTAATACTAATACTAATACTTTTATTTTGATATTTTTTTATGAAGAGGGGAAGAGGGAAGGGTGAGGGGAATGAATGCGTCGGTAGTAAAGGGTATGACAGTGTGTGTGTGTGTGTGTGTGTGTGTGTGTGTGTTGAGATCGAGGTTAGGTTAGGTTAGGTTAGGAGCATGTTGAAAGCACTATTAGCGGGGTGAGAGGGCACACACACACACACACACACACACACACACACACACACACACACACACACACACACACACACACACACACACACACACACACACACACACACACACACACACAAGAGGAAAAACAGCACCGCGAGGACAGTAATATGAGACTGCACATTAAACTTAACTATTCCTTCACGAGAGAAAGTAACGCCATACCTTAGCCAGAATGGTCCCCCGCTCTACCCATCCTCTGGGCTACCTTCAGGAACCTTAACCACGTCTTTGAGGCCACATTACACAGGCAGACAAGCAAACAAACGCATCTAAAGCAAACAGAACCATTTACCGTAAGGAGGAGAGGGTGTATGAGGTTTTTTTCTATCTTACATCCTACTGTACATCGTCTGTTTGTATGAAATGGACAATTCCAGGAACATTGAGGGTCATTAGGCATCGTCAGGAGGACATTTATACTTGGGATCTCTCGTGGGTGCTTCAGGAATCCGCCTCTTCACCCCCTTCTTCCCATTACCAGCACACTAGCAGCCGTGTGAAGAGGAGAAAGGAAGGGAGGTGAAGGTGTTGCAAGTGTAGCCTTCTGTGTTAAAAGTGTATTGTTCCTGAGGGTGTTTTCTTCCTCTTGGGTGTTTAGAGTGTTGTGAAATACCCGATGGATGAAGATGAAACACTTCCCCTCCCTGCCACGCTTCCTTGGCAAACGTTATCCCTCACTGATGGATTTTAGTATTCTGTCACCTTTCCCCTCTATCCTCCCCTTTCTTTCTGCACCCTTTCTCCATCCTCTCTTCCTCTCTCTCTCTCTCTGTCCCGTATTCTGTTGTAATCAGTTGAAGATGAATCAGTGTCTTAACTTTGCTCGTTGACAATCTATATTTCTCCTTGTCCTACAGCCGCTCTGTCAGCTAATCCCTGGCATTGTCTTCCGATTCGCTTTTGATTCGAAACTTTTGCGGAAGGGAGTTCGTAGTTTCTGTTTTATGGACCCACGAGTCTGAATCTATTTTAGTAACATTTGAAGTCAGTCGTTCCTCTTCACCCATTCCTTCCTTCCTTCCTTCCTTCCTTCCTTCCTTCATTCCTTCCTTCCTTCCTTCCTTCCTTCCTTCCTTCCTTTCTTCCTTCCTTCCTTCATTCATTCATTCCTCTGCAACGTGCTCTCCCCTTTACACACACACACACACACACACACACACACACACACACACACACACACACACACACACACACACACACACACACACATACACATCCTTGCACTTCGATTAACTTAACTAACTCGCCAGGAAACAGTGTAATAAACCATTCACTTTAACTTTTCTCTCTTCCGTATTTCTCCCTCGCCCGCGCAACAATGACAAGTGGCACTAGTTTCTCTCGCGGAGGACTGAGTGGCCTTGACGTGTACCACCCTACGACGTGTTCCATCCTCGACGTGTTTCATCCTCCGACGTGTGTGTTTATACTCGTCCTCAGGGAAATGTCACGGTGAGGACATTATTTAAGCGGGAAAATGATGGTGAAAAGAGGTGAGTAGGTGGGTGGTTGGGTGATGATGGGAAATTAATGAAGGTTGGCGTGGGAGATAACGCGTCTCAGGCAAAGAGGAGGAGGAGGAGGAGGAGGGGGGCTTGAGGGAGAGAAGAGAAGTCATCCATTACAGTGCCCTCAAATCTCTCTGTCAACCTGTCGCTTTTCTCCTCCTTTTCCTCCTCCTCCTCCTCCTCCTCCTCCTTGTCGCTCAGTATTTTCTCATTATCGAACATTTATTTATTCATATATTTTTTACACACATTTATATATCGTTTATTTAATTTATATTATTGTTATTTATTCTTATTGCATGTATATATATTTTTTTCTATGTTCTCTATGTCACCGGTTTTGTTATTAATTATTTGCATTTCAAGTTATTTTTATTTTCTTCATCTTCGTTCAAATATACTCTAGATAATAATAATTGAATCGTCTTTCCTTCCTCCATAAATGTCCTTTAATCCGATAAATTCTCTTAAGAGGACCCCCAAGTTTTCACGTTAATAATTTTCAATCGATACGAATCTCCACATTCCCTTCCGACAAATTCCCTCGTATACTTTTCCTTCCTTGATAAACTTTCTTCCTTCCTCACCTAACTCCCCCTCACCTTCCGTCCTCCCTTCTCCTTCCTCTAAACTCGCGTCCAACAAATTTCTTCGTGCATAAATTTTTCCCCAAATGATTCTTCACCTAAGAGTAAGAACCTTTTACCTGCATAGATTTCTTGCAGGTGAATTTCCTTCGCTTTTCCAGCCTTTAGTGCCATTTCCCTTGCATCCCCTCGCTAGCCAGGTGTGTTCAGGTGTGATTAAGGACCCGGGCCAGGTAGTGACTAGACCAGGTATTTCAAACAGGTGATAAGAATGAACTGGAGGAAGAAGGAGGAGGAGCTGATGAAGTTGATAGTAATGATTAAGATGAAGAAATGTGCCGAGTTTCAGAATTATTAGAAAAGATACGAAAGATCAGTTTTACAGAGACGAGAGAGTAAGTAAGTAAGTAAAGAGCCAAAGAGCGTTGATCATCGTACGTGTGGACAACTTACATGTAGACAAATGGGGTATTAGCCTAGTTTTACGCATCATAACGCCCCGTAACGCATAACTCACCCTTTAGATAAGAGTGTCGCATGCTTCATTGAAGGATTCCGGGGCTTAGGGGAAAATGCGTGAGTTGTGGCGTTCTGCTCCATAATGTTAGAAGAAAATGATGGATAGTGATGGTGTGGAAGGCGAAAATGAGAGAGAGAGAGAGAGAGAGAGAGAGAGAGAGAGAGAGAGAGAGAGAGAGAGAGAGAGAGAGAGAGAGAGAGACTTATTTCATCGTATAAAAAAATTAAAAAAACGAAGAAAAACTTATAACCCTTACGCTGAGAAAGAAGAAAATAACACAGAAACCAATAATAATAATAATAATAATAATAATAATAATAATAATAACAATAACAACAATAACTGAATCACTAGCCAAATAAAAACACGTAAAAGCACAAACACAAACTCAAGCTCCATTTTCCTCTCCCTTAAGCAAGTCCAGAGGTACGATAAGTGTTTGTGAATCCAATTTGTCCCGTCAGATGGCACCACACAACCCAGACAATATGTGGGGACCCTGCACTTTAGGACTCTCCATTCCTCCTCCTCCTCCTCCTCCTCTTCTCCCCAACAAATACCTCTTTCCACAGTTTCTCTTCCATTGCATTCCCTTCCTCTTCTCTCTTAGCCCATTCCTGCTACATAACACGAAATTAATGGAAACTTGTTAAGTAAGAGGAGGAGGAGGAGGAGGAGGAGGAATCATACAAGGGAACACAAACAGCAATAGACCCTAGGATCCCTGCGAAGGCTGTTTGATATAACTGCTCTACACTAACTACTTGAATTAGAGAAAGGATAGTAGAGTGGAAGGCTCCTCCCCTCACACCCATCCCTCCAGCCGAAGCTGGCAGGAAAAGAAGTGATACCATGTAGTATAGAAAAAACTACATGGAATTTACGAGGAAAGTTTGAAAAGGAAATATTAACTACATCTACTTTTGTTAGTGAGGGAAAGTGTGACTGTTTGTGTTGATGGTTATGTGGTGTGTGTACAGAGTAGGTGCGAGCACAGTGTAGATAACTAGGGGCGGTGGGGCGGCCATGTCTGGCGCTTTTAAGGAAGACAGCAGTCAATCAGGCCCCAGCTCCGTTCAATCCACTGTGTAGTGCACTTTCCTATGCAGGACGCTGTGCACTGTTTCATCCCCTGTAGCAGTGACCCCTGGTACCTTAAATCCCGAAGGTGGTCACGTATCAGAGCCTTAGGGTATCCACAGCCCGTCACAGGTCTTGAGTAGTAGTAGTGACCGTTCACTCTGGGCTTTCTGTGTCGTGTAGGGAGGGTGGTATATAGTTGCGAACCAGCTGGTGATTTGATAACAATACTACGATCAGAAGCCTCCTGACTACAAAAACGACTAAGTTATTCTGCAATGAACATTGCCAGCCGGGGATTACATTCAAGATATTTGTCAAGACGATTTTTGAAAGTTTCTATTGTGCTCGAGTTGACAACGTTTGAGGGCAGTCCATTCCATGTATTTACGACTCGATTGAAGAAAAAGTACTTGGCTACGTTAGTTATAAAGCGTTTGCCAATTATTTTGAAGCCATTGTTACGGGTGATGCTTCAACGAGGAGGAGGAGGAGGAGGAGAAAGAGGAAGAGAAAGAGGAAGTTTGTTTTGTGAGGTCAAGTATTTAGAGTTTCTATTATCTGTTCTCTAATTTTTGTTATTCTCTCTCTCTCTCTCTCTCTCTCTCTCTCTCTCTCTCTCTCTCTCTCTCTCTCTCTCTCTCTCTCTCTCTCTCTCTCTCTCTCTCTCTCTCTCTCTCTCTCTCTCTCTCTCTCTCTCTCTCGCTGACACCTTATAAGTCAACGCGTTTCCTATATTTATTCCACACTGTCATCCTCCTCCTCCTCTTCTTCTTCCTTCCTTCATTCCTTCCTTCCTTGCCCTTCCTTTCTTTCCCTTCTTCCTTTATCCCATACATGTCTACGTGCGTCTATATAGCTGTATTTACTCTACACTTTCTCTTTTTTATGTATATTTGTCCTTAACATTTTTTTCCTTCCCTCCCTCCTTCACTCCATCCCTCCTCTCCCCACCTCTCTCTCCTTCACTCCTCTCTCTTCCCTCCCTCCTTTCTTCTCTCCCTCCCTCTCTCCCCTTCCTTCAATAGCAGCAAGGAGGTAATACTACAAAAAAAATGCTACTTTATAATGTTCATGGTTTGTTTTCATTATATTGAGGAAGGACGAGAGAGAGAGAGAGAGAGAGAGAGAGAGAGAGAGAGAGAGAGAGAGAGGAAGACATACATACAGACCGACAGATAGATTGATAAATAAACGTCCTTCCATCCGTATTTCTAGCTTCAATTGTTTTCTCTGAGGTAAAGGAAAAGGAATTATTAACCTTATCATGAATAGAGGAAGAGAATAATTCAATAGTTTCCTTCCTCCGCCTCTCTTTGCCTTCCTTCCTTCCTTCCTATCTCCTGACCTTGTGGGGTTGCAAGAAGAGGAGGAAGAGGAAAGAACGAAAGGAAAGGAATGAGGAAGATAAGAAGGGAAGAAAACAATAAAAACCTGATTATTTTTGAAAAGCTATGAAAGAAAAATGAAAATGAATATAACTAAAGATAATGACAAAAATATGAATTCAGAAGAGTTATACCCCATTTTTTTATTATTATTATTTAACAACTATATAATAAGAAAGAAAACGAAGACTGGTTACGAGTAGGGAGAAAGAAAATGGGTTCAGCTTGCCTTTTTTTATGGGATACTGATGTAATCTAGAAAAGACGAGAATTTGTAATGAAAAGTCTACTCTTGTGTACCTCAGTAGATACTCATTTTAAAGGGTAATGTTAATGTATGCGGAGGTGAATGGGGCTTAAGGGGCATCAGGCTGAATTGTAATAGTCGTTTAGGGATTGTTGAGTGAAGAGAGAGAGAGAGAGAGAGAGAGAGAGAGAGAGAGAGAGAGAGAGAGAATTTCCTATTGTTAATCTCACGTCTCCATCCCTCCCTACCCTAATGCCTTCACACACACCTTCACACACACACACACACACACACACACACACACACACACACACACACACACACACACACACACACACACACACACACACACACACACACACACATACACACACACAGCATCTCATCTTGGGCGCCAAATCACGTCTCACATTCCACAGCAAATCAAAGAGGAAGGGTTTGTTCCTCTTGCAACACAAGCCCTTTCTTCCCCTTCCTCTTCCTCCTCTTCCCTTCCTCTACCCACGTTACCCACTCCTCCTCCTCCTCTTCCTCCTCCTCCTCCTTCTTCTTCTCAATTTCCTTTAATATTACAATCTCTTTCCTTTCTACCCCTGTGATACCTCCTCCTCCTCCTCCTCCTCCTCTGTCATTTAATAATGCAATATGTTCCCTTTTATTACACCCTTCAGTACCTTTACCCCCTTCCCCTTCCCCCTCCCCTTCCCCTTATCAATCCCCGCCCCCCCCTCCCCTCCCTTTATCAATCCCCGCCCCCCTCTCCCCCTCCCCTATATCTTTCTACCCAATAACCTCCGTCCCTCTTCGTCCCCATCTATAATAGCACCATCCTTCCCCTCCTCTTCCTTCCTCCTCTTCCTCCCTCCTCTTCCTCCCTCAACTCTCTCCGATGTCCATTCTTCTTTCCAATAACCCTCCTCCCACTCCTCTTCCCCTTCCCTTCTCTTCTCTTCTCTTCTCTTCTCTTCTTCCCTTCCATTTCCTCCGTCCCCAGATATCCTCCCAACGCCCCACTTACTCTCTCCTTCCATCTTCTCCACCTTTCCTCTCTCCGCCATCATCATCCTTCCCCTCACTCCTTACCCCTTGAAATGGAAACAGACTTCAGATGGTCGCTACTTTCCTAGACTCATCCACACAGCAACTTTCAAGAGTCTCCACCAAGAATGTTTATCATAATGGGTTGTCTAAACTAAAGGTGGTTGGTTCATGGTCAGTAAGTAAGTAACCTTGGGAAATGTGGTGGTGGTGGGTGGTCAATTTTGTTTTTCAGGCAGACTTTGTATATACCTAACCTAACCTAATCTAACCTAACCTAACCTAACCTAACCTAACCTAACCTAATCTAACCTAACCTAACCTAACCTAACCTAACCTAACCTAACCTAACCTAACCTAACCTAACCTAACCTAACCTAACCTAACCTAACCTAACTTGACTTTATATACATCTAACCTAACCTAACCTAACTTCACTTTTTATACACCTAACCTAACCTAACCTAAACTAACTTAACCTAACATAACTTAACCTAACCTAACCTAACCTAATCGAACCTAACTTGTAGATTGTGTGGATAATTCTGTTTATACAAGTAATTTTCAGGGTGTAGTATATCTGCCTCCTTTTTCTCCTCCTCTTCCTCTTCCTCCTTGTTGTTGTCGTCGTTGTGTTCTTCTTGTTTCCTGTTTCTTCTACACTTCGTTGTTTTCGTCTTACTTTCTCCACTCCTCTCCTCCTTGTCCATGTCCTCCCTTCAGAGTTTTTTTTTCTCTCTCTCTCTCTCTCTCTCTCTCTCTCTCCTCTCTCTCTCTCTCTCTCTCTCTCGCTTTGAATATTGTTTTGATATGCCCCACGACCACTACTAAATCACTCCCACCAATAACAACAACAACAATAATAATAATAATAATAATAAAAACAACAACAACAACAATTCTTCCCCCCAAAACACCACACACTGTCACAACATTAGCATCAGCAACGCGTGAAAACCTAACTTTTGCATAAACCTCATATTTCGAGCTGAAGTTACACATTTCTTTGGCAGACTCACAGGCCCGGCAAAAGAGTTACAGAGAGAGAGAGAGAGAGAGAGAGAGAGAGAGAGAGAGAGAGAGAGAGAGAGAGAGAGAGAGAGAGAGAGAGAGAGAGAGAGAGAATCCCGTATAGTGACTTCCTGCAAATCAAGGTAATGCAAGAATACCTAAATGTGTATCATGCAGGAGGAGGAGGAGGAGGAGGAGGTGGAGGAGGAGGAGGAGGAGGAGGAGGAGGAGGAGATGATGATGATGATGGTGAGGTGAGGATCAGAGGAGGAAGTGAAGGAACAGAAGGAAATGAGAGAGAGAGAGAGAGAGAGAGAGAGAGAGAGAGAGAGAGAGAGAGAGAGAGAGAGAGAGAGAGAGAGAGAGAGAGAGAGAGAGAGAGAGAGAGAGAGGGTAGCCAAGTAGTATGTCACTGTTTTTTATTACCATCTATAATAATTGTCACATTAACTCGTCTTATCTAATTAAACAGTAACGACAACATCACCAGCAGAAAGGAATAAATAAAGATGATGATAAAGATAAGGAGGAGGAGGAGGAGAAGAAAGAGAAGAAAGAAAAGAACAATAATAATAATAAGAAGAACGACAATAACAATAACAATGCAATATACCACATCAATCCATCCACATTATTCATTATACATCAACTCAAAATCCATTCATTCATTCATTTATTTATTTATTTATTCATTCACACGTCTATTGAGGTTAAAGAGGCACGGTCGGTCCTCTTGAACACCTCTTAACTCTACATCCTCTTTTGCCTGTTATTTCCGGACACTGCAAAGGGAGGGAGTGACGACAGAGCAGGAAAGAAACGCAAGGAGGAGGACAACAGATGAGGCAGGATGTAAGATAGGGAGGGAGGGAGTGGGTGAGGGAGTAAGGTGAGGTGTTGAGAGGAGGGAGGGAGGGAGGAAGGGGAGTGTAAGTACGTACGTTTGTCAGAGGAAGGTTTCTCAGAAGAGCGCGACACAGAGACAGGATTGAGAAGGCAAATGAATACTGAAGATCTGCTAAGATACTCGCTCACTACCTCACTTGTTTTCACTGTTCAAGATGCGGGGACTTGCAAGAAATTATCGTAACTTTCCCTCCTCTTCCTCCTCTCTCCTCCATTCCCCCTCCTCCTCCTCCTCCTCCTCCTCCTCCTCCTCCTCCTCCTCCTCAGTGTTTAGTTAAGTTCCCTGTTTCTCTAAGCGTTAACAATACACTCTGTCGATTCTCTGATCTACCTTGCTTCCTCTCTAAGTGTGTGTGTGTGTGTGTGTGTGTGTGTGTGTGTGTGTGACGTCTTTCTCCCTGCCTGCCTGCCTAGCCTGACAAAGAAGACGAACGAACGAGGAAAATCACAGTAAGACTCCTACGTAACTGAGTATGTTTTTCTTCCTGACTCTCCTTCCCTTGTCACGGTTGAAGCGGGGTGTTGGCAGATGATGATGGGTTACGCGTGTTTGCCTTCGTGTCGGGGTACTGGCAGAGGGCAGGGGACGGACGGGGCAAGGCAAGGCAAGGCAAGGGAAGGGAGAAAGGAAGGAGTAAGGAGAGAGTGTGTGAGGTTAAACAAACGAGGCAGATACAGAGGTTGGAGAGAAGAAATGGGGAGTGTAAAGCAAGGGTGTAAAGGGGTGTGGCGTAGAGAGAGAGAGAGAGAGAGAGAGAGAGAGAGAGAGAGAGAGAGAGAGAGAGAGAGAGAGAGAGAGAGAGAGAGAGAGAGAGAGAGAGAGAGAGAGAATGACAGACAAAATTGAGAAGAACAGAATGAAAAGAGAGTATAGACAAACAAATTTTATCAAACCAAGAAAAAGTTAGAAAGACAAACCAAAATATACACCTTCCCTTCTTGCCCTCCCACCCTACACCCCCACACAAAAAAAAATATATAGACACAACAACCAAGGGAGAAAACAAAATTTTTAAAAAGACAAAGGGGGGGAAGAAACTGCATAACAAACGTGACTTGGGACGGGAACAAAACAAACAGACATGGAATTGAAGGAACTGCTGGACGTAAAACTATAAAAAAAATGCCTTGGGGACGAAATCGGTCTGTCGTGTAGATAACAAGAAGAGATAGTGTAGCAGGGAGTGAAGGAAAGAAAACCGATAGAGAGAGAGAGAGAGAGAGAGAGAGAGAGAGAGAGAGAGAGAGAGAGAGAGAGAGAGAGAGAGAGAGAGAGACTATATACTACCCTATCTGTCTGACTTTTAGCTTTATTTTCGTTGATAAAGTAATCACACGAAAACCCAGTGGGATGGATGCCTCTCTTTGTCTATTTAGAGAAGAGGAGGAGGAGGAGGAGGAGGAAGAGGAGGAGTACTAAGTGGTAGAGGAAGAGAAATACCAGAAACATGACCAATTCGAACAAACGGAAGAAGAGGAGGAGGAGGAGGAGGAGGGGGAGGAGCATTGCATCAAAGGACTGAAACGAATTTGTATTTTTACCTCCCTCCAGTATTGCTCAGAGAGGCTGCGTGGCGCGTGTTTCATCTCCTAATTGCCGCACGCCAGATAAACATTGAACAACCGCCACTCACCTTCCTAAATTAAACACGATTTACGACCGCCTCTCTATCCTTACCACTAACCTTTCTATCCCTACCCCTGACCTGACCTTCCTGGGTACTGACTGACCTCTCACTCTCCTATCCATGTCCCTGCAGCTTTCTATTATAAGTATTCCCAGCTGTTTCAAGAGGATTCGAACAGAGACTCTTTGTATTTATAGGTAAGCAAGATAACCAATACAGTAGAGAGTCTTGTATCAATCTTTTCTTACTCCTTAGTGTGATATAACGCCATTGATAGGAAATAACTAAGAGTAATGAAACGATAACTTGGCTAATGGGACAAAAAATGGGAGTAACTCAAGTCAATGTAATTAGAAAATGTAATACGTAAGTACCTCGATATGTTAGAAGGGAGAGGGAGGTGAAGGAGTGTGTGTGTGTGTGTGTGTGTGTGTGTGTGTGTGTGTGTGTGTGTGTGTCTTCATCAGAGGGAAACTTTTTGGAAGAGACTACGATGCTAAACGGAAAACTATTCTTGTAATTAATGGAAGGAGAGAGAGAGAGAGAGAGAGAGAGAGAGAGAGAGAGAGAGAGAGAGAGAGAGAGAGAGAGAGAGAGAGAGAGAGAGAGAGAGAGAGAGAGAGAGAGAGAGAGAGAGAGCTTCGGATTATTGGACGGACCTCGCACTTAGAGCAGGAGATAATTTTCATAATAATAAATATCTCGTTACCTGTTTTTAATGAGTCGTGAATATCAGGTGAGTTTCGAAAATTGAATATACTGAAATGGCACCTGCAGTTTCCTCTTTGTAGCATATTAATAGAGAACATTAGTGACGTGTGTGTGTGTGTGTGTGTGTGTGTGAATACTTACCTGTGTGTGTGTGTGTGTGTGTATGTGTGTGTGTGTGCTTTTATCTGTCTCCCGTCCGTGTGTTTGTCTATATATCTATCCGTATCTGTGTGTATTCAGCCGCTGTCTCGCCAAGGTGTGTAAATAAGTGAATGGAGGAATTAAAACCGATTTCATAACGCCTTTTGAAAACACGAGAATGATATGAGAAAAAAGAAGAAAGAAACGTGGTTATTATTAAGAAATAACACACACACACACACACACACACACACACACACACACACACACACACACACACACACACACACACACACAGAAAACTTAGATGTGTAAAAAAGAAAACATTAAAACACAAAACATCATTATTGAAAACATAATTAAAAATGAGTGTTACAAGCCCGCCAAATTTTCAACATTTTGGAAAATTACAAATGATACACAAACGCAAAATTTTAAACTCAAATGAAAATAAATCCAATTAAAGAAAATCTAAAAAAAGAAAAAACGTAAAACAAATACAAGAAATAAAAAAAAGAAACTCAACGCTAACGAAATATAAATTAAAGAAAGAAAGAAAGAAAGAAGAAAAAAAAACATTGTAGACCATTAATCACAGACTGAATTAAACAAAAAATATGTAAAACTGAAAAATAAAAATACATAATAAAAAAGGAAGGAAATTTTAAATACAACAAAATAAAATAGAAAGCGAGAAGGAGGAAAAAAAAACATAAGATCATTAATTTTGCAAAGGGGAAAAAAATAATAAAATAGATAGATAATATAAATAGATAACGATGATATGGAACAAAAGAAAACAAAAATTAATGAAACAAAAGACAATAAATAAATAAATAAATAAAAACTCAACAAAAACACGAAGACCCAAAAACAACTAAACGAGAACATTAAACAAACACAAAATATTTTAAAAGAATTATAAAAAAGAAGAAAAAAAAAAAAAATCGTAAAACGTGAGACATATTGCATATTAAACACCTGGGGAGACACACACACACACACACACACACACACACACACACACACACACACACACACACACACACACACACACACACACACACACACACACACACACACACCTTAACTGCCGCTCTCACGACTCCCACATGGCACTCTTAAACCCCTTTATAGACCCTCCTTAAACACACACATACACACACACACACACACACACACACACACACACACACACACACACACACACACACACACACACACACACACACACACACACACACACACACACATTTACACATATATATACACACAAATATATTGGAATGATGATAATGATGATCGTAAGGAGGAGGAGGAGGAGGAGGCGATAGAGAAGAAGAAGAGGAGGAGGAGGAGGAGGAGGAGGAGGAGGAACACACACATACTCCTGTTGGTTCATGAAAAATTTATACATACTTATATCACTTCTACCAAACTATTTATGAAACAATTGATTCACTCAGATTTGGAATTAATTAATATTATAGAGTCAGTCACTGTTCCCTCCACTACTTTCACTCGGGGGGGGGAGTTACACTGAAAGGCCATCTGATAAGGGAATATAAATGAATAAATTAATAAATAAATGAACAAATACTCAGGTGATCCGTGTTCTAACGTTCCCTTTTGTACTCGCTTCACCGCTAGTTCTCATTGTTAAGTTCTTGTTACGGTTAAGTAATTGATGTTTTTCGAGTTTATTTTGTATCTGGAATAGTTTTGTGACGAATAAGTAAGAAAAAAATAAAGAAAAGTAAGATAGAGCAGGAGAGAAATAAAAGAGAAGAGAGAGAGTGTGTGTGTGTGTGTGTGTGTGTGTGTGTGTGTGTGTGTGTGTGTGTGTGTGTGTGTGTGTGTGTGTGTGGAGGAGCAAGAGTCTCAGAAGGGAAAGAGAACGAAGAGAAGGAACAGGAAGAAGAGATAGAATTAAGAAGGCAAAGAAAAAAGGTGTAAGAGATGGGACAGAGTAAGTGCAAGGCAAGAAAAAGAAGAAGAAGAAGAAGAGTAAACAGAGAGAGGAAGAGAAGGTAGAAGAGAAGGAAAAAAATAAGAGGAGAATGAGAAAGAGGAATCAGAAGGCAGAGAAAAGTGGGTGAGAGATAGGAAAGAGCAAGAGAGAGAGAGAGAGAGAGAGAGAGAGAGAGAGGTGAGAAACTAGGAACACAAATAATAAGAAAAAAGAAGGAGTGGGAGGAGGATAAATAAGAACAAGGACAATCTTAACAACACACTCTCTCTCTCTCTCTCTCTCTCTCTCTCTCTCTCTCTCTCTCTCTCTCTCTCTCTCTCTCTCTCTCTCTCTCTCTCTCTCTCTCTCTCTCTCACTCTCTCTCTCTCTCTCACCTGTCCCATCGTAGCCACACCTGTCTAATAAGAGGGAGACTTCGATAAACCCTTAATATTATAACCCCAAATAAAACATTGATGGAGATGAGAAAGAAAGAAAGAAGGGAGGAAGGAGAGAGGGAGCAAGAGAGAAAAGGGTTAATGGAGAGAATAAGCAGAAAATAGAGAGAATGAGGTAATTGTAAACAGAGGAATTAAACTTTTTATTTTTATTTTGGTGTGTGTGTGTGTGTGTGTGTCATTTTGTATATGTGTGTGCGTGTGCGTGTGTGTTTTGCCAGAGCCGTGTGCGTGTTCTTGGCTCTGTGTGTGTGTGTACGGCAGGGACTTAAATAGATACAACCTCACGAGACAAAAAAAGAAAAGGCATATTTAGGTTGACACTCGAGCATATGTGAAGATGATGAGGACTAATAGACTCGACCTGCAGCTGAGAGAGAGAGAGAGAGAGAGAGAGAGAGAGAGAGAGAGAGAGATGGAAAAGAATATAACTAATAATAATGTAAATGCAAGAGTACTAAACAGTAACACCAATATAACAACAATAATAATAATGATAATAATGATGATGATGATGATGATGATAACAAGACTGTCCTTTCAACCCTAACTTTAATACGATGATGTTCTCGCCTTCACTACCATTCTGACAGCTCATGATTCTTCCCCTGCCTACCTTGCCCCTCCTTGTCGTCCCTGTCCCTTCCCCTTACGCACCAGACACCCTCTACCCCCTTCCCTTCCCCTCATCAAACACCTGATCTATCGTCCCCTTCCCCTGGCGTAACTGTTATCTGACGTGTTATCCTTGCAGCTACTCCCCTTCTTGTCGCCCTGCCCCCCTGCCCCCCTGCCCCTCCTGTCTCCCTGCCCCACGCCGCCCTACTGGCCCCGTGCCACTGAGGTCTCCCTTCGGGGTTAATCTCCCACCCTGGCAGAGGGAAATAGAGGTGATTCCTGCATGTCTAGGAAACGAGAGCCACTTTTTTATGCCTCATTTGTGTCGTTGGGTTGAGGCGTGTGTGTGTGTGTGTGTGTGCGTGTGTGCGTGAGTGCTAAATGCGCCCCCCCCCCCACCACACTTGCCCTTTATGGGGTTCCCTAAAACTAATCTTATATTATGCAAATTCCGTATTTCACTGACCTCAATTTTGCGAAGAACGTTCAACCTTTCTGTTTTCTTATTTACCCGCCGCGTGTTCCACATTCTTCACCCTCATTATGCTTGGTCCTCCTCCCGGATATATAAACTTCTCCTACTCCATCAGTCATGCCCGGGTGAGGCGGGATACTGAAGGTGTAACGCGGGAGATGGAACCACTAGCACCCTGTCTTCTCTACTTGCTACCTTGTCTCGGCACACCGCCCACCGCCCTTCTCCCACAGGCAAGACCGGGAGATTTATAGCGCCCTCGTGTGTTATTCCGGTACCGTGTGACAAGCTTGCAGCGCCCCGCCACCCGCCGCTGTGTCAGTAGGTCGTCACTAAGGAACTTAATAATGCCGTTGAGTATCTAATGTTTTCATCCCTTTTTTTAAACGTATCTCCAGCGGCTGATTAATGACAGTAATTAATGCCTTTTATTATGAGAATGCAATCATCATTTTCTGTGTCGTTTATTAGAGGATTAATGCTTGGAAAATTCGTCTGGGCCTAAAATTGCATCATCATAATTGACAATCTCATTTTGGCAATTCCGGTTTTTTTTCTTCCATTTTTTTTTTCATTTTTGGTTGTTCATTTCGGTTGCCTGGCTGGTTGACTGGTTGACGGGTTAATATATCATGGAGCGAGAAGAACAGAGAGTCATCGAGGTAGTGGGAGGGAAGGGGAGTGACGGAACGGGTCTTAGGAAGGGGAGGAGGAAAGAAGGATGGGAAGGATCTGGCAGGAGAGGGAAGAATAGATCACTGACAGAGGAGAGGAGAGAAGACAGGAAGGGTCACTGACAGGGAAGGAGAAGGAGAAAGGGGGGTACAGGAAGGGGAGGGAAGGAAGGAAGGTCAGTGGTAAGAGAGTGAAAGAGAGTAGGAGTGACAGGAAATAGAAGAGAAAGTGGCAGGGATGGAAGGGGTGGAAGGGAAGAGAGTGAGAGAGGGGAGTAAGGAAGGAGGGAATTTCATATGTAGGGAATAAATGTCCTACAGATATCCTACAAATATCCTAGTAACGTTAGGATTAGAGAAGGATGTTAGTAATTCTTATTTCCTCTCTAGTATCTCATTTTCCGCATTCCTGAGATATAATTTACTCTCTCTCTCTCTCTCTCTCTCTCTCTCTCTCTCTCTCTCTCTCTCTCTCTCTCGCGTAGCCACAGAGTTAAATAGGAGAGGAGTTAAGTTTCAAAGGACGATGTAGTTAGATAATTGACTTTCACAAAACTTAATCTCCTTTAGCAGTTATAAAAGTGAGTCAAAGAAGCGTTAACCTAATCCTTTATAAGATGATCGAAGACCCTTTGAAAAGAATCTTATAAACGAGTAAGAGAAGAAAGATGAAAGGCTTCTATCACATTGTGTGTGCTTGTGTGCCTGTGTGTCTGTGTGTATCTCTCTCTCTCTCTCTCTCTCTCTCTCTCTCTCTCTCTCTCTCTCTCTCTCTCTCTCTCTCTCTCTCTCTCTCTCTCTCTCTCTCTCTCTCTCTCTCTCTCTCTCTCTCTCTCAGATACTGTCAGTCACTTTCTTTACGTATGGGTGAACTTTCATTATCCCAAACCCCGCCTGATAGTGACTCTGTTTGAATGGATGGGACGGTGCCTCTGTCTCTCTCTCTCTCTCTCTCTCTCTCTCTCTCTCTCTCTCTCTCTCTCTCTCTCTCTCTCTCTCTCTCTCTCTCTCTCTCTCTCTCTCTCTTTAGTCCTCGCTTTCCTGATGTGTATTTTCGTACCTGTTGTAACCTGGTGGTGGTGGTGGTTTATATTTAATTGGTTATATTTTGGTTGTTTTGCTCTTGTTCTTGATCTTGGTTTTTTTTTCTCCTTCCTAGTCTTGTTTTTTTTTATATATATTTTTCTTTATTCTCTTTCTTTTTTATCTTTTGTTCTTGTAGTTCTTTATTTATTTATTTATTTTTTTTTATCTTTTGCAGAGTACTAATTTCTGTCTTGATAATGTGTAATGTATTAGTTAAGGAATCAGTGCATTAATTGATTATGATAATACATTCTAGTAGCTGTTCATTCAAGTTTATTATACATATTCTCTCTCTCTCTCTCTCTTCTCTCTCTCTCTCTCTCTCTCTCTCTCCTCTCTCTCTCTCTCTCTCTCTCTCTCTCTCTCTCTCTCTCTCTCTCTCTCTCTCTCTCTCTCTCTCTCTCTCTCTCTCTCTCTCTCTCTCTCTCTCTCTCTCTCTCTCTCTCTCATACTTTGTGTCGATATTAGGGTATAAATCTGTGCAATTTACGGCATTTTAAGAACCGTTGGCAATACATAAGCTGTCCCCTTCCTCTTCCTCCTCCTCCTCCTCCTCCTCCTCCTCCTCCTCCTCCTCCTCCTCCTCCTCCTTATGTGCATCTAAATTTTCCGCTCTAAGTGTCTAAAAAGAAGAATAGACAAAAGTATGTAAAAAGGGTCACAGTTTCTCTCCGCTCCCTCGTCCCGGCAGCTGCAAGTAATAAACACATAACTTAGACCAAGATTAAGAAGGGAACAAAAAAAAGAATAAATGTGGATGTTGTGTGAATGTATTGTTGGCTGAAAAGTGTGTAAAATGAGGCATCTTATTGAGGAGGAGATTTCTGGGTTCCTTGGAGTCACACATCTTTTTTTCTTCTCTCTCTCTCTCTCTCTCTCTCTCTCTCTCTCTCTCTCTCTCTCTCTCTCTCTCTCTCTCTCTCTCTCTCTCTTCTTTCTTTCTGTGTATATATAATCGTTTTGCCGATACAATTTGGAGTTATTCTTTTGTTTCAGATCAAAATATGTGTTGCAAGTTTTTGTTTTTTTATTTTGACAATGACGAATATAACGATTATGAAGAATATAATGAAAATCAACAGGAAGATGATGAAGATGATCCAATGTTGTAAACTTTACTTCTCTGTATTACTTAAAGTCAGTATGAATGTATATATAATTATGAACCTTCTACTTTGCTGTCGTTTTGTCTCTAACATGTAGATACTTTAGTAGTAGTTAGGTCTAGTAGGAATGTTGTCTGTTCTTCCTTTGTACTTCTTTATATTTTGTACTCCTTTTGAATGTATTATCTCTCTCTCTCTCTCTCTCTCTCTCTCTCTCTCTCTCTCTCTCTCTCTCTCTCTCTCTCTCTCTCTCTCTCTCTCTCTCTCTCTCTCTCTCTCTCTCTCTCTCTCTCTCTCGCTCGCTCGCTTGAAAATTAAAGTGTTTTCTAATCTTAATATTTCACACTTTCCAAACCTATACCCTTTTTTTTTCTTACAAACTCTCGATTAACACGGGTTTGCAGCATCACAATTTTCAGTAAACCTACACACACACACACACACACACACACACACACACACAACACATTATAAGTATCCAGTTCAAACTATTACAACAACGACAACGAGAGAAATAACTGCATTGAACGACCGTGAACCAATCATTACTAACGTTGAAAAAAATAAAATATATATAAAAATAATAATAAAAAAAAAGTTTATTCAGCGGACCGAAGTTTCAATCTGCGCCGAAATAACCCAAGTACCGAATCGTTCCGTCTCGTCTTCCTCTATCTATCCAATGTGTAGTTCGGTGGAGTTGATACTTCGGGTAATTTCTCACCATCACTCTTATGTAGCAAGAATCCCTTCCCATTCTTATTTCCATCTTACATTCTTTCTTTTCCTTCCTATTTTCTTTTTTTTTTTGTATCCCTCTCTCTCCTTTTCCTGACAAGTGTTTCTTCTATGTCGGGGAAAAAAAAGAAGTGGGAACAGCGAGCGTGTTGGCAATGATCGAGGATTCAGTTTTCATTTTCTCGCTGTTGGTAATTGGATGGGGAGCTCGTGAAGATAGTGGCAATTAGTTACACAGCGTTGGTTACGAAGGAATCAGGGAGGTGAGGGGGCCTAGGGTGTGCGCAGGTGGTAGAGAGAGAGAGAG